>VDFB02092938.1:154088-215474 GCA_007258455.2 Sequoia sempervirens
TTGATTTAAATTGATTTGATATATCTTTAGTACGTGTTGTATGATCTCATTTATATTGGATTTACGATCTTGCATTTTTATGACATTGTGATTTGATGTTATCGGTTGCTCATTTTAATCGGTGTATTGTGTGATGGATCTATGTTGGTACTTTTTGTATGGTTGTACTTTTGTTGTCATTCTTGGTTGGAGTTACTTCTCTGTCACCTCTTAGCACAGGGGTGGTCGGGTGGAACGTGCTCTGCACACCGTTGGGTTCCCCATCAGCGTTCGTGGCTTCAGTCTCATCCAGTTGAAGATTTATTCCAGTTGATCTCATTTTATTTGATAATCTTGTATATTGTATTTATCCCACATGTTTGGGATTCATGATGTAACTATATTGATGATGTAACATTTGAAAGATGATGTAATGTATTTATCTACTTTGTAATTTTAATTGGCTATGTAATTTCCCATGGGTTTATCTTGTGATGGAGTTTATGTATGTATTTATCTAATGTTGTCATTTATAGTTCCTTTTTGATATCTTATGAGATGATGTTTAGTAATGTCTATTTTCAATGTGACCTCGTGGGACCCCAAAGGACATGGTTGATTTTGTTGTTTGTGTTTAATGGAATGATGTATATGAGTATGTATATGATCATTTAATATTGGTATGATGACTATTGATCTTTCTTTTAAAAAAAAGAATATTTGCATTCTTTATTTGTTTGTTCTTTGGGGCTCGCACAGCGGGGGTTACAACTTGGTATAAGAGCCAAGGTTGCACACGCTGGGGTCTCTGGGTAGTTATGTCCACTAGGTAACCTTTCTGTGTTAGCTCTTGAGCTCATGTGTACCTTTGTCTTGTTGTGTAGAAGCATGCCTAGAGGCAGAGGTAGAGGTAGAGGTAGAGGCCGAGGAAGAGGCTGAGGTGGTGGCCATGGGGCCAACCAACTGAATCCTTCACCGCCAAGTTCTCACGGTCCTGAGTCTGAGGAGCAACAGAATTCTCAGAACAATCTGTCGGGTGGTGGACCAAATCTGGAACAGCCGGGGTTGGATGGGTAGTTGCAGCATCTTTTGGGTGGGATTCTTGATAGATTGGGCCCTAGACTTAATGGGGATCAGCCGGTTGAGAGAGAAAGAGAAAGGTCTCCAAGGCACAGGGGAGCTTCAGTTGATCAGGATACTTTATTAGCTGGTCATATGAGGGATTTAATGAGAGCTCATCCACCTACCTTCGATGGCTCTGGAGGAGGGTTGGAAGCTGAGACTTGGTTAATTGATTTGGGCCGATGCTTTGCAATGCACCCCTATGGTAGTAATACCAAGGCTCGATGTGCTGTTATGCATTTGCGGGGTTTCGCGTCCACTTGGTGGCAGCTTGAGGAACAGAAGTTGCATATGGACACTTGGGAATTTTTCTTGGAAAGGTTCAAGGCCCGCTTTCTCTCAGATCATTGGAGGCAGCGCAGGGAAGATGAGTTCCACGACCTTAAGCAAATGGCAATGTCAGTAGAACAGTATGAACGTCGCTTCTATGAGCTGAAACAATATGCAGGGATTAGCCATGATGAAGGGATGTTGGTTCAACACTTTGTTCAAGGTTTGAACGCACGCATCAGTGGTGGTGTAAGGGTCTTTGAACCTAAGACCATGGAAGTTGCTATCAAAAAGGCTCGTTTGGTAGAGGAAAACTTGGCTATGGCCTTGGGTGGCCACATTGGGGTGCAGATTGGCAGTGCACCTACTCAGGGTTTTAGCACTCATGGGGGTCAGTCTCAGGGAGCAGGATCTTCCAGAAATAGGTTTCAACCCTCAAAAGGGGGTCATCAGCAGCAACAGTCAAAACAGAAGAACTTCCAATCTCCTCAGGGTGGCAATTCACAGTTTTGCAAGGATCGAAACAGGAACAGAGACCAAGTTCGGCAGGAACGTTTTGCACAGCCTGCACCTAGTATCCAGTCAACACCAAGTCGAGGGAGCTTTCAGCAGTCAAATGCTCCATCAGGGGGCAGAGGTTTTGGTAGGGGTACTGGGTGTTACTCTTGTGGGCAGTAGGGGCACATTGCCAGAGTGTGTCCTCAGAAGAGCACTTCAGGTTTTAATCAGAGGCCAGCTAGTTCAGAGCTGATAGTAGGTGATGCAGGGAGATCTCATCATGTATTTGCTGCAGTGGATAATCGACAGGCAGACCATCAGAGCACCGTCATTGAAACTACAGGTTCATTACATAAGTTTAACATTTAAGTACTTTTTGATTCTGGTGCATCTGATTCTTTTATCTCTCCTTTAGTTGTTGAGCGATGTAAACTGGGGGCAATAAAGCAAAGCGAAAAGTGGCAGGTTGAGTTAGCTTCAGGATCCAAGGTTGTGGTCGAGAAGTTGGTGCAAGGTTGTAGGTTAGAGTTAGGGGCAATGCCAACTAAGGTGGATCTCAAAATTCTTCCACTTGGTTCTTATGATGTAGTCTTGGGCATGGATTGGCTAAGCTCGCATCGTGCTTTGATTGATTGTCGCCATAAAGTAGTGCGGTGTGTGGATGATTTTGGTAAGGAGGTGGAAATTGTGGGTGTTCAGAGACCTATCTCTTTGAGAATGATTTCATCTATGCAGTTAAAAAGGTGTTTTCGTCAGGGTTGTCAGCTCTTTGCAGTATCGGTTAGTGACCTTGAGTCGGAGGATAGTAGGGAGGTGTCATTGAATGACTATCCTCTCCTTGCTGAGTTTTCTGATGTTTTCCCTAGTGAGATACCAGGTATGCCTCCTAAGAGAGAGGTGGATTTCAGGATTGATTTGGTGCCTGGGGCTGAGCCTATCTCTCGGGCTCCTTACAGGATGACCACGCAGGAGCTCCAAGAGCTTCGTTTGTAGTTAGAGGAATTGTTAGCTAAGGGGTTTATCCACCCTAGTGTCTCTCCTTGGGGAGCACCAGTGATCTTTGTCAAAAAGAAGGATGGTTCTCTCCGCCTTTGTATCGATTACCGACAATTGAACAAGGTAACAGTAAAGAATCGTTATCCCCTTCCCAGGATTGATGACCTCTTTGATCAAATAAAAGGGCAAAGGTATTTTCCAAGATCGACCTTAAATCAGGGTATCATCAGTTGCGGATAGAAGAGGCCGATATTCATAAAACTGCATTTCACACTCGGTACGGACACTATGAGTTCACAGTGATGCCGTTTGGGTTAACGAATGCACCCTCAGTCTTTATGAGTCTAATGAATGGGGTGTTTCAAACTTACTTGGATAGGTTCGTCCTCATGTTTCTGGATGATATTTTGATTTATTCTAAGTCTATGGAGGAACATGAGGTGCATCTAAAACAAGTTTTGCAGTGCTTAAGAGATAATCAGTTGTATGCCAATTTGGCAAAGTGTGACTTTTATAAGATTGAAGTTCAATATTTGGGCCATGTGATTTCTGAAGATGGAATTTTTGTTGATCCTACTAAAATCCAGGCTATCATGGATTGGCCCGTGCCCACTAATGTCTCAGAAGTTCGCAGTTTCATGGGATTAGCTAGGTATTATCGGCGGTTCGTTCAAGGCTTTTCTAGGATTGTGCATCCTATCTCATCACTTCAACGGAAAGGAAAGAAATTTCTTTGGACAGAGCAGTGTCAGTTGGTGTTCCAAACCATTAAGGAGAAACTGACTAGTGCTCCAATTTTGGCAGTGCCGGATCCTTTAGGTGATTTTGTAGTTTGTACTGATGCTTCGTTGGAGGGTCTTGGAGCTGTGTTGATGCAAGATGGGAGAGTGATTGCCTATGAATCTTGAAAGTTAAAGGATCATGAACTCAATTATCCCACACATGACCTTGAGTTGGCCATAGTTGTTCATGCTCTTGTGAGATGGAGGCAGTTTTTGTTAGGGAATTGGTTTGAGTTGCACACAGATCACCAAAGTTTACAATACATCTTCACTCAGCCGAATTTGAATGCAAGACAGAGAAGGTGGATGGAATTTTTGTGTGAGTATGATTTTGAGGTTAAGTATATCCAGGGTAAGGAAATGTGGTGGCTGACGCTCTAAGTCGGCGTAGGCATGAGGTTTCTACAATATCTCTTGAGGTGGATTTGAAGAGTCAGATTCTTGCAGCCCTTCCTTCAGATAGTTGGTATTTAGAGGTGAAAGCTGAGGTAGAATCAGGTAGAGCTTTGGAGGGGAAATTTGCTAGCTATTCGTTGGATGCGGATGGTGCTCTGTGTTTCTCTGGATGGTTGTATGTACCTCCTTCTGAGGGTCTTCGTACCTTAATTTTGACAGAAGGTCATCGGGCACCTTACGCAACACATCCTGGAGTTAAGAAAATGTATGCAGATCTTCGGTCGCTCTATTTTTGGCTAGGAATGAAGCAGGATATCGCCAACTTTGTGGCTTGATGTCTTGAATGTTAGTGAGTGAAGGCTGAACATCATCATCCAGCAGGATTGCTTCAACCTCACCTTGTTCCAGAGTGGAAATGGGATGTTATTTCCATGGATTTCATTGTTGGGTTGCCTATGTCATCTAGACGGCATGATGCTATTATGGTCACAGTGGAAAAATTGACTAAGGTAGCTCATTTCACTCCTATTCGATCTTCGTATACGACATATTATGTTGCTAAGGTGTTCATGAATGATATAGTTAGATTGCATGGGATACCACGGAGGATCATTTCTGACAGAGATCTAGTATTCACGTCTACATTGTGGACATCCTTGCAGCAGTCTTTGGGAACGAAGTTGAATTTCAGTTTTGCCTATCATCCTGAGACTGATGGTCAAACTGAGAGGGTTAACCAGGTGCTTGAGGATATGCTTTGCATGTATGTCATGGATCAGTAATCACGTTGGGAGGAGTATATGTACTTGGTTGAGTTTGCGTATAACAATGGGTACCATAGTTCTATTGGTATGGCTCCTTTTCAGGCTTTGTACGGTCATCCTTGTCGTACTCCTCTGAGTTGGGATTGATTGGAGGACAGGGTGCTTCTTGGGCCTGAGATGCTTAGAGATATGGAGCAGCAGGTGTCTCGCATTTGGGAGCATCTTGTAGCTGCCCAGGATAGGCAAAAGAAGTATGTTGACACTCATAGAGTTGATCGGCAGTTTGTAGTTGGGGATCGTGTTTTCCTTCGAGTGCATCCGCGGAAGAGCCCAATTCATTACGAAAAGGGTTCGAAGCTTGCGCCTTGCTTTGTTGGACCCTTTGAGGTGTTGGAGCGGATTGGTCCTGTTGCTTACCGTTTAGCTTTGCCACCCAGTTTGTCGCGGATCCACGATGTATTTCATGTTTCTGTTCTTAGACCATACTTTCCTGATGTCACTCATGTTTTGGATTGGAATGCTCTTCAGGTCGAGGACGGGTAGCTGGCACTCGAGCCCATGGCCGTGCTTCAGCATCAGCGACTTACCCTCAGAGGTAGAGAGATTGATTAGGTACGGGTTCAGTGGGACCCAAATGATGAGGCTTCAGCTACCTGGGAGGATGCCTCTCGTATCAGGGATTCTTATCCTTATCTTTTTACTGGCTTCCAGGAGTAAGCCGAATTCTAGGGGGGGAGGATGTAATACCGCTCATGCTACTATTTGATTTTTGACATTCTCTATGGTTTTGTTTGGCACATTGTGATTTGGATGGTACTGTTGATATCTTGTTGTGGTAGCATAGACTGTTATTGATTATATGCTCTTATGATGCCATGGTTATTATGATGATATTTTATTATGATCGTTTGATGAAATTTTCTAGAATTCAGTAGACTAGAAAATAGTAATTGATGATATTAATGTAAATTAATGTAAATTTTATAATGCTTTACATGATAATATGTTTTGGTGAGGGGACAGGTAGCATCACTCGTTCGTGAGCGCCCTGCTACACTGCGAATCCTTCTCACGATGCTTTGTAATTGATTATATGTATATATATTGAATATTACCTTGTTGGATGCAGACTTTGCAGGAATAAGACTCGATTCCACCTATTTCGATAGGTCTGGGCGAGCATTGAACCAACCCAACGGCAGGAAGTTGAACAAAGGTGGCATGAAAAGTAACTCCGTTCCAAGGTGTCAACAGTCTTGTACCTTCTTGGTTTGTGCGTGTTGGTCACATTCATTTGTGTAGTTGCATTGGTCTTTGTATGTTATTGCGATTTTATGATTTGTCTAAAAGTGGTGAATGGTTTTATGTGGTAAATTAAATAATTAGGTAATTAATAAAAATAAAGACATAAAATAATAATTAAATATGGCAATGAATAAATATTAGTAGTAATAAAAATATTACATTTATTTTGTATCCTACAATGGTTGATATGAAAGTAATTAGTTAATTAAGTATTATGGAAAGAAATATATATATATATTTAAAAGTTCATGTTTGTGGATTTAAATTTATTTAGTTTTAATCAAATACATGGAAAATAAAAATGAAATATGGAAAAGACAACAAAAGGAATTAAGGTTAAATATTATTTGATTTTATTTCTTGAAATGTGACCTTTGGTATTCACGGGAAGAGGAATTGAAAGGATTCCTAGGCATGAAATTTATTAAGAGTTTTTCTTTGTTTGAGGGGATTTGGTTCGAAGGTTGGAGAAATTTTATTTCCAATCATTTTTCTGTCCTTAGTTCTTTTTTGTTTTTGGAGAAAATTGGTGAAGAGGAAGGAAGATTTGGATCTGTTGCTGGAAGATTTGTAGCAAAGAAATAGTGCAGCAAGAGGGGGCAAGGCTTCTATAGTTTGCTGCAAGCGTAGGATGCCAGGTTCTATTCTTGTTAATTTTTTATTTTCTGTTAAATAGGAATTGCTCTGTGTGTGTGAAATTTATATTTAGGGTTGAAAATTAAATAATTGTAGAAAGAAAACTCTATTGGGGTTATGGTTTAATCAAAGAATGTTTAACCAGAAATTGGGAATTGTTATTTGATTAATGAAATTTCTGGGGTTTCTGGGTTGTGGTTGTTTATTAAAAGGGGTTTTTATTGCAATCTAGGAAATGAACAACATTCTGTTATTTCATTTTGTTTAAAAAAAAAATATATATATATTTTTTTTGAGAACAATTTCCTTTCCACGAATTACTGGTTCATATATATATATACCTTATAAAACATTTTTGTTTTTATTTCACACATGCACAGTGAATTGAATGTGTACAGTAATTCTCTGTTCCCTGTTATTGTAATGTTCAAACTTCTGTGTATATATATACATATATTTATATATATATATAGATATTAGATATATATATATATATATATATACATATATATATATATATATATATATATAAATGTATATATATATACACATATATATATATTTCAAACAAATGAAATTTTGAATGGAAATTCGAATTTATTCAAACCCGTATTATTTCTTTCCATCGCACTGTGTGCGGAATTCATTGTTGATTTTATGTTTATGTATATTAGGGCTGTGTGGGGGATGACCTCGGCCGTACCCACCACACTGCCGTCGGTACCGTGACAGTCTGCGGACTGTCCACGGCCGGCAGGGTTTACTATGCATATGTGTTGGGAATTAAAATTCCCATTTAAATTTGTAAGTATTTGAATTTAATTTTAATACGCGAATTCTATATATTAATTTCTGTGCGGATTTTTATTTTATATATATATATATGTATATATATAAATATTTATATATGTATATATATTTACATATATATATATTTATTTATATTTGTGGATATATTTATATATATTGATTAATTTATTTATTCTGTTGCAGTATTATTTATTTATTTAAAAAAATATATATATAAATATTCCGTTTCTTTTTTGATTAATTATATTTTCTGTTAATTTAACTGTTATTTAGAAAATGTAGATTCTGTTTCTTTTCTGATTAAATTATATTTTCTGTTAATTTAAAAAATATAGATTTTGTTTCTTTTCTAATTAAAATAAAGCAGAATTGTTACAATGAAAATAATAGTAAAATAGAAAGAAATCTGTCTTATTGATTTTGTTAAATTACAATCTTGAAAGGACAATGTTAATAGAAAAATCAATTACGAAAGTAAAACAACATTGTTTATTTATTCTGGTTTAAGTATGACTGTATTTTAGGAATGGAAATTATTTTGAAATCTACCTTGGAATTAAAATAAGTTATCTCTTTTATTTATTAAATCTTGTTGCCTTGTTGGGTTTGGGGCTTTGTTAATTCATTGATGTGGGAACCCTTTTTGTGTTAACACTTTAGTCTTCCAGAGGATGTTGGTTTTATTGAATTTTCATCTTGAGTTCTGTTGAGTTATATTTTATTGATGGGGAGTACCGAATTTACGAGATTATGCTATGGTGTTTAAATTGCGAGATGGTCTATGCCTCATATGTTGCTTTTGTTGTTGTATTTTTGATGATCATGATTGGCATGGTACAACCCCTATTTCTTTCTGGTTTTGGTTGGGTCTCTAGGGAGAGTGGCTCCTCGTGGGGGCCGATGCCCCGTTTAAGGGGAAGGGCTCAGGAGAACCCACGAGTGAGTTAGTAAACAAGTGATAACCTAATAATTAACTTAGGAGGGTTGGGTAGTAATATCATTACAAGATTAAAATATGGATGCCCCGTCTTTATTAGTGCTTCCACAGACTAATGGAAGGTTGAGAAGGCCGTGGTTGGCAAGTTCGTGACCTCGTCCTCACGAGAGGTCTACGGCTCCGCATGAGCTACCCTATGGTGCCGGCGCCTCAAGTAGGAGGAAGGGCCAGGAGATCCATAGATGGGGGCCGACGCCTCAGTTTGGAGGAAGGGCCAGGAGAACCCATGTAGGCTATGCGATGACACTCTCCCCTAGTTGCCCATGTGTTTGCTTTATTGTGTTCCTCTGGAAGTGGGTTATGGGAATTGATTTAGATTGTTGTTTGAATTGATTTAAATTGATTTGATATATCTTTAATACGTGTTGTATGATCTCATTTATATTGGATTTACGATCTTGCATTTTTATGACATTGTGATTTGATGTTATTGGTTGCTCATTTTAATCGGTGTATTGTGTGATGGATCTAAGTTGGTACTTTTTGTATGGTTGTAGTTTTGTTGTCATTCTTAGTCGAAGTTACTTCTCTGTCACCTCTTAGCACGGGGGTGGTTGGGTGGAACGTGCTCCGCACACCGTTGGGTTCCCCATCAGCGTTCGTGGCTTCAGTCTCATCCAGTTGAATATTTATTCCAGTTGATCTCATTTTATTTGATAATCTTGTATATTGTATTTATCCCACATGTTTGGGATTCATGATGTAACTATATTGATGATGTAACATTTGAAAGATGATGTAATGTATTTATCTACTTTGTAATTTCCCATGGGTTTATCTTGTGATGGAATTTATGTATGTATTTATCTAATGTTGTCATAGTTCCTTTTTGATATCTTATGAGATGATGTTTAGTAATGTCTATTTTCAATGTGACCTCATGGGGCCCCAAAGGACATAGTTGATTTTGTTGTTTTTATTTAATGGAATGATGTATATGAGTATGTATATGATCATTTAATATTGGTATGATGACTATTGATCTTTCTTTAAAAAAAAAAAATATTTGCGTTCTTTATTTGTTTGTTCTTCGGGGTTCACATGGCGGGCGTTATAATTAGGTTGTCTCAATGCCGCTAGAACATCTCTATTTATAATGTTTCCTATAATACTTAGCCTCCATAACAATATCTCTATATAGCCATGTTGAAACTGTCTAACTATGGGTGGATGTCATAAGGCTCTCAATTTTTTGATGTCAAGCCACCTTCTGGTCTCTCTCACCTATAATGGTTTGAAATATCTGTAACATAGTATCCCTCTTACCTATAATTGCAGCCACCTATTGCTAAGTCTAGTCTCGCTCTGCAGTCAAAACCAAAATATGCTAGTGAGCCTAGTCCCACTCACCTACCAAAACCTGTACCTGCTACTATATTTGTGCATCTCTAGCATTCAATGGTGGTGGTGGTGGTGGTGGTGGTAGTGGCTGCTACTACACTACTTGAGCCTGCTGAGGAGGTTGTGTCCCACTGGAGGAGCCCCCATAACCTATCCATCTTGGCCATCAAGGCTTCCTTGTTCTCTGCCTCTTGGTCTCCCTCTTGAAGGAGCCCCTACATGATCTATAAGTCACCTCAGAGGGATGAACTGTGCATCATATGTGGGAGTAGTCTATGTAATGGGTTGACCTTGATCATATGCCCAAGGTTGGGCAACCAATTGGAAAAAACTCTCAACAGCCTTTGGTATCAAAATCATTGGTCCCCAAGTGGGAACCTCTCTAGCTAATCATGCAAAAATGGTTCTATAGCCATCATCAGGCCTATCTTGGACATCACCAAACTGTCTGGCCACTCTATTCGAAAGGTACCACTCAATCATCATGTGCTCATGACCCTACATGTATCGGGTTTGCTTAATGAAGTATAACTACTGTATATCATCGAACCATGGTGGCATCTGAAGCCATGGTCACCATTGGAACATGGTCATATTGTCTATCATCCATTGCCAATATGGGAGCCCAATATGTCCTATGTTCCTGAGCATGATGACACCCTGGTATCTCCATATGATGGGATCATTTGGCTCCATGTTTGACATCTTCACAATTAGCCGAAGCACTGTAATGTGCTCCCATGCCCAGATATGAAGGAGTGTCACACCAACATGAATGGATCTCTTGTCATAGTAAACAAAATCGTGCAAATCATGGTACAAGGAGGCCAACATCATGAGCCCCCACACAAAAAGATTCCTCTAGTATAGCATCCTCTGCCAAGCCAAACTCCAACCTAGATTGAAGAATTAGTCGTGTTTATCTAGAGCCGCCAAACCTAAAATGATGGCTGCAACAATCAATCTGAAGGTTAGCACCTAACCTCTATATGTCTCTAAATCTATCTAAGAGGTGACCAATACAATATGGTACATATCCATCACCTCTAAGTAGGCATCGAATCTGACATTAGGATCATAAATCACATGATCACTGTAGATAGGCAACCACAATATCCACCACACATCCTCCAAGGTCATTGTCACCTCTCATGTCGAAAGGTGGAAAGTCGAAGTCTCATTGTGCCATCTCTTGCACAACGTCATCATCATGGCCAAATGTGTCCTAATCACTAGTGCATACACAATGTACCATAATCTGATATCTCCCAAGTGCTCTTGGTGCAACTCGGAAAGATCACCCAATCTCTCTAGTATGGTGGGCCTATGCTCTTTGGACATCAATGGTGGGAAACTCTCTTGCATCCATGAAGCTCACAACATCAGGAAATCATCAAAATTTGAAGTTATTTGAAATTTTTGGCTTAGAAATCATAATAGCATCACTATATTCAAAGCTCAAACAGTGACGCCCGATGCATTTCAAATCTCAAATTAACAAATGTGTCATCAAACAAGTTGGCGTTGTGATTTAGAATTTGATCTGACCTAACCCTAACTTTCAAATCGGCAAGTGCATCGCCTCATACAACTGTATCACCATTTAAAATTTGAAACCCTAAATTCAAATATGGAAAAACATCACCCTAGACATATGTGTCGCTATATATCATTTGGGCATCACTAATTGAAGTTTGGGCATCGCTATATAGCGACGCCCCCAAATTCTAAATTTTAACGCCTAAATGCATTGAAATTTCAAATTTCAAATCAAGTTTCAAATCACATACCGGTGGTCCTGCACCTGGAAGCCGTTGGAACTCACAAACTCGATCAGACATGTGTCAAGGAATCTCATGGTATGCCATTTCATTAGAGGGTTAGATCTCAATTTGCAAGAATCCTTAAGTGTGAATGCACAAATGAATTGAAAATGACACATTTTGATCTATTTAAGCTATAAAATTAGGGTTTTTTGCCCTAATTTAACCTTTTTAATGGGGTTTATTATCTTCACCAATATTGCCAATTTGGACCTAATTTTGCTCATTTTTTGTGTTTTTGTCATTATTCTTGCATCCTATAACTTTTCTGGACCCTTGGGGCAACTTTTCAACCTTTATTGAGAAATCAACCCAAAATTTGAAATTTTTGTCTAATTTCTCGAGGGGGAAGGGAGTTAGTTTTATCCTTCTGAGGCATCTAAAAAAAATTTAAAAAATATTTTTTGATTCAAGCAATGTTTTTAATCTAAAAATCATTATTCTTTGAACCGAAGCAACATGTACCTCGCTTCAAAGAGGGGAAAAATGTAGACACTGAAAAATGTTCTAATTGATGTCATACACTCAAATTAGATTTATTAACATCGTTTCCTCTTTATCCATCCTCTTTTTGCTTAATTAATTCAATTAGCCTAGCTAATTAATTAATTTCATCATTTTCATCTATTTGCCTTAATTAATTAAATTGGGTTAATTCACCTCTTTTCGCACTAACACTTCATCCCATTAAATTAAATAAATAAAAATATTTAATTTAATCTCCTAAGTCATCTTATTTAATTAAATAACCCTATCCTCTTTAATTAAATATCATTTCATCCCCTTTCCTATTTATTAAATCATCTAATTTGATAAATATCTCTTAATTCTTCTAATCCCCTAATTGCATAAATTAAACCTTGTTTAATTAGCAATTAAACTAATTATTCCTCTAAATCAAAGGGAATATTCCCATAGAATATTCTTTATCCTTTTTGCACAATTAAAACTTTGTTTTAATTTGTAAAATCATCTTTTTCCTCACCCTAATGGAAAATTCTAAGGAATATTCCCTCTCCTCCAATCAACTCACTTAGCTTTAAAAGCAAGTTAACCCTCTTACCTTTCTAGCAGGTCAAAAGTGTGTTTGTTTGAGGTAATTGTGAACCTTTGATTAATATTCATCTTCCATTCTCATCCATTGATGAGAATCCATGATCCATGCCTCTCATCTCTTTCATCCTAAACTGTTGATTAAGCTTTTGGATCTCAATGATTCATTCCTCATTTGCTCTTCTATAAATAGATCACTATTTGGAGACAAATGGATCCATCTTGTATTGCAAAGTCATGTTGTTGAATTTTCTCACATCCATACTCTCAATTTGAACACATTTAGCTTATTTTTAGTTCATTTTAATTGCATAAATAACTTAAAGCTTTCATTAATGGCTTCCATGCATCCATCTTAGTTTGTAAAGAAATTAGGGTTTTCATCTTTTAGCATCATTTGAGCTTAAATTAGCTTAGATTAGCTTATAAATTGCGTAATTAGATCATTTATAGCATAAAATCATGGTAACTTAGCTTGCATCATGTTCATTTTTTGCATAATTTAGGTTTTTCATACACCAAACATCATGGTTTCATCGGTTCTCTTTCATAGAATCGACTGCAACAAGCTCACTATCATGGGATTGGGAAAGGGTCATTGGTCCACATCAACATGACACCAATTCCACAATAGGATAAATTTCAATGGATTAGAGTAGATGTTTTCTTTAAAGCTTTCATAAGATTAGCATGTTAGGTTTTTTGATAAAATGTTTACTTTCAATTTTGATTGACTGATCTTGTTGAGATTCAAGTATTGGTTGCTTAACTTCGATTCTTCATGGATCAAGCGTAATTTGGCCCAACTAGTATCCTCATATAGATAGTAGACACCAACCTACAAGGAGCACCAACCCCTATATGCAAGGCACCAACCTTGACTTAAAGATGGATGTAAGATGACGAACTTCAATCAAATCTACACTTCCTCTATCCTCCACCCTGCTTTGTGATGTATGTTATCATCTTAAGCCCACACAAGAGAATAGAATCTCTAATACAAATTACTTACACTCTACAACTACACCTTGCAACCTTGATTTGGATGTCATTTATGTATGTCGCTCAAACATTGGAACTTTTAGGTGAAATAACATAACTATACTTGTATCCATTCAAAATTGTCCCTTCATTAAACAAATATGAGTTAGTTTGATATTAGTTATAAAATATGTTCTTTTCCTTTAGAACAAATCCTTTTGTGAAGACTGTAGACACCGAAATTTGGTTTAGGCCTGCGACTTTAATATTCTTCATAATTCTTATTCTTCATGGTCATGATTAAATAATCTTAACTATTTAATTAATTCACACTTTTCTTTATTCTATTTGATTAATTAAATAAACACTTTTTATTTAATTATGTTACTAATTAACATTATCCTTCTTGTCAAATTAAATAAATTCTTATTTAATTTACTCTTTATCATACTTCAACTATAATTAAATAATTTTATTTATTTATTTTATTATTCATTTAAATTCCTTCATCATTTAATTAAATAAATCTTATTTATTTAATTATTCTTCAAATATCGGATCTTGAATTAAATGAATTATTTAATTCATTAATTCTATTTTAACTCATTCTTCTATATTTTAGATAATTATGTGAGTTATCTAAGTATTCACTTTTACTCGACTCTACATCTATTTTAATCGCTCAGTTAACTCTTCATTTGATGTCTGAGTGGTTGTCTTCAAGTAATCTCTTTGTCAAACTATTCAAATCATCCAGTTCTAACTCATTTGCGTGCACATGCATATTAATTAAATATTATTATTTAATTAATTAAGTGTTGTGCGTGCATTTGAATAGAGAGTCGTTATAATCAATCTTCATCTTTGTCATGCAAAGATATTTCTTATGTTTTTGAATGTCGAACTGAAGATTAAATCATTTATTTAATCTTTAATCCTATTTCTAATTTGTATCACTCATGTCACTACTAACAGTTATCAGAATGCATGTCTAATCAGTCGATCTCAACCGTCTATTGGTCTTTCAATCTTGGCCTGTCATTCGAATAATCAATTTTCTATAAATTGATTTGTCATTCTTCATCTCGAACGCTCTCTCGAAATCTTATGACTTTTGAGAGCACTTTGTCTTGAATCTTTGATATTTTGCTAATCATAATCTTAGGCTATACTTGCACGAACTTACTAAAAATCTGAGGGAAAATATACTACACAAGAAAAATGGAGAAGGGCAATCAAGATGAATCATGGAAATACGTTTGAAATTGGTGAGATTGTTCTAGTTTGTTTACGTTTTATCTTTCTTATGTTCTTTGTTGCTTAACGAATGAATTTGCATTTTAGATTTAGTATTGTATGCACATGTTGCTTCTAATCTTCCTTGTGTTTCTATTGTGCAAGCTTTTATTTGGCATTACAAAGAACATTAATGATGAGTCACTTCTTCTTAGAAGCATACCTTTTCAAGGAGAAATCCAAAAAATGATTAAGTGGACAAAAAACGTCTTCAGTAAAAGAATTGATGCAACCCTTTCAATAACCAGATTCTCATACTTTTTAGAGGAAGACACTTTGGTTAGAAACTTAGATTCTCATAGCTCTTCAAAATGACGCCTTTAGAAGGATTCAAATCTCATTGATTTTCAAGAAAAGGCATCAAATTAAACACAACTCATTTCACACAAATTTTCAGAGAGTTGTTTTACTTCTTAACAGATTGAACTTCTTCTTGACATTTTATTTCTTTCACTAATTTTGTTCGATGCCATAGTCAAAATCAATTCTTAAAAAAAAGTGATTAGACAAGTTGATCATTAACAAATATGAATGTCACAAAAATTTCTTCCTGAACATTAACAAATCAAAAGTAATCTTTGAAGAACTTAAACCATGACAAACACATCATCAACAACAAATCTTGACCATGATGAACTAAATGTCATAGATTTGATTGAATGGTGATCTTAAGGACTTTGATTAGATTGACAGATCTTGATTCTTCTAATAATTTACATCTCTTAATAGTTTGATAATATTATTGACTTTAATATGCAAGTTATCAAGCCAACAAAATCAAATCTTGAAGAGCTTGATTATGTAATTTAATCTAAAAATCCAATCTGATCTGTCTAACAATTTGATCAATGATTTGAATGTGTCTGAGCTAGCATCTTGAACATTATGGTGATGAGCATCTTGATATTTATGGTGATTCTATTTAAGCCTTGCATTCTGAATCTTATGATGCTTTAATCTAATTCATATATTTCAACAATGATTTTGACATCAATGACAATAATTTCAATAGTCTCCACCTTTGTCATTGATGGCAACCTCTTCAATGGAAACCTTGTTTTTAGATGTTCAAGTGCTCCCCCTATCTCCAATTTCTCCCCCTTTGACATCAATGGTAAGGGGTCTTCAACAATGTCTTACATTTCGTTCCATGGAGCTGTTGGATCTCAGTTGTGTTTATGGTTTGTCCTTGATGACAAAATCTCTTTCAGTTGGTTCTCTTTGGTGATCAGTCTCTGTTTGGATCCTTATGATTTATTATGCTTCTTTGATGTATCTTGGCTATTACAGAAAGATATCTGTTATGATTCAAATTCATGGTGATGAGATTTCTGGTTCATGTTATGAATGCTATTTCTTTGTCTGACAGAGTTTGACAGTTTGTTTCCTTGTCAGGATGGTTCATTTTGCATATCACAGGTATTGGTTGTTTCTCATTCGGTCTTACACATATCGGCATGAGTATGGTAGGGTCTCCCCGATCCATCTTGAAATGTCTATGTTGCCTATTGGCAAGACATTTCTAATGCCATGTCGATTGAATTTATCATACTGGCTGCTGTCGGCAACAGAAAGTGATCTCTATCGGCATATGTTATTCCATTGGTATGTGGTCTCAGTGAAATTGGTATGTCACACCGATCGGAGATTAAATGGAAACACATCAGAAAGAGCTTCAGGCTTTGGCAAAGGGTCTTAGTGAATGTGCAATGTCACACCGACTACCGTTGGAAAATTGCATATCGGCAAGAGTTTTGATTTGATGGAATGTCATAGCGAACACTTTGGTCTTGCCGACTAAGTCTTATGAAGTGCTTTCGGTGAGAGATTGGTATTGTCTCAGCGACTTAGTGAATAATTTTTTTTTTTCGGTATGACAATGTATTCTCCGAGAGGTCCCCTCGAAGGTTGTAGGTTACAGCGACACATAAGAGTTGAAAAGTCTTTTTGGTGAGACTCTTTCATCGAAGAGAGGTCTTGGCGAGGATGGTGTGTCTTGTTGACAAAGTCATATGAATGAATTTTGGTATAATGAAGTTGATCTATATGATGTCTCTCTAATATCAAAAGCTATAGCGATAGTAAATGAAACAAAAATGACATCTTAGTGACAAGTTTCCTTATGTCTCAGCGAATGCATAATATACTAAGGAAGCCCATTGATGAGACATGATGTATTTGTTATGTCTTCTCCCTGATTCTGATGTGTCACAGTGAAAGCGAATTGAACCAAGGGAACGACTAATGATTGAATTAGGGTTGAACGTCTGGCGTTAAATTTTCCTTTGGCATACCGTCACATCGATTGAAAAGAAGGTTACTTCGGGAAAAAATTGTGATTATTCTTTTTGACTGGGTATGAAACCCTAGCCTGGCCGCCATCATGAGAAAGCTTCATAAACTATTCTTTACTATTGTTGCTGGCTATAACGGCATTGTCAGGATGAAATTTGTTTTTGGTTCAGAAATGAATGGTATGGCTACTATGTTTGATGCGCCTCTTTGGCTAGAAGCTCGACAGTGGTTGATGGAGCCATGGGAGTTGCAGATTTTTCTAGTATTTTTATTTATGCGTTTCATGCTACATATATTGGTTTATAATCACCATTTTCTTTAACTATTCTGTGCATCTCTGTTACTAATATGACAAATGATGCCCTGACTGAGTATTGTCTTTCATACATTAGAGGTTATGATTTTATGTGGTGGGCAGTTGTGCTTTTTATGTAGTGAAATGATCTCATAAGTTTCAGACTTGTTGAGGACAACTCTTTGTTGGGTGAAATGACTCTTGTTGTGTTTTGGTTGTTCAGCCGTTACTCCTAAAGACAGTTACCTATCTGGAAGATGTATATATAGAAGCATAAAACTCTTTTCTACTGCTATTGTAATTCTGAGATTATCATTCCTTGGCTGTATGAAAATGTATGGATAAAACTCTACAATAAAATCTGAATAACAAGATGTAGAGATTGTAAATTTATTCTCTATGTAGTATTTTAGGGATTCAATTATTGAATCTTTAAGGTATTCTGTAGACAAGAAAATAGAGAAATCCTCTAAGTTATTATTATTGTTCAACATAATTTGAGGGGTTGGTACTCCTTGAGATAGATATCTCTAAACGAGGGGTTGGTGCTCCTTGAGTGGGTGCTAAAAAATCAGCCTATAAGGCATTGTGAACACTTGATTAAAAGATTAAGCCTGGAAGGAATTTAGGGAGTGGTTTTTATACCCTAGGAGGGTTTTCCACTGGGAAAATTTTGTGTCACTTTGTTCTTTTGTGTTCTCACTGCTTTATTGTGTTATTGTTGTTTCAGTACACTATTGGGATTATTATTTTTCTCAATTCTGTTTATGATTGATTACATTCAACTCATGAATGCATTAATCAAAATAACATTGAGATCAAATCTAAGCTATGTTTTTGAATTTTTAAAATTTGTCAAATCTGTTAAGACGCTAATTCACCCCCCCTCTCAGTGTCATTTTAACTCCAACAATTTGTATCAGAGTGTAGGGTCCTCTGATAGGTTTTAATCACCTTGGATTGATCTTGGTCTTGGAGTTTATTTTTAATGGCACATTCTCAAGATGGTGCCTCTGTAACCAGAGCTCCGTTATTTGATGGAACAGATTATGTGTTCTGGAAAATCAAAATGGAAGCTTTTCTTATTTCTTTTGATGTTGATGTTTGGAGCATGGTTATAAATTCTTACAATGTACCAGCCTCTATTCCCACTGATCCTGCTAAAAAAAAAGGTATGAAACAAATGCTAGAGATAAGCATTCCATCTTGTGTGGGTTAACTAAAGATGTGTTCATTAAAGTCATGCATTGCAAATCTGCTCATGAAATCTGGGAAAAACTTGAAATTATATATCAAGGGAATGAGAAAGTCAAACTATCAAAAATCATTACACTCAAGCATCGGTTTGAGGAGTTGAAAATGAAGGATGATGGAAAAGTGGCTGAATATTTCCTAAGAGTTGATGAAGTTGTCAATGCAATGAAAGGTCTAGGTTAAGATGTTAATGAATTTGATGTAGTCACAAAGGTTGTTAGAACCTTACCATCCAAATTTTAATCTAAGGTTTCAGCCCTAGAAGAAAAGAAACACTTTGATAAGCTTACCTTAGACTACCTGCAAGGAATACTTACTGCCTATGAAATGAGAACTAGCAAAAACAATTCAACAGGAAAAGAAACTACCTTTAACACTAAAAAGAAAGAAAAAGTTGAAGTCTGTTAATCAGTGTTGTGTGATTCTAAAGAATCCCATTTTGTTAGAAGATTTAAAAAGGGATCAAGAAAATATAAGGGAAAACTTCCCTTTAAATATTTTAACTATGGAAAAATAGGTCACTTTGATGCAAAGTGTCCCTATGATGATCAAATTTGTGACAACGAGACAACTAAAAAATAGCCTAAGAAGAATGCCTTTAAACCAAAACGTAATTTCAACTTCATAAAGAAGAAGAGTTTGTTTAGCAAAGATGAAATTGATTTTGAGTCTGAAGATTCATCAACAGAAGAAGATGAAACCTTGTTCATGACTGAGATTACTCAGCAAGAAGATACAAACACCATTGACATTGAAGAAGGTGAAGTAGATCTTGAAAGTGAGCTGAAATGTGCTTTACAAGAGATCAAAAAACTCAAAAAACAAGTTCTTGCTCAAGAACATAAACCAGATCAAGAAATGGTCTCTTTGAAAACTCAACTTGAAGAAGCTAAAAGAATTGAAGACTGTCTTCGAGAGACTGTAAGCTGCAAAGATCATGAAATTCAAAAACTGGAACAAGAAGTAGTCTGTCTTAGGAAGGAAATTGAAAAATATGAAAGCACTCTAAAACTGAATGAGATGCTCAGGAAGTAGAAGATGTACAAAGATAAAATTGGTGTTGGTTTTGAAAAGGGTGAATGCTCAATTGGCTATGCAAAAAAAAAACCCTCTTCTGAAGTCAAAGGTTTAGGTTCAAATCACTCAGAATTTGGTAAGGATCATGTTCAGTCTTTAAGAGGTAATAGATCTTCATACAATGTCAATCCTTTCTTCTATGGTTATTGTTTTTTCTGCAACAAATTTGGCCATAAGGTGAGCACTTGTAGGCTTATGAATCCTAGAATACCCAGGTTTGGTCTTAGGAAACACTATGGTTTTGTTAGATAGATCAGATGTTTTAAATGCAATGCCTTGGGACATTCTGTCAAACAATGCAGAACTGATCTGCAATCGAAACAACATAAAATTAAAAAGGTTTGGAAACCTAAGACTGTTAACAACATTGAACAAACTATGTTGGTTCAAATTGCTTTTCATTCCAAGAAAAAGGACTTATGGGTCCTAGATAGTGGATGTTCTAACCATATGACTGGCGACAAGGATAAGTTTATAAATATTGAAGATTATGTAGGTGGTTATGTTAAGTTTGGTGATAACTTTGGTATTCAAATTAAAGGTAGAGGCTCACTTCTTCTGAATGAAGACACTCCTATCTATAATGTGTACTATGTGGAAGGTCTCAAACATAATCTTCTAAGTGTTAGTTAAATTTGTGATAGTGGTTATCATCTTCTTTTCACTTCGCAGGGATGTGAGATTAAGAACAAGCTTGGAAAGGTTGTTGCAGCTGGAAGGAGGACAAAAGGAAATGTGTACAATCTTCTTGACTCATCATGCAATGACAATAATCAAGGTATGTGTCTAATGGGCCAAATTGAAGAGAACTGGTTATGGCCTAAAAGATTAGGACACATAAACTTTGAAAATCTGGTTAGAATTAGTAAAAATCAAAATGTTAGAGGTCTACCAGTTCTTAGCAAGCTAGAAAACTCTGTGTGCAAAGAATGCTTAAGTGGTAAACAAACTAAAATCAGCTTCAAAACAAAAGAACATTCTTCTTCAAAACCTTTACAACTTGTGCACACTGATTTATGTGGACCAACCAGAACAAGGTCTATTAATGGTCAAAGGTAATTTATGCTGTTTGTGGATGATTATACTAGAATGATATGGGTCACATTTCTTAAGAACAAATCAGAAACCTTTGGAAGGTTCAAAATTTTCCGTAAAATGGTTGAAAAGGAATCTAATCTAAAACTTAAATGTCTGCAATCTGACAAAGGAGGTGAGTTCACTTCTCAAGAGTTTATTGACTACTGTGAACAACACGACATTAAAAGATAGTATGCTGCAACAAAAACACCTCAACAAAATGGGGTAGTTGAACGTAAGAATAGAACTGTAAAAGAAATGGCTAGAACCATGCTAGATGAAGCTAAGTTGACTGATATGTATTGGAAATAAGCTGTTCATATAGCTGTATACATTTTGAATAGAGTGCAGCTTAGGGTGAAATCCAAACACACTCCTTATGAACTTTGGTATGGAAAAATTGCTTCTATCAAACACTTTAAAATTTTTGGAAGTAAGAGTTTTATCAAGAAAGATGATGATAACCTTGGGAGCTTTCAATCAAAGAGTGATGAGGGTATCTTTTTGGGATACTCAACTCACAGTAAAGCTTATAAATTCCTTAACAAAAGGCTTAATAAGATTGTTAAATTTGTTAATGTAAAATTTGATGAAAGACCACATTTGTTTGTTGAATCTTTGCAGGATAATGAGGAAGAATAACTTGAACTTGAAATAGTTTTAGAAGGAGCTGAAACATCAAAGTCTATTGTTGAATTAGCAAGCACTAAAAATGAAAAATCAAGTCCTGAAAAGGTTGCATCAAATGCTCCTTCGAAAACTCTAGCTATATATCACCCCAAAGATCATATTATTGGGGATAAAAATGCAGGAGTTCAAACTAGAAGAAAGGCTGCAAAATTTGATGAAAAGGCATAAATTACTTTTTGTTTAGTTACTCAGTTTGAGCCTAAATTTTTTAATGAAGCTCTCACAGATTCATGTTGGATTAATTCTATGCAGGAAGAAATTGATCAGATTGAGAAAAATCAGACTTGGGAGTTAGTCCCAAGACTAGATGACAAGAATGTCATTGGAGGCAAATGGATATACAGCAACAAGGTTGATGAAAATGGTAATGTTATTCGCAACAAAGCAAGATTTGTTTGCAAAGGCTATGTTCAACAAGAAGGTATTGATTTTGGTGAAACCTTTGCACTTGTTGCTAGACTAGAATCTATTAGAATATTCTTGGCTTATTTTGTTTACAAAAACTTTACTGTTTATCAAATGGATGTCAAAATTGCTTTTTTAAATGGCTATTTAGATGAAGAGGTCTATGTCAAACAGCCTGAAGGATTTATTTGCAAAGATAAACCTGATCATGTTTATAGATTGAAAAAGGCCCTCTATGGCTTAAAACAAGCACCTAGAGCTTGGTACTCTAGGTTGGATAGTCATTTAATTTCTAATGGCTTTGTTAGAGGAGGTGTAGACAATAATCTTTATGTTAAAACTAAAGGTTCTGATATTTTGGTTGTTGAAATTTACATTGATGATACTATCTTTGGCTGTAATAATGTCACTTTGAGTAAAAAGTTCTCTCAGATAATGGAATCTGAATTTGAAATGTCAATGTTAGGAGAATTAAATTTCTTTTTGGGTCTTCAAATCTCTCAATGTGAGAATGAAATATTTCTTTCTCAAACCAAGTATGCTAAAGAGATGTTTAAGAAATTTCAGATGGATGAATTCCATCTAGTTAGCACTCCAATGATTACTGGATGCAAACTTACTAAGGTTGACGATTCTCTTGATACAAATCAAATGGAATATAGATCAATGATCAACAGTCTCTTATATTTAACTGCCTCTAGAGCTAACATTATGTAGGTAGTTTTCCCTGTTGCACTTTTTCAGGCATCACCTAAAGAATCTCATGTTACTGTTGTTAAATGGATCTTTAGATACATTTAGGGCACTCTTGATTATGGTATTTGGTATCCTAAGAGCAATAATTTCTCTATGATTGCTTATACTGATGTTGACTAGGCTGGTTGTTTGGATGATAGGAAAAGCACCAGTGGTGCTACATTCTTTCTTGGTGATCATTTAGTGGCATGGCACAACAAGAAACAAGTATCAGTTTCTCTTTCTACTACTAAAGAAGAATACATTCTTGCCACTTCATGCTATACTCAAGTTCTTTGGATGAGTCAAACTCTATCTAATATGGGTATTGAAGTTCCTAAACCTATTTCTATTCTCTGTGATAACACTAGTGCGATAAATATATAAAAAAATATTGTTATGCACTCTAAAACTAAACATATTGCTATCAAGTTTCATTTTCTGTGAGAAAAGGTACTGGCTAATGATGTCTGCTTACAGTTTGTTGGTTCACAAGATTAGGTGTCTGACATTTTCACTAAACCCTTAGCAAAAGAGTTATTTGAAAGGTTGAGACTTCGATTGGGAGTTATCTCTCAATTGTTACATCACTAAATCTCCAAGCTACTACTTAGGAGGAGCATGTTATATTTTTTTTATTCACTTACAACTCTCCTACAATCTTGGTTGCTGCACTACTACTCTTTTTGCAGCTGTTTCTAATGGTATTTTTTTTGGTTGGCTCAGTTGTGTTTCCTGGCATTGCACATTCTTCTCTTCTATTATTTTCCTTGAGGCAAAAAGGGGGAGTCATTTGTGTTTTGCCATCAAGGACAAAGGGGGAGTTTGTTGGATCTCAGTTGTGTTTATGGTTTGTCCTTGATGAAAAAAATCTCTTTCAGTTGGTTCTCTTTGGTGATCAATCTATGTTTGGATCCTTATGATTTATTATGCTTCTTTGATGTCTCTTGGATATTACAGAAAGATATCTATTATGATTCAAATTCATGGTGATGAGATTTCTAGTTCATGTTATGAATGCTATTTCTTTGTCTGATAGAGTTTGATAGTTGGTTTCCTTGTTAGGATGGTTCTTTTTGCATATCACAGGTATTGGTTGTTTCTCATTCGGGCTTACACATATCGGCATGAGTATGGTAGGGTCTCCCTAATCCATTTTGAAATTTTTGTGTTGCCTATCGACAAGACATTTCTAATGTCATGTCGATTGAATTTATCATACTGGCTACTGTCGGCAAGACTTCTCTTTTGTTTCGGCGACAGAAAGTGATCTCTATTGGCATATGTTATTCCGTCGGTATGTGGTCTCAGCAAAATTGGTAATTCACATCGATCAGAGATTAAATGGAAACACATCGGCAAGAGCTTAAGGCTTCGGTGAAAGGTCTTAGCGAATGTGCAATGTCACACCGACCACCATTGGAAAATTGCATATCGACAAGAGTTTTTCTTCGATGGAATGTCATAGCGAACACTTTGGTCTTGCCGACTAAGTCTTATGAAGTGCTTTTGGTGAGAGATTGGTATTGTCTCAGTGACTCAGTGAATAAAGTTTTTTTTTGGGTATGACAAAGTATTCTCTGAGAGGTCTCCCCGAAGGTTGTAGGTTACAGCGACACATAAGAGTTGAAAAGTCTTTTCGGTGAGAATATTTCATCGAAGAGAGGTCTTGGCAAGGATGGTGTGTCTTGTCAAAGAATTCATATGAATGACTTTCGGTATAACAAAGTTGATCTATATGATGTCTCTCCGATATCAAAAGCTATAGCGATAGTAAATGAAACAAAAAGGTCATCTCGATGAGAAGTTTCCTTATGTCTCAGCAAATGCATAATATACTAAGGAAGCCCATCGATGAGACATGATGTATTCGTTATGTCTTCTCCCTGACTTTGATGTGTCACAGCGAAAGTGAATTGAACCAAGGGGATGACTAACGATTGAATTAGGGTTGAATGTCTAGCGTTAAAGTCGCCTTCGACATACCATCACATCGATTGAAAAGAAGGTTACTTAGGGAAAAATTTGTGATTATTCTTTTTGATTGGGTATGAAACCCTAGCCTGACCGCCATCATGAGAAAGCTTCATAAACTGTTCTTTACTATTGTTGTTGGCTGTAATGGCTTGTCAGGATGAAATTCATTTTTGGTTTAGAAATTAATGGTATGGCTACTATGTTTGATATGCCTCTTTGGCTGGAAGCTCGACAGTGGTTGATGGAGCCATGGGAGTTGTAGATTTGTCTGGTATTTTTATTTATGCATTTCATGCTGCATATACTAGTTTATAATCACCATTTTCTTTAACTACTCTCTGCATCTCTGTTACTAATATGAAAAATGATGCCCTGACTGAGTATTGTCTTTCATACATTAGAGGTTATGATTTTCTGTGGTGGGCAGTTGTGCTTTTTATGCAGTGAAATGTTCTCATAAGTTTCAGACTTGTTGAGGATGGCTCTTAGCTAGGTGAAATGGCTCTTGTGTTTTGGTTGTTCAGCTGTTACTCCATAAGATAGTTACCTATCTGGCAGATGTATATATAGAAGCATAAAACTCTTTTCTACTATTTTTGTTGTAATTCTGAGATTATCATTCCTTGGCTGTATGAAAATGTATGGATAAAACTATGCAATAAAATCTGAATAACAAGATGCAAAGATTATAAATTTCTTCTCTATGTAGTATTTTAGGGATTCGATTATTGAATCTTTAAGGTATTCTGTAGATGAGAAAATAGAGAAATCCTTTGAGTTATTATTATTGTTCAACATAATTTGAGGGGTTGGTGCTCATTGAGTGGGTGCTCAAAAATCAGCCTATAAGGCATTATGAATAGTTGATTAAAAGATTAAGCCTGGAAGTCATTTAGGGAGTGGTTTTTATACCCCAGGAGGGTTTTCCACTCGACAAATTTTGTGTCACTTTGTTCTTTTGTGTTCTCGCTGCTTTACTGTGTTGTTGTTGTTGTTTCAGTACACTGTTGGGATTATTATTTTTCTCAATTCTTTTTATGAATGATTACATTCAACTCATGATTGCATTAATCAGAATAACACTGAGATCAAATCTAAGCTATGTTTTTGAATTTTTAAAATTTGTCAAATCTGTTAAGACACTGATTCACCCCCCCCCCTCTCAGTGTCATTTTAACTCCAATAGGAGCTACAAATTATAAGGTATATCTCCCCCTACAAGTATGCTCCCATCTAGCAACTTGATGGTTGTGGGACTACTCCCAATTTTTCCCTTAGGTACTCAAAATTCTCTTTTGTAAGAGGCTTTGTCAAAATGTCTACTATTTGTTCCTTGGTTTCCACATACTCCAATTTTACTTTCTACTCAAGCATTTGCTCTCTTAGAAAGTGATATTTGATTGGTATGTGCTTAGTTCTAGAGTGCATGACTGGGTTCTTAGATATACTGATTGCACTTGTGTTGTCACAATAAATGGTGATAGGATGATTGTACTCCACCTTGATATCTTTTAAAGTTTGTTTCATCCAAAGTACTTGGGCACAACATACTATTTCAGCAATGTATTCAGCTCTGCAGTGGATAAAGATATTGATGCTTGTTTTTTGCTTATCCAAGACACTAATCTTTCACCAAGGAAGAAGGCTCCTCCACTTGTGCTTTTCCATTCATCCAAACTCCCTGCTCAATTAGCATTAGTGAAAGACTTTAAGTTAAATTCTTTTTCACTAGAATACCATAGTCCATGATTCATGGTACCTTTGAAGTACTTGATTTTTTTTTTCACCACTTTGACATGTGTTTCTTTTGGTGTTGCTTGAAATCTAGCCACCAATCCCACTGCTTGCATGATGTCAGGCCTTTTGGTTGTCACATATAATATACTTCCCATAATGGATTTGTATTGAGTTTGATCAACATTAGGGGATTCATCATCCATGCTTAATTTGTAGCCTATAACCATAGGTGTACTCACTAGGTGGCAATCTTCCATTTTGAACTTTCTTAGCATGTCCTTGATGTACTTGGTTTGTGTTATGAATATCCCTTCCTTTAATTGAGAAATTTGCAATCCAAGGAAGAAAGATAATTCCCCAAGCATTGACATTTCAAACTCCTTTTACATACTTGAGGAGAATTCTTTGCACATTTTATCCATGTTTCCACCAAAAATGATATCATCTACATACACCACTACAATCAATAAGTGACCATCCTCTTCTTTGATATATAAGTTGCTATCTGCATCTCCTCTTATGAATCCTTGTTCTTTGAGGTATTTTTCAAGTCTAGAAGACCATGCTCCTGGGTCTTGTTTGAGCCCATAAAGTGCTTTCCTTAACCTGCAAACATAACCATTCTTTTCTATCAATGAGAACCTTTTAGGTTGTTCAATATATACTTCTTCTAAGTCTCCATTTAGGAAATCAGATTTTGCATCCATTTGGTAGACTTTGAACTTTTTGAAACTTGGAAGTGCTAAGAACATCTTGATTGCTTCCATCCATGCAATTGGAGCAAAGGTCTCTTCAAAATCTACACCTTCCACTTGAGCATAGCCTTTACAAACAAGCCTTGCCTTGTTTCTTTTTATCTCTCCATTCTCATCCATCTTGTTTCAAAAAACCCACTTGGTTCCAATGGCATTCTTATCTTTGGGCCTTGGGACAAGTTCCCAAGTGTTATTCTTCTCAATCTGATCTATCTCTTCTTGCATGGCCCTTACCCAACACTTGTATTCACTTGCTTCATTGAAGTATTTGGGATCTATCCTTGAAAGAAGGAAAAAATGTGCTTGTTCTGTTGTGTTAGCCAATTTGCTTCTAGTTTGTACATTTGTTTCTAAATCCCCAATCACTAAATCTTTTGGATGATTTATTTGAAAAAAATTAGATGGAGTTTTTGAAGCCTTTGATGGGGTTTTAGAAGGTGTTTTTGAGTTTCCTTGTCCTAGTTCCTCATTTTCATCTTCTTTTGAATCTTCATCTTCCTTACACACATCTTGCATATCAATATTATTTTATGTAATGTTATTGCAATGTCTACCATCATCAATTTTTGCATTGCCCTTTCTATTATCTTGTGCAACCTTTTGTTGTAGCACCTATATGCTTTACTTCTTGTGGAATATCGGAGAAAGATCCCCTCATCTACTCTTGTATCAAATTTTCCCAAGTCTTCATCTCTCTTAATATAGCATGTGCTACCAAAAACTTTGAAGTACTTAACTGTAGTAGGTTTTCCTTTCCATAATTCATAGGGTGTCTTGTCATTATTGACCCTGATTTGTGCATGATTCAGAATGTACATTGTTGTACGAACAACTTCCTTCCAAAATGCATTAGCTATCTTTGATTCATTCAACATTTCCCTTTTCATCTCTTGGACAGTTCTCTTCTTTCTCTCCACTACGCCATTTTGTTGAGGAGTTCTGGCTACTAAAAATTGTCTCCTTATCCCATGCTCTTGGTAGAAATATTCAAACTCATTTGAGGTAAATTATCCTCCTCGCTCTGATCTAAGGAATTTTATCTTTGAATCAGATTCATTTTCAACCAGCTCCTTGAACTCTTTGAACTTTTCAAAGGCTTCAAACTTCTCCTTTAGAAGGGCAACCTAAGTCATCCTTGAGTAGTCATCGATCAACAAAATGAAGTATTTTTCTCCTTGCAAACTTTTTGTTCTTGTTGGTCCACAAAGATCAGTATGTATGATCTCCAAAGGTTTTGATGTTGAAAATTCTTTGGACTTGAAGCTTTCTCTTGTTTTTTTTCCAAGTTGGCATTCTTTGCAAATGATGTTAGATGGTTTTGAAATTCTTGGCATATCTCTTACAACATTTGTTTTACTGATTTTGACAATATTATCAAAGTTGAGGTGGCCTAACCTTCTATGCCACAACCAATTTTCATCTTCTTGCACCAAGTTACAACTTTCACCATCTATTTCTCTCAAAATATATAAATTGTAGGCAATCCTACCGGCATGTGCTATCATCTTTCCATCCTTTTTAATTTCACATCTTTTGGAGAGAAAAGTTACATTATGTCCTTGATCACAAAGTTGACTTACACTTAGTAGATTTTCTTTTAGGCTCTTGACATAAAAGACATTCTTAGTTTTTGTTTTCCCATGATCTAGGCTAAGTGTCCCTTTACCTCTTATCTCTTTCTTTGAATTATCACCAAATCTCACTGTTCTCCCATTAAAGTGTTCAAGAGAAATACATTTATTATTATCACCTATCATATGCCTTGAACATCCATTGTCAATATACCATCTATCCTTCTTGTTTTCATTATGTAAAGAAAATTGAACAAACATTGACTTCTTTTTCCAAATCTTGGCTAGTTTTTCTTTTGTTTTGACAATCATGTCTTCACCCTTATTCTGTTTTGGTGCACCATCGAATAATGTTATGCATAATTTTTCTATGTGTCCAAGATTATTACATTTGTGGCATATGACCTTAAAATTCTTTAAAGGTGTGAATGAGTTGAAGTTCCTCTTAGTAAAGCTAGGGACATTGTTCATTTGGCTTTTGCAATTCATGGCCTTGTGGGGATATTTGTTACATGAGAAACAATATCCCTTGAAAAAATGATTCTTCCTAGCCTCATATCTTCTTTTGGAATGAACATGTATCCAACCTTATTCGGTTTGTCTTGGATTTATCTTTGATTCTTGTGAGTTTGCATCATTCCCTTTGCTAGTCTTCTTGCTTGCATCTCTAGTTTTGTTGTCCATTTCACTTATCTTGGAACATGCAACATGCTTACCAAACCTTGTATGTTTTCCCCTTTGTTTTTCCAATTCCTTAGTTAACATGGAAAATTCTTGTTCCAATTTATCTATTGTTTCATTTTCAACCTTTTCAACCTCTACAAGCTGAGTTCTTAAATCTTCAATTATTTTATTTGATTCCTCAAAGCTTTAAGTAATTTATTTGATCTTCATTCCATACTTGGTGACTTTATTTTTCAACTTCTCATTCTATTTGTATACATAATGGAGCTCTTCTTCAGGATCTACTTCTTCTTCATTGCATTCTTGATCAACAACATGTTCTTCATATTCAGCCATGAACAATATTTCGTCTTCATCATTGCTTGGATTGTCATCACTTTATTCTTCTAAAGAGTTGCATTGTTTCTTTGAATAAAAACTCTTTTTCTTTTTTTGGGACTTCTTTAAGTTATGTTTAGATTTTTTCTTCCACTTTTTATTTGTGTAAACTTCCTTTTATTGCTCACTAGAATCACTTTCATTTTGAGGAAATTTGGATGCATAATGTTTAACCTTTCCACAATTGAAACATTTTAAAGGAGATTTTCCTTTGTACTTTCCAGTCCCTTTCTTAAGCTTCTTCATGAAATAGGATTCTGCTTCTTCACCACTTGACTTCTCACTTGATGTATCATGTTTGGATATTCCTTTCTTAGATGCTTTGAAGGAAATATCCTTTTGTTGTGTCCTCCCCTCAATCCTCATTTCATAAGCAACAAGCATCCCATGTAGTTCATCTTTGGTCAATGTGTCTAGATTTGTCAACTCTTCCAATGCCAATACCTTGGATTCAAATCTTGTGGAAAGAGATCTTAATATTTTATCAACTATGAAAGCATCATCAACATCTTCACCAAGTCCTCTCATAATGTTCACAATTTCATCAACATGAAAAAAATATGATGCTATGTCTTCATCTTCATTCATTTTGAGAGTCTCAAACTTCCTTCGATGAGTTTGCAGCTTTTCCTTCTTCACTTTGGCATCTCCTTCATAAATTTTTTGAAGTTTGACCCATATTTATTTTGCTGATTTGCATCGCATGACTTTTGTAAATTCAAAATCTATTAAGCTACAAAAAAGGGCATGCTTGGCTTTGGCATTGGTTTCACTTTTCTTCTTTCTGGCTTGATCCATTAGAGGGGTTGATGGAGGTCTATACCCATCAACAACATATTTCCACACATCAAACGCAAGAGCATTCAAATAAGCTTCCACCTTAATAGTCCAAAAGGCATAATAGGACCCATCAAAGATAGGTGCTTTGACTGTATTGTTATTATTTTCCATAAGTGATCTTAAGGATATCCTTCAAGTGGTTAAGCTTTCAAGAAGGACCCGCTTTGATACCAATTGAAGAGCACAAAGATTTATTGAGAGGAGGGGGTGAATCAGTAAATCAAAACAATCTTTTTCTTTCTTAAACTTTTATCAACTTTAACATTTATTCAACATCAACTACTTAATAACAAACAATGTAATCAAGTTGACTGCAATTGATATATGATATATTTAAATGAGTTTTACAAAAGATGGTAGACACCAACCTACAAGGAGCATCAACCCCTTACACTTATTTAGTAGGCACCAACCCCTATATGCAAGGCACCAACCTTGACTTAAAGATGGATGTAAGATGACTGCCTTCAATCAAATCTGAACTTCCTCTATCCTCCACCCTAGTTTGTGATGTATGCTATCACCTTAAGCCCACACAAGAGAATAGAATCTCTAGTCCAAATTTCTTACACTCTACAACCACACCTTGCAACCTTGATTTCGATGTCATTTATGTATGTCACTCAAACATTGGAAATTTTAGATGAAAGAACATAACTATACCTATATCCATTCAAAATTGTTCCTTCATTAAATAAATCTAAGTTTGTTTGATATTAGTTATAAAATATGTTATTTTCTTTTAGAACATGTCCTTTTGTATATACCATTAATGATGAGTTGCTTCTTCTTAGAAGCATACCTTTTCAAGGAGAAATTCAAAAAATGATTAAGTGGACAAAACACATCTTTAGCAAGAGAATCAATGTAGCCCTTTCAATAACCAGATTCTCATACTTTTTAGAGGAAGATGCCTTGGTTAGAAACTTCAATTCTCACAGCTCTTCAAAATGACACCTTTAGAAGGATTCAAATCTCATAGATTTTCAAGAAAAGACGTCAGATTAGACACAACTCATTTCACATGACTTTTTAGAGAGTTGTTTTACTTCTTAATAGATCAAACCTCTTCTTGACATTTCATTTCTTTCACTAATTTTGTTCGATGCAATATATGATTTTCTCTAATGTGATTTTACAGGTTCTAGTGCAAGCTAAAAAAGTTGCACTTGAGGTTGCTCACCTTCAGGTTCTCCTGGACCACTGGGGTAATGCCCCTTGTACTGTTGCTCGGTTCCCCACTTCACCCACCTCCTCCTGTGGTCTATCGCCCTCCAAGGGCCGGCAGTGGAGTGGCTCTGTGCATCCCCATTCCTAGCCCCCACCTCGGAGAGATTCTTGCACTCCTCAGAAAAACCATTCTCCTTTGTCGTGGAACAACTAGGGGTAGCCTTCTGGCGGTGGTGATTCTGGGTGGCCCTCTGATGACCCTCTTACTTCTAGTTCTGGTTGGCTAGCCATTGGTAAAAAAATTTCGCGTCTAGCGCTTGCAATCTCGCTCCAGCTTGAGGAAGAAGATAAAGAGAAAAATGGTGTTGTTGATGGTTGGGGTCCTCCTCCTAATGTCACTCCAGACCCCGTTGATGTATGGGGGAAAAATTTGGATGACAAAGACCCTCTTGGATCTTTTGGCACTGCTCTAGCCGCTTAATGGCCTTTTTATTTACTTTGTAATTTTTGACTTCTGGGCTTAGCCCATGTGATTTGTTTCTTTTTCTGGGCACTGCCCATTTGACTCTCGGGGTGTGCCTTTTTACCACCCACCATTTTTTTGTGAATATGTATCTTTATATTTGAATTAATATAGTTAGCTGGATATTCATCAAAAAAAAGAAAAAAAATTCTTTAAAAAAAATTATTAGACAAGCTGATCATTAAAAAATCTGAATGTCACAAACATGTCTTCCTGAACACTAACAAATCAAGAGTAATCTTCGAAGAACTTCAACCATGACAAACACATCTTCAACAATGAATCTTGACCATGATTAATTGAATGCCACATATTTGATTGAATGGTGATCTAAAGGACTTCAATTAGATTAACACATATTTCTTCTTCTAATAATTTTCATCTCTTAATAGTTTGACAATCTTATTGACTTTAATATGCGATTTATCAATCCAATACAATCAAATCTTGAAGAGCTTGATTATGTAATTTAATATGAAAATCCAATCTGACCTATCTAACAATTTGATCAATTATCTGAATGTGTCTGAGCCAGAATCTTGAACATTATGGTGATGAGCATCTTGAACTTTATGGGGATTCTGTTTAAGCCTTGTATTTTGAATCTTATAATGCTTTAATCTGATTCATATATTTCAAGAATGATTTTGACATCAATGACAATAATTTCAACATTGAGTGGTCTTTCTAATACTGAACTTGTGAAAGTTATGAATCTTAAAAATGTTAATGAAATCATGAAAAGGTTGGAAAGTATTTATGAAGGAGATGATAAAGTCAAACAAGCAAAGATGTAGAATCTAAAATCATATTTGAGAACATGCAAATGTCAGAGGATGAAAATAGTACAAGCTACATGCATAAAGTGGATGAAGTTGTCAATTCCACCAAAGGTCTTGGTGGAAAATTTGATGAAGATGAAGTGTTAAAGAAGGTACTTATAACTCTTCCTAAAACCTACAGTCATAAAGTTTCTGCTATTGAGTAAGGTCAATATTGAAGAAAATATTCTAGAGATTAGTTGTATAGTGCTTTATTTAAATTTGAATTGAGAGAGTTTGGTCTAAGTGATGCAAAGAATGAGACTACTTTCAAAGCTGGCAAATAAAAAAAGAATGAGGAATCAAACCAGGATTATCTTGATGATGCAAAAGAAAAATTTGTGAGAAAATTGAAAAAGGGCATTGGAAAGTATAGATGTACGTTACCTTTCAAATGTTTCAATTGTGGAAAGATAGGTCAATATGCTTCAATATGTCCTGCCAAAGCTTTAAATGATAAAAATAAGGAGAATAAGGGTAAGTCATTTAAGAGAAGTTACTATGTTAAAGAAGATTCCAATATATTTGATGATGAATTTGATTATCTGGATGATGAGGGTAGTGAATCCTTGTTCATGGCTCTAAATGTTGAAACTAATTCTACTAACTCTAAGAGATGTATGGAGTAAAATTTTCTGAAAGTAGGTCATGACATTGAAGGAACAATGGTGATTGATTTTCATGCTAGAGAGGAGAAGAACTACTGGATCATTGATAGTGGATGCTCATATCATATGACCTGTGACAAAAGTAAGTTTGTTAAACTTGAGAAATATGAAGGAGGTCTTGTTAAGTTTGGTGATGATACATTTACTAAGATATGTGGAAAAGGTTCAATGAGTTTTGATGGTAAGAATAATACAGATGATGTTCTTTATGTTAAGGGTCCACAAAATAACCTCTTGAGTGCAAGGAAAATGTGTAGCAAAGGATATAATCTTTGTTTCATGAAAATCTTTATGATATTGAGAAAGGCTTCGAAACTATGGTTACTACTAGAAGGACATATGGGAATATTTATTAGCTTAAAGGTGTTGATGGTCATTTCTTTATGACTCAAAACAATGAAATTTGGCTATGGAATAGAAGAATGTGTCACATCAATTTTGATAGCCTAGTAAGGATCGATTCAGTTCAAGCTATGAGAGATCTACCAAAGATTGCAAAGCCTATCAATGTTGTCTACAAGGAATGCCAAATTGGGAAGCAATCTAGGAGTTTCAAAGTCAAAGAAAAATCTACTACCAAACTTTTGGAGTTAGTGCATACAGATCTCTGTGGACATACTAGATTAAGGAGTTTTCAAGGTGACAAGTATTTCATACTATTAATTGATGATTATTCTAGAATGACATGGTCTACTTTTCTCAAAGAAAATATAGAAGCTCTAGATAAGTCTAAAGCATTTAAAGTCATGGTTGAAAATGAAATGGATATGAAAATTGAATGTTTAACATTAGAAAAAGGTGGAGAGTTCACCTCCAATGGGTTTAGCATTTTTTGTGAAAATCATGGAATAAAGAGGCATTTATTAGCCCCTAGGACTCCTCATCAGAATGGAGTGGTTGAAAGAAAGAATATGACTGTTGATGCAAGAGCATCCAGTGGTGTAAGGGCAATCTTGCATCACACAAAAATATTGTATTTTCATTTTTTGTAGTTTCCTTAGTTGTATTGGGGCCCATGGCAACTCATGCAGTCTTTGGGATAGTTAGAAGTTTGAAATAGCCAAAAATAGTCAACTACTATTTTTAGGAAGTCGACCTATTCGGGTTGTATGGACATGAAAATTGACCCCAAGGAGTGAAATTGCAAAATAATATTTTTGGTGAAATAATCATCTCAAAATCCTATACCATTTGGAACATATTAAATTTTCATCCTAGGGAATTTCTCCAAGGAAGTTTAAAACTAAAAATTGAGTCCCTTCAAAGCCCCAGAATAGGATGCAAAATCTATAATCTTTTAAAATTTGCAAAATATTATTTTAGATATCTTCACAAGCTTTCCAATGATATATTACAATTGAAAATATGATGGTTGGATCAAAAGTTATGGCCAAAAGAAGCTGCCCCACTAAAAGGTGAATTTCATTAAAATATCTTCCTAGGAAAGAAATCAAATGGTGAGACTTTTGGCACCAAAACAAAAGGGAAATTACACATTCTAGAACATTCTTGGGCAGTTATTTGGTAAAATAAAAGGGTTAAGTGGGGGTTGTAGAAGGTGGCTCTATTAATGCAGATTGTGGCTCTAAATAATAGTTTTTCTTTTAGAGTTGATTTTGTTGTAATGAATCAAGCCATGAGGCTGTAGCATTGCAATTTTTGAATTTGTAATTTCATTTTCTAAAAATAAATGAAAGTGAGTTTTTTTTTGTCTTGCATATTTTGTGTTGGTATCCATTCTTGTGTTTTGTGTGGTTTTCGAGCAGTGTAGCCTTCATCAATTTTTCAAAATCTTATTAGTAAATGATTCCTTTTACAATACTTATTAATTGGTCATAATGATGCATGTTAAACCTCCATCAAGCACCTTTAATCAGTAGTCATCACGTTCAACTTAATCCATAACTCTCATGTTTTGTTGTCCCAGACTCCCTTTTGTTGTGGCTTCATCCTGCAATTGCTACATGCTATAGTTCTTCTTTGGTTGTAAAAAGGTTAATTTCACAAAGCATGTACACAAGACTATCTCAATTAAAACATAGAATTCCATCTTCATTTCATGCATATCTACATATAAACAATACAATACTATTATTTCATAACCATATTTCCATCATTATATTTTAGGTCCAAGTCTACATAATAAGTATGAAAGTATAATATAATATAAGAGCATTGTCTAGGAAGTATATCTAGAAGTGTCTCAAAATAAGTATGAAAACAAAAAAAAGAAGAAGCTAATATCTGGACCCATCACTCCCCCCAACAAGCCTTTTACTTGCCCCCAAGCAAAACACTAGGGGTACCAATTGCACTACAAGGTAATTTGTCTTAGGTGTGTAACAACATTAACTCCTGGATCTGCTTCTAATAAAAACCTTTGTACTCTAAAAGTTGATTCATTTTGATATGCCCACCTCTCTCACATTCCTCGCCCTTCTCCCCAATCCAATGTGGAACTAGATAAAGAAACATAGGTGGGTGAAATGTGAGTGGCACCTAGTAGATTCCTCTATCAACACTAATCATTATGTACCTTTGTGCCCTTTGAAGCACAGTTGTGAAATCATACTCTATTATTTCACCCTTGAGTTGTTTGTCTCTATAATAGGACACAAGTGATCTTATCTGAAGATTCCCTACAAAAATTAAGGGTTCAATTCCATTTCATCTAGAACTATATCATTGTGTAAATAAAATTCACACAATTGATCTTGATCCTCAGGTGTGGAAGCAACAAAAATTTCAAGAAGCTCAAAAGTTCTACTCATACCAATAAAATGCTTACTTTCTAACCCACTAAATTGAAAACATAGGAACTTGTAAAAACAATGCATATGTTCTCGGTGGAGGTCTACATTTGAAAATTTGTGCCACTTTGTCTACTACTTCCTCCAACCTAGTTGTTGATCTATTCAATGCCATTTCTCTCTTTTCCAATTCTTTTACATATTCTTCCTTTTCTTTCTTTCATTTCTCCTTTTCTTCTAAAAACTCAATAGTTACCTTCCATAATTGGCGTCCAAGTGACAAGGTTGTATGATAATTAGGAGTTTTGATAAGAGGGGGTTTCTCATCTGGAAATGCTAGTTCTTTATCCCATATCTTACTGACAACTAACTATGCCAGTAAATCAAGCTTAGTGTTGTGGCCATACATTTGTAATTTCTCCTTCATTTCTTGCATTTTGGCTTCTCTCTCCTTGTCCTTTTGTTCATAGCTTTGTACCAGTTCCTCCAAGTATTTAATCTAGTCCAAGGCTTCTTGGATCTCTTTCCTCAATGTACATCTCCTCTATATCTACAAACTACTCATTATCTTCCCTTTCTTAGTCTCCATAAATGGGACTATCTAGGGTTTTTGTCCATGTTTTCTTAGCAATAAGTATATCATCTGGTTCTTAATCATAGGTAGTTATCACATATCTTTTCCATTTTAGTGGTGCACTTTAATTACCAAGGATATCTCCCTTTCCTTCAGATTCTATTTCTACAATCATGACATCTTCTTGATGTTGTTCAATACTCTTCTCTTCTTCTTTAGGTTCTTTTATAGTTTCTCTCATGACACCATGTTTCTTCAATTTTCTTGATGTCTAGGTGTGAGTATCTCTTTCTCAACTTTCTTCATCTTCTTATTAACACCCTTCTTCTTCTGTGGAACATCCTCTTTCTTCCTTTGAGTGTCCCTCTTTTTCTTTGGAGTATCCTTCCTTTCTTTTGGATTAGAGGGTGTAGAAAAAGTGGATTCACTTCCTCTGCTACTTTTGGATCTTTTTGATCTTGAAGAAGACAAAATTTCCTCTATTAAAAAATTTCCTCCCTGGCTGGAACTACATTAGCTTATGCTAGAAATTATGCCCCAGTTCTTGGTAACCCAGTGAATTTTGCACTGGTGGTCTAAGATGCATCTATTGATAGTCCCTTCACCATTGCTTCATCATACTAAAGCATAGCTGCAAACCTTCTTGTCAAATCATCACTAAATTATGGTAATTTTAGAAAATAGTCAAGCTAGCCAACCCTGGTAAAAATGGGAAGAACCATTACATCCTCTAGAATTTGCTTATGAGCTATTGGTTCCCTTCGGATGAGATTTTCTCCCATTCTAGCTTATTTTATCTGCTCAATGTGTTCAATTCAGCTTTGAAATTTCAGCCCAATTCACTCTACACCTTCAAAACCCTCTATCTTCCTTTTGTTTTCTTGTAAACTTGTACTACTACACTATACTACAACGTTCCTTCTCAATACCAACTTAATTTGAGCTCATGAACAGGTTCTAAGTTTGAGTATGGTTTGGACTAAGCTCAAGTTCTCAAGGTTTGTACTTTAACAATTGGTGAAGTGAGCTAACTTCATGTTTGTTATTTGGAGGTGGTGAAAAGATGTAATAATTGAAATTATGATATGAATAGTTCACATGCATGAATGTTAATATGAAAGATATAATGAAAGTTTAAAGAAAACTATATTAATCATGATAGTGTACCTAAAGTACCGACCGAAAGACATAACTATGTGTTGCACTTATAGACTACAAAGAATGTATCTGATTTTCTATTTGATATGATAGAAAATAACTACAAGCTAATGAAGTGTGGGGTGGCAAGTGCAATTGATGGGATGTTACGAAGGATATGAGTTGGTGACGTGATAGCTTGAATATTTGGAATGTGAATTGGAAACAAAAGAATCATGCTTCCCATTCTAAATGATGAAAACTATTAAGCTACAAGTTCCTTCAACATTAGTACCCTCAGTGAATGTGTAAAAGTAGGTCCCTCTAAATATATTTTGAACATCATTATAACGTACAATGTGTGATTGTGAGATAAAATGAGAAATTGATCCCGAGTGATCTCAAGGATTGATTTGTGTAGCCCAATCTTTGGGAAAAAAAAATGCTTGGTATGTCATGTGTTGAAATATCACTTTGTGTGTCAAATTCTATCTTTGGTTCACTGTGAGCACCATATTGTTGAAAAAGGGAAAATATGAAATCATCTTTCTATAAGGGCTTTTCATATAGCTTCAATCTATGGTCATTTACAAGAAATGAAAATCTAATTGCATCAGTGGTATGTAACTAGACTGCACCATTAGGATAAACTTTATTGATTTCATAGGGGCCTAACCAACTGGATTTGAATTTCCCTTTGAATTCTTTATACCTTGAATCATTTAACAATGCTCAGTCCCCTACAATGAACTCTTTTGTTTTAATTTACTGATCATGCCACTTCATCCTTTGTTGTTGTACTAACTCAATGTGATGGATTTCTTCCATCCTTATTTCATCCAATCCATTTAAAGTATGCATCCTTTCATTTTATGCTTTTGCCAAATCCATTTCCAAGCCTACTGTTGTTAGTGTTTTATATTCAAGCTCAATAAGAAGGATTGTTGTCTTACCATATACCAACTCATAAGGTGTAAAACTAGTTGTGGTTTTCCAAGTTGATTTGTATGCCCATAGTGCTTATGGTAACCTTGCAACCAAATCTCTCCTATGTAGATACACTATTTTAGTGAGAATACTTTCAATCTCCCGATTAGTGACATCCACTTGGCCGTTAGCCCGAGGATGGTAAGGTGTTGATTTCTTGTGTCTAATTTGATATTCCTCAACCAATTTGGTAATTAGTTCAAAAGTAAATTGTGGTCCTTGATCAATGACTATTTACCTAGGTACTCCATACCTAGTAAATATATCCTCATATAAAAACTTAGCCACATTTCCATCTTTGGAAAATTGCAAGGCCCTTAATTCAACCCACTTATTCAAGTAATAAGTGCAAGCAAGAATGTATTCCTTATTGTTGGAAGTAGGTAAGATTAGTCCAATAAATTCTAGAGCCCATTTTTCAAAAGGATAATGTTAATTGAGGCTGCAATGGTATTTCATCACTCTGTTGGTCTTCCCATCCTTTGGCACCTTTCACAACTCCTTGTGTATTTAACATCTTTGTGCAAAGTTGGCTAATAATAGCCAGTTGTGAGGATCTTAAATGTTGTTCTTTTCACTACAAAATGACCTACACATGGCTCATCATGCATGCTTTCATAATATCAAATATTTCATCTTCCCTTTTGTATCTTCTCATGATGTTGTCTAGGCTGATATAAAATAGAAAACCTGATATCCAAGAGTATGAAAAACATTTACGTATCAGCTCTCTTTTCTCTTGGGGAAAAGTGTGGTGGAATCTGCCCTATTACTCTATAATTGGGAATATTAGCATACTAGGGTATGTGTATATTTAAAGAAAATAAGTTTTCATTTGGGAATGAATCATCCACCACTCCTTCAATTGATTGTGTTAGAAATCTTGATAGAAAATCTGCTATTGCATTTTCCTTACCAGGTTTTTACACTATGGTAATGTCAAATTATTGTAGAAGCAGCAACCACCTTACCAACTTCCTCCTACTACAGGTTTGTTCATAAGACATCTGATAGTAGTTTGATTTATGTGGATAAATACTAAATAACCAATAATGTAATGCTTGAATTTATTTATAAAATACACCATTGTAAGCATCTCCTTTTTGTGACAGTATAGTTTAGCTTTGTGGCTTAAAATTTTTGCTGATGTAGTAAATTGCATACATTTTGTTACCCTCTTTCTGACCTAAAACTAGTGCAATAGAAAAATCTAAAGCATCTATCTGTATATGGAAAGGTAAGGTCCAATTTGACCCCCTCAAAATAGGTGCTTGAGTTAGGGCTTTCTTCAACTCTTGAAAAGAGTGTTGACACTCTAATGTCCATTCAAATTCAATGATGCAACAATTTTATTGAATTCTTTAATAAACCTCCTATACTAGCTTGCATGACCAAGGAAGCTTTTGATATCTCTTTGTTTTTGTGGAACAGGTAATGTAGAGATAATTTCCATTTTGTGTGGATCAACTTGAATTCCTATGTTGGATATAAAGTGTCCTAATACTATACCTTGTGTAATCATCATGAAGCAATTTTCATTGTTGAGTGACAAGTTGAATTCTTTACATCTTTTCAATACCTTTTCCAAGTTATTGAGGGATTCTTCATAAGTCTCACCATATGTAGTGAAATCCTCCATGTATACCTCCATGTAGTCATGTGTGTAGTCAGGAAAGATGTTGAGGACCGCTCTTTGAAAGGTAGTTGGGGCATTGCATAAGCCAAAGGGTGAGATAAAATAGGCATAATCCCCTTAGGGACATGTGAATGTAGTTTTTACCCGATCCTTTAGAGAAATTTTAAACTGGTTGTAACCACTAAACCCATCAAAAAATGAAAAATACTTTTTCCCAGCTAAGGAATGAAGTATTTGATTTATGAAGGGAAAAGGGAAGTGGTCCTTCCTAGTTGTTGCATTCAGTTCCCTATATTCTACACAAACTCTCCATTTTCCACCTTTCTTGGGAACAATTACCAAAGGTGTGACCTGTTCACTATCTGATATAGGATAGATAAATCATGCATCAAGGAGATTTTGAAGTTCAACTTTCACTATGTCCCTCAACGCAAGATTCATATGTCTTTGAGGTTGTTGAATGGGTCTATAATCATCATTGATATAAATCATGTGCATATATAAGTCAAGATCTATGCCTTTCATATCATGGTAATCCCATGCATATGTTGTTGAGTGTGCTTGCAACACTGCATGCAGAGAATTCTGCTGCTCTTCTGTCAAGGCATTATTTATGTTTAATAGTTTTCTTGGCATGATTTTTGATTCCCTGGATGATTCTTGGATAGATGAGAGGTCAATATTCAATAAGATGGGTACACACTGTTGAGGTAGTAATGAATGAAATATATGACATATTTCTTATGTGGAATTGGTGGGTATAATAATTTACAAGGGGTCTTGTAGGCATATTAGGTAGTCCTTTTGTTGTGGGCTCCTACCATAGTCATTTTGGATTATGTGAGAAATGAGATCATCTTCATCCTGGTCATCTAATAACAAGCCACATTTTAGAGTCATCAATTTCTGTAGAAAATAGTTATATTCCTCATCCAAATTGGGCCAAATAGTTTACTCAAGGTCAACATAAGGTTGGGTTGGAGGATAGAGAACCAATTTATTGGTGACTATCCCATTTGATATCATCATATTGCTAAACTTACAACCTATAAATGCATCAGATATAGTTAACTAGGGTCTACTTAGGATGAGTGGGTAGCCTGCAAAATTAACCTTTGGTTGTAAAACTATAAAATCAATAGGATGTTCCTAGGAATTCAATGTAATAACCAAGTCTTCAATGATTCCTTCAAGCTTGACTGTTGACCTATCAACTAGTTGTAAAACAATTTGTGTAGGTCTAAGGTTGGCTAACTAAAGTAATTGTATTGTTTCTTTTGTCACAATATTGATTTTTTCCCCCAAGTCTATCAAATTACTCTTAATGAGGGTCCCATTAATCTTAACAACCGCTATTGGACTACTAGGGTATCTATACTTAGGGACAGTTATGTTCCCTAACATGATATCTACAAGGTTTCCCAAGACATGGACTATCTGAGGATCCTTCCTTTTTCTTCTGGTTTCTTAAGAAATAGGGATGTCTTTGATAGCTTGAATAAGTGGAATCTTGATGCTCACATCCTTTAATTCATCTAAGAGGTTTTTCTTAGCTTGTGTGTGATGCTTTTCAATAGCTAGGCATTCAAGAAAAGGTGGATTTGGACTTGAAGTAGTGTGGTGTACTTGATTTGACTTAGGTTCCAAAGGTGTTTTATCAGAAGCTTCAATTGTAGGTTCCTCATCCTCCATTTTTGTAATTTGAGGGGATGAAGGTCCAACAATTTGTTTTCCTAATTTAAGGTGGACATCAGTCACCTCTACCCCATATGTAGAGTATTGCATAACTTCCTTAGTATAAGCTTGTTAAACATGCTTAGTGTTAGGGTTAGGTGCAAGTTGAGCAAGTATCTATCATTTTTTGTTTGGTTGGGATGTAGGATTTGATGGAGGCATGATAGCTTGTTGTTGTGGTTGAGGAGGGAGCATAGGTTGCTAATAGTTCATATTTTGTTGTTGCCACTACTGGCCTTTTTGCCATTGAGGCTGCCACTAATTCTATTATGTTGTCCATTGTGGATTATAATTAGAACCTTGGAATTTTTGTTGTGGCCAAGGATTTGGTTGCTATTGGTTCCAATTTTTTTGTGGTTGTGACCATTGTTGAGAGTTTTTCCACTGATTTTGGTTTGCTGGACAGGGCTGAGAGTTCCAAGAAAACAAGTTTTGATTCCCAATAGGAAAGGATGAAATAAAGCTGAGGGGGTCTTATGGAATACCTTGTCATTATTTCCATGGCCTCCTCTATGCTATATAAAATAGTTTTCCATCATCTCCTTCAATTGGCCGAAAATCGGGTTTCTCAACTTTATCTTATTAGATACTAGCCACTCTCTTGCATTTACATTTGCTTTTCTTTCTCTACAACTTGGATAGTATTCAGTGAGAATAGCCTCAGCTTCCTCCTACTTCTTAATGTGGAGAGTATCCATCTAAGTGGTTAAATGACTAATAATGTCCTCCTTCATATTGGACACTATGTTTCTTAATTCTATTTTTGAAACCCCTGTAGAAGATTTACCAATAGTGGATTTCCTATCTCCTATTGGCATCTTAGTGAAGGTCTTGGAATAATTCATGCAGACCTTACAAATTTATTGAAATGGTATCTATGAAATATCTCCTTATCCAATGAGGTTTAGGGCATCCATGCAGTCATCATTGACTCCCCTTAAAAAGACTAACTTGAGGGACTCTTCTGACAACTTGTTTTGTAGGTTTTTCTTCAAAGGAAATTGAAACCTCTCCATATAATATTCTAATGGCTCATCATCCTTTTGTGACATTTGGAAAATTTCATCTTTCCTCCTATCAGGTCCCCTACAATAGTCTTGATATTTCTCTAAGAGCATCTTCATAGTTTCCCAATTAGGAACAACATCCCTACCTAATCCATGAACCATCTTAGGGCTACATATTTTAGAGTTGCAGGGAAGAGTTTGATCCTATGAGCATCAGTAGTATAATCATAACTTCTGTAGAGGACATCAAACATAAATTGAAATGTATCTAGGTTCTCAGTCATTAACCCATAAAAGACTGGTAAGGTTGAAGGAGGGATATTCTTTTGTGTTGTAGCCCTTTCCTAGTTACTGATGAGGAACTCAAATGTTGGACGTTAAGGATCATCATCCACTACATCCCCCATAGTGCGGTATGTTCCCTTTGTCGGTGTGCTAGATGTTGCTGAAAAGGGGCTTTCTTCTTCAATGCTACCTTCTCTCTAAGTACTAGATTCACCAATTTTTGTTACGGATTCTTAGCATGAAGAGGGAAGAAATATACCTAAGGAGTCTCTCTACCTCTGCATACATGAAATGTGATTTTATATTAAGTATTCCTACACAATGCTAGTGTATCTTTTGGTGTTGAAAAATATTAAGTCTAACAATCCTAATGCTGAAAACAAAATATAAAATATGAAAGCTATAAAAATAAGTCTATGAAGATAGCACTATCCTTGGAAATAGCACCAAAAATGTAGAGTCTAAAATAATGTATTGTAAACTTGGTAAAACCTACACAATTCATAGGTTTGTCTGGCTGAACAGTTCACTCAACATTGTAAAGACTACATTAAAATGTCAACCCAAGGTTTGTAAACTTGTGATAGTGTAGCATTATATATGCCTTTAGAAACTCAAAACTACCTAAACTATACTATTCAAGTGATTCTACTTGTTGGAAATTCATAGAATTGTAAAACAATAAAAGACATAAAGAAGAACTAGTGGCTACAGGTACGGACAACTTAGACTGTAACTAAATTGTTGCTAATAAAACATTACTGTATGAATTGAAAACTGGTGAAAACTAATAACTCAACTAAACTAACCTTCAGAGTATTGTTGGTTAACCATTCCATACATGTTCATGAACATTCATTAGCAATAAGCAAAGCATGAGATTCTATTTTAACTTGCATAAAGTTCATGAAATAATGATAAACAGGAAATAACTACTAACAAGAATAAATAACTAGAAATTGAAGTGAGGAATAGTACCTTGAGTGGCCTGGTCAAGTGGTTTTTCTCACTTAACTGAAACCAAATCTAACTAATAGATTTCACACATCCAGTGAAACTAACTTCATTCATTACATATGATGAAATATTTACACAAGATCTTCTCACAGATTGTATTCAATCATTCTGAATATCCATAACTTCTTGAAACTGAAAATAACTAATAATGAAAAGATTGAAAATCAACTACTTATCTATGGGTTCAACCAATAGCTATATACAAGCTTAAGGGAATCTTATTCAAAAAAAAAACTAACTACAATCATTAACTTCACTCCTAAATATCAAGATATCTAGTTAAGACTGAATTGTTCAACCCATAACTGAAAAGAAAGAAGAATCCTAATAGGACTAAAACTATGTTATAATAGAATTGCATGTAATCACATAAATGTTTATCAAAATCCTATCAGTAAAGGAGTCCTTATTTTCCAACAATGATTAACTAGTCATAATGATGCATGCTCAATCTCCATCAAGTGCCTTTAATCAGTATTCATCACATTTATCTTAATTTGGAACTACCTTGTTTTGTTGTCCCAATCTCCCTTTTGTTGTGGATTCATCCTACAACTACTATGTGCTACAGTTCCTCTTTCGCAGCAAAAAGGTTAATTTCACAAAGCATATACATAAGACTAACTATCACAATTTAAACATAGAATTCCATCCACATTGCATGCATATCTACATATAAACCATACAATACTATTATTCCATAACCATATTTCCATCATTATATTTTAGGTCCAATTCTACATAATAAGTATGAAAGAATAATATAATATAGAAGCATTGTCTGGGAAGTATATCTAAAAGTGTCTCAAAATGTATATGAAAACAACATAAAATGAGCTAATATCTAGACCCATCAATAGCCTCCTTGTCCACCTCACATATTAGCTTAAATATTTCCTTCAATTGCTTCTTTACATCAACTTGCTTACAGTAGTAGTGCACTTTCTAGATTTTTAACATGTCTTCCATAGCGCTTGTGATGCTATTTAAACAAACAATCTACATTTTATAGTTATTATATTTCCCTTTTCTTAATTTGGAATAGCTTAACTTTATCCATTTTCCCAAGGAAACCTTGTTAACATTTTGGATCAACAATTACAGATTTAACTAGATCCTATGAGGGCCTTCATTTGGTTGAGATTTTCCAATTGTTATTTGCATAGAACATCTGTGATTCACTTCCCATTGTTTCCTGAGTGTTCAAAGTTTCCATATTACAAAATAATAATGTCTCTTCTTTTTATGCTCACTTAACCCACTTATATTTCATGTCTACCTATCCTTCTTATGGGTATGCCTTGTGTCCTTCCTTCCCTAAGTTTTTGAAATTTGGTTCGAGCAATCTAATTCTAATTTTTCTTTTATGTTCTATTAATGTAGTGAAAGCATTATCTGACTGTTAACACCAAAGATCCAAATCTAAATTTCCTTGTCCTTCCAATGGACTTTCCATTGATGAATATCCCATATTAATTTTGTTCACTTGTGTCATTGCCATGAAATCCTTTACACATCTACCCTTATGATTTTTACAAGCCCATTCCAATCTTCTAACCACTTTGCAATTTGCTTCCTAATAAATTTTTATATAAGTAATCAATTGCTTTATTTGTTATTTTGAAGACATGTTTAATTATGTAGAACTTGCCAATTTTTTCCACTCACCTTAGAATCTCCACTTGTTTTATTGCTAATCTCCAATTAGGAGTATCTTTTATTTATGGTTGTCTTTAATACTATTAAATATCCCCCTTCTATGTTAAGATATTTGAGCATTTTGTCTACGAAAATTTTGAGGCCTTCTTTTAGTGCTTCAAATTGAGCATTGTTATTGGTTCCATTCTCCAATTTTATCACTCTAGTATAACATAATTGACCTACTCTATTATGTATTACAAAAAACCTCTAGAGACTCTTGGGTTCCCATGTGAGGCACCAAAATTTTTTATCTTTAATAATTTGTCAAAATCATAAGGGTAGATGTGTAAAGGATTTCATGGCAATGACACAGGTGAACAAAATTAATATGGGATATTCATCAATGGAAAGTTCGTTGGAAGGAAAAGGAAATTTAGATTTGGATCTTTGGTGTTGAAATTTAGATAATGCTTTTACTACATTAATAAAACATAAGAACAATAAAAATCAGAATTAGATTGCTCGAACCAAATTTTAGAAACTTAGGGAAGGAAGGACACAAGGCATACCTAGAAGAAAAATGGGTAGACATGAAGTATAAGTGGGTTAAGTGACAATGAGGCATATATTTGGAACTTTTAGTTGATGCCAAGTGGAAAGGATGTCGTTATCCTAGCTTGTGAACTACCATTTCTTCATTTGTGCTCTCATATTTTGAAACTTGCAAATAGCAAACTCAATCTTATTAATAAGTGATTTAAATTTTATTGCTTTACTAACTTGAAGATGTGTTAGTTTCTTTATTTTTAAATTTTTCATATTATGATGGTAGGTGAATATTTCCACACTCCTCCCCATAGTGATTCAATATGCATTATGGGGCAACTCAGGAAAAGTGATGTAATTGTCGAGGGAAGAGGCCCAATCCATCCAAGTTTCCTTAGGGTAGTTTTTATATATTCCATTAGAACTTCATATCCGAGGAGAATGTGTTGTGTGGTGTCTTCATTTCTTGTGCACATTGGCTATTTGTGCTAACCAAAAAAACCAATCCTATGTAATCATTCCCCTATTAAAATTATTTGATGTAAAGTGGCCCAAGCAAAGGCCCCCCACCTTTGGTAGAAGATTTGTGCCTGAACATGGGTTTGTTGGACACTCTTTTGTATTTTCTTCCATGCTTTACATATTTCATAGCCTAATAAAAAATATTCTCCTAATTTAGCCTTAGAACATAAAATTTCATCATCCTCGTTTGTTAAGAATAAAATTCTTGATACCAATTCCTTACATATACCACCACTCTACATCGATCTAATAGGAATTCAATTGATTTCCATTGACAATTTTGATGTTTGTTAATGTTTCAAATTTATAAATGATCCCTCACCTTTGTACCATATCATTCCTTTGATAGATATATTGCTTCTTGTATACCATTTTTTTCTAGTTCAAATATTGGTTTGTGATTGTTCAAGGAATTGAACCAAAATAATGCCTTGGATCTCAAGTTTATCCTCCATGTTAGATGATTAGTCATAATTTTCCCTTAACTCATCATAAAATTTTATAATTGTAAACCATGTTGTGGATTAGTCACAGTCACAATGTGGTGTCATTGTCAAATTATTTCTTTCTTAGTATTTGGCACCACAATGCATCTGGATTTTTCATCATCCTCCATGTCAGTTTTGCACCATGTGTCACATTCTATTTGTGGATTTCTTTGATCACTACACCTCCAGTTTTTTTTCTTTTTCTAATTGTATCATATGTGATTAGGGTGATTCTTCTTACATCATTTGATCCATCCTATAGAAAGTGTCATGGTATTCTATTTATGTCCCTTTTTACTTTGGATATTATCCATACACAAGACAACATATAGATCAAAATTATTGTTATCATAGATTTTATCATTGTTATTCTCCTCACTAAACTTAGCCATCTGCCCCACCATGCTTTTTCTTTTTTGTTGTATTTTGATTTGATGTCAGACCAATGTAATGTTCTTGTGGTTCCTTCAAATAGAGGAATAACAAGGTAAGTTCTTGGAAGCAATATGCACTATTTATCTTTATTAATAATTTTTCTCAAGCATCTAGTGTACTCTTCAACCATTCTTTCTATTATGTCCATTTCTTAGAGTGTTGATGATCCATATAGGAAGGTGTCATCAACAAACAACTAATGTGTCAAAGGTGCTATATTTTCTATAATTGTTATTCCATTCCATTTTCCAATTGCATATTTTTGGGATATTCCCTTTTTAGTGCATCTTCCATTATTACAAATAAGAAGGGAGATAAGGGATCCCCTTGTCTAATTTCCTTTGCTCCTTCAAAAAAACTACATTGTGAACCATTGATAAAAATTGACTATCTTGGTGTTGAAATGTAACCATAAACCAATTGTAACCATTTTTTATCGAACCCATTTTTTTTTCATAATCTTCATAAGGAACCACCATCTAACTTTGTCATATGATTTACTTACATTAAGAATTTTAGGATCATTTCTCACAAGTTTGTATTGCCACATGTATTATTACTATCCCATTAGTCATTGAATGTGAGGAAAATGGTTAGAGGGAAAAATCAATAAAAACAAAAAAAAAATGTATTCAAAATAGCCTTATATCTTCAATTCTCCTATGGATTGAGCTCAAGTTTACACTGAACAACTTGTTTATTTGCTCTTAACTGATGATTTGTGGATTTCTCTTTACTCCAACATAATTTAGTTAGCAAGTGAATTGTTGTGAAAATAGGAAGGATAGGCTTCAATTTATAGATTTTTGGATGGAGAAAAGGAGGGCCAAGATCTTCTTGTGAAATGGATGGTTGAGATTGAATGATATGCAAAGGCCTAGCCTTGTGACAAGTATCACAAGCTGGAGGCTTATGAATATGACATGTGGCGTGGGGAAGAGAGCAAGGTGTGCTCACACATGTGTGAGCAAACATTGCGAAGAGAAAGAAAATGACATGTGGAAGGCAAGGTGTGCTCACACATATGTGAGCACATCTTGGGAAGAGCATGATTGTGCCAAGTGGAAATAAATGAGGAAAGGTCTAAGATGAGTAGGCGTTGACCATATGACAAGTGGTGATAAATGACAAGTTTAGGGTGGCTCTTATGGGGAAGAGGATCTCACACATGTTTGAGTATCCAATAAGAGGAGAGGTCAAAGGATGAGTTGGAGATTGATGGTGAATTGTGCATGCAATACTTGTCACATGTCTATAAGTTTGGAGAAATGGGTAGAATTAAAAATTTAAATGGTGAGAAAAGGGAAACCTTTCTATTTTTAGGGAGGGTTTTATACCTTTTCCTTGTTTCATTAAAAAGAGAGGGGGGATGATTGTTGTGGATAGATTGTTTATGGGTTTGATGGATTTAGACAAGATATATGATTGACAAGTATAACTTGAAAGGTGAGTCAACATGCAGGTGTCCTTGACTAAATCTAAAGTGACCTTAGGGATAAAATGCAATGATTCAACTAATCTAATGATTAAAATGATAGTTCTGATGCAAAAACAACAAATATAGTACACAATAGAGGAAATAAGACTACAAAATGGACTAAGCAAGACATTGTGCACCTGTGACTTAAATTTGGAGTTGAAAATGCTAGACTAAGTTACCCAAGGTGTAGTTTCTCCAAGTAGGAGGAATTTAGATATGGTTTAATAGTCCTCGGGTGCTAGATCAAATCTTCTATTTTACACTTGTCGAACTATTAGATTACTGTCAAATTCTAAAATAATCAAGTTTTCGTGAGTTGTCAAGGCATAGGGTTTGATTACAACAATGAAAAATTGATCTTAAAGCTCCTCCCAATCCTCTTCAGACCTAAAATCTACACAATCAAAGAGAGAGGAAGGATTGTGCCGTTTACGGACTTGCCTTAGCCAAACCTCAAGTTAGTGTTTCCACTTTAACAATGGTAATGCCAATGATATAAAACCTATCCTTTTGAAGGATAGGGATAAATGATAAAAAGGAATGATGAACCAACAATAGAATATAACTCACCACCCTCCAATTTCTTCCTTGAAGGAATGAATCCATACAAATCTCCTCAAGACTTGAATGTTTCTTGCTTGATTTTCTTGGAGACCTACAAGGGTTACTCTTCACAAACAATACAATAAAATAAACATGAAAAAAATCACACAAACTTTGACATGATGCTTGGATATTGAATTTCTGCATTAAATCTCTAAAGTTGTTCTCTTGACTTGCTTGATAGAGCTCTTGACAATAATTTTTCCCATAATTGCCTATTAGATTTGAAATGATGCAATAACTAGGTATTTATATGCAATTATTCTAATTTAAGACAAATTAAATCTCGATAGTTGACTTTAGACACTTGAAATTCAATTATTAAAAGACCACCTTTGACATATTTGAATTTGGAGCCAAAATAGGGGGACATAAATGTCCTAGGTGTTAGTGTCCTAGACCTATTTTTTGGGAATTAAGGTGATGGGGGAAAAATATTAAATGAATGCATTGGTTTTCCTCATGAAATTTGTCGGTAATGTTTAAATGAGATATAAAATGCATTTAATTTAGGAAATTAGGTGTTCAATTAGGTCCAATAACTTAAGGGGAAGCAAAACAGCGTGAAATTGTCAAGGGTGATAATTTACGATGCTACACAAATTAGGAAAAATGTTAATGATGATTAGGATAGGGATTAATTCAATCAATCATAGATGTATTAACTTAATCAAGATTAGGGTATGGATTAGGCTAATTAGTCATAGATTTATTAACTTAACTAGGATTAGGAGATTTGGAGGAATGTGCATAAATGTTAAATTAATTAACTAGTACAATATTTATTTAATGTGTGAGACTATAGGATAATTAATTAAATGTAATATTTAATTAATTGTAAGGTGGGATGGAATAGTTAATTAAATAATATGATATTTAATTAATTATAGAAGAAAGTGAGATACTTAAATCAATTAAATAATAAAATATTTTATAAATTATGGGCTAATAACAAAATAATTAATCAAAAGTATAAAATTTAATTAATTATAGGATAATGTGACATAATCAATTAAATAATAATATTTAATTAATTATAGGGATGATGGTCAAGATTAATTTGAAGGTGTGATGTCAGAATTGGGGTAACCTTAATGATATTCCATTATTATGATTGTTGGAAGAATCATTTTAAGTTTGTTTGTTGTAACCTTCATTGTGACCTTTTATATTGTGTTGCATAATGATATTGGTCTATAATTAGTGAAGGAACTACATTCCTCTTTCTTTGGGATTAAAGCAATATTGGTGTTGTTTATATCCCTTAGAATTCTTTTTATATTTTCCTAATTCTTCAACCACCTCACAAATGTCTTTTCTCATGAAGCTCCAACATGTTTAATAACATAACACCAAAAAATCGTCGGGTCTTATAGTTTTTTCTGAATGTAGTTGGAATAGAGGATCTTTTAGCTCATCTTCTTCAACATGTGCCATCAGGATATCATTTCCCCTATCGTGTACCTTGGTCAGTATATAATTTATGAAGCTATCTTGGAGGGGTTCATATTCTTCTTGTCCTATTAGTAAATTATGAAAGTATCAAATTCCTTCATTCTATATTTCACAGGTGCCATCAGGATATCATTTCCCCTATCGTGTACCTTGGTCAGTATATAATTTATGAAGCTATCTTGGAGGGGTTCATATTCTTCTTGTCCTATTAGTAAATTATGAAAGTATCAAATTCCTTCATTCTATATTTCCTTCATTGTTCTTTATTTGTGATATATCCTATTAAATACTCTCTTCATCTTTGTTCAATTATGGAATTTTTTTGTGCTCAAGTCACCTTCAACTAACCACGTTTCTCTAGATTTAGATCACTAGTATCATTCTTCTCTTGCTAGAATTTCATTGTATTCCATTAGTAAGGATTTTTCTTTGGCATAATCTTCTTGAAACATCCCATTTTTTATGACTTTATGGTTCAATCCTTCCAACTCACCTATTATTATTTCTTCCTCTTGAAAAATGTTTTTGAAAGTTTTTTACTCATAGCTTTAGTTTTCATTTGATGAGTTGCAATTTTTTGGTGAATAAAAACATTTTTTAGCCTTTCATGACTATGAGTTCCATCCACCGATTTCTAAGTAGCTCACAAATTTCCCCCTAACACAACCACATTTTTTAAAAGTGGAATTGACTCCATGGTTTTTGATGTTTCTTTTGCTAGTTTTTGAGACACGAGAAATGGTCCAACAAAGATACATGAAATTTTTTAGAAATTACAAAAATGGATGAGTGAACCTAATGAGGCATGAGAAGGAAGTGGTCCAATATTTCTGTAATAGTTGTAAATCCCTTCTACCTATTATTCCAAGTAAATGTTTCATTGGTTGGTATTATATAAACTAGACCTATTCAAAGTCTTCTTGGGACTGTGATAACCTTACAATCCCCCTAATTATGACCTCTCCAATCTTGATCACATAGTTCATCTTGATCCTACCCATTAATTTATTCATCCCACACATGACCACATTAATCCTCATGAAAACCCTATCACTCCTACTAAAGGGAAACAACTCCTAGCCATTAGAGGTAATCCCTAATATCAAGGGTTTGTACCACCTAAAGTCTCAACTTCCATTCCTAATGAGGCTCAAAAACTCATGTCCACTAGTCATACAACATCCACAATAAAAATCCTACTTGGAACATAAACCATAACTACCCATATAGACAATTCATCTGTATCTCCATTCCTAATCCAAAAATCTCCAATATCACCTCTTCCACCATGACCATACCAAGTTCACACTTGAGGTCAACATCAATTCCAAGATTCGTCTCAACTAACCTCAAAATCATATCTCACCATGGGTCAATCCTTTGCAAGGATATACCATTTATTTGAAGTAAGAATATGTTAATAAATAAAATATCATCATCTACATACTTATAATTATCAACAAAGAATTATTTAATATATATATATATATATAAGGAATGGTTTGTAGCACCATCATAGGCACCATACAAAAACTCCTCATAAAGAACCACAATGTCATTATTTATTGAATGGGAATGTAATGCAATATCAATATGAGATGTATGAGAAGCTAATGTACTAACATCAAGATGCATGCTATCATCATGAAAGGTGTCACTATTTGAAAGACTATCATGAACATCCATAGGATCAACACAAAATGCACAAAAGTAATCAAGGATATCATCATGTATGAAATAAGGTAATTAAGTAAAGGGCATGAATTTATGGACATAGGGATATCATGACATATTAGATAAACATCATCAAAAGGTGTTAAAATTGTATGTATGTGTGAAGAAATATAATTTACCATCATGTTATCACACTAGTTGTGTCATTAACACATGGTATATCCTCACTACCTGTATATGCTTATCATTATTAGAAGCCATAAGATAAATACATGTTCAATATAAGACTCATGGACAAGTGAATTATATATAAAAAATATAAGAACCAATCAACTCAGTGAAGTAGGGAAATTCTAATACATGATAAGCTAAAAACTCCATAGAAAATTTTAATCCTAAAATAGATAACATAAAATATCACTAGAGTATCAAAGATGGAAGGATCATGTGTTAATAAGATAATAAAATATCAAAATTAGAAACATATGCATTCGTATAAACCAAGAATGTTCAATTTAAGAGTAGCCATTACAATGAATTATCTAGTGGTAGGTGGGTAGGATCAAAGCTATTTTGCATTATATATAATAAAACATTAATAAAAATATGATAAACATATGCAAAGAAAAGTTGATGCACACCCTAAGAAATCTAAAATTAAATGATAAATTATATATGAAAACCCTAGGAGAACTTGTGGTAGAATTGTAAGGTCAAACCTTAAGTAGGTTTTATATTAAAAAAAACCAGGTTGACAAAAAATAAAATAAATAATTATTTTTAAACATAAATAATCTAGGCAAATGAAATAAATGCAATCAATAAGCAAAAATTAACTTGGATTAAACTAGTTGGGTTAGTAAATGAATAGTAATAAGTGAGATAGTTAAATGAGAGGATAAGGTACTTAGGTCTAGACTAATGATGGAATAATGTCACTAATGTCATGAAAAATCCTCATTCAAGTCATATTGAATAAACTGCTTGTCCTTAGTTTAATGTATCAGATTCTATGTAGTTCAATCTTGCATCGCTTGGCTTCAATCTTGATCCACACATATTTAATTTGATGCATGGAACTAAACAATACCCCATGTCCTAGTGATTTGACAAAATATTTATTTAGTAGAGGTATTATTTTCTTTGCTCCTTTAATAGCTAAATGTGATCAAGGTGGTGTCTATGAACACCTTTAGAGAGTCGTTTAATCAATAAGAAACATGTTATCCTTGGTCAATCCTTTGTTGGGTTAAATTAATGATGAAGAATGTTGTTAAAAACAACAGATAAAAGCATACCTATATGTAGATAAAGTGGATTTGATTTTACCTTATTAAATTCCATATAAATTATGTAGAAAAAATTGATTAATATTAATACAAATTAAACATTAAAATTTTAATATTTAAAATATTAAAAAATGGAAAATGAGATTTATTACACAAATTTTGAAAAACTAATAAATAACATAAAATTAATAAATCTTTTAATAATCTTTAAAAGATATTTTTAATAAACTATAAATTTAATATTAAAAGAAAATTAAATTAAATCTTTAAAACCTTATATAACCAAAAAAAAAACTTTATTGAAGGTAAAAAGTATACAAATAAAGAAAACTAAATATTTTAGGAAAATAGCCGCCTCTTTAGGTTTTAAAGTGAAAACTTTGAAAAAAATGTGAATTCTACGAATAGAAGGCTAGCATGTAATGGGAAGAAATTTGAAACATATATAATTCTTCTTTGTCTTTCATTTGCAGCGTGTTTTTTTTGAATTTTTTTTTCTTCCTCTGTTTCCTTTTTCTTTCTTTATTTGTTTTCTTGTTTTCTTTTTTCCTTTTTCTTGATTTTACTTCCATAGCTAAGAGTATAGGTAACTAGGCTGCATTATTATTATTTTTTTTCAATTTTGTATTCCAGTAGTTTTTGTTAAGAGTATAGATACCTCATAACGACTTCCAAAAGTATTAGAGGCTACAAGTTATATCTTCTTCAGATAACTCTCCATGTTTTACATCGGGCCTCAAGTAATTAAGCGATCTAAGTCTGCAATTGTTTCCACACCTTTTTCAAGCCCGAGTCACTGATCATAGATATCACTACAACAAACCCTCCAAAACATGATGAAGGGGAAAAATGATAGAAGCAGAAATTGTAGATGCTTTTGTATTCAATATAGACCTAACATAATGAAAATAATACAGTTACACACAACTCCATTAAACTGTAGATCTCAATTTTATTTAGTGCAAGAAATCGAAATCCTAAAACAACAGGTATATTGTTTGTTATTTAGGGCATCCAAAACCCTAAATAACAAACAAAGTTAAACTCCCTGGGAAGCAATCTCAAAAGGCAACAAAAATACATTCTGCCTACTTTGATTTCTTGTATATACTGCACTATGTATCACTTTTTTGAGGTAGAGCAATCCAATTGCATCCAGTGCCATGCTGCTCTATACAAGCCGAAGCCGTGAGTTTAGAGTCTTCTTTAGGAGACCATGGCCCTTGCTTCACGGTGGCTTTGTCATAGCATAGTGCTCTACCCATCTCTTCAGCAATATTTCACAACTAATCACTATGAACAATCAGCTGACAAGGAGATCCAATGAGGGTATAAAATGAGCTCCTCCTAAAATCACACAATCTTCATTACCATCAGTATCTATATGAACATCACGAGCTGTAAGCTATATTGGGTGCCATCTACCCAATGATTTGCACACACCTCCCCTATTATTTAAAACACAGCCATGATTATGTTTCATCATCACCTATAAATGCCCTATTTCATGCATGCCCATAGAATCATTTTATATATCAGCATCAAGATATGGTGCCAATTATTAAATATATATGCAAGATGTCCACACTAGACCGCTATCTACTAAATTTTCATTGGAACACCAATCTTGAGATCCTTCATATACATTGCATTTCCCTTTGTAATGTAGAGCAATGGTTATATTTCTTGCATAATGATTTATATTTCCTTTGTATTCACTGTACTGTCTTTTGAAATACAAGCGCGATCCTAAGTTTGACATATTGGATCACAAGTACTATCATGTATGATGCTATACCAACATTTTAAAACTTTTCCAACCTCTGATTACCGTCTACAAGAAGTTCATGTTGTCTGATATTGTTTTCTAACTTTGTCAAGCTCTTCTTGTTCATCATTGGAACCACTTTCGTAACTATCACCATATTCAGAGTACTTCTCAGAATAATCGCTTGTTAAAGTCTTCATCAATATATTCTTCAGCTAGAATTTCTCCATATGGTTTAATGATAGCTTTTACATCATCTCATACTATGCATCTCTATGTTTTATGTTGAGAAGTGGCGTCTTGGTTGTGAAAGAGTATGGAAAGGTTTTCTACATATTTTCTAGTTTACAATCCATTTTGGAACTGCAAATAGACCTTACATTCACATCATCTCATACTATGCATCTCTATGTTTTAAAGCAAAAGTCCCACTTTTCCAAGGTAGAGCAATCCAATTGCATCCAATGCCATGCTGCTCTATACAAGCCATGAGTTTAGAGTCTTCTTTAGGAGACCATGGCCCTTTCTTCATGGTGGCTTTTTCATAGCACAGTGCTTTGCCCATCTCTTCAGCAATATTTCACAACTAATCACTATGAACAATCAGCTGACAAGGAGATCCAATTAGGGTATAAAATGAGCTCCTCCTAAAATCACACACAATGATTTGCACACAATTCCCCTATTATTTAAAACACAACCATGATCATGTTTCATCATCACCTGTAAACGCCCTATTTCATGCATGCCCACAAAATCATTCTATATATCAACATCAAGATATGGTGCCAATTATTAAATATATATGCAAGATTTCCACATTAGACTGTTATCTACTAAATTTTCATTGGAACACCAATCCTGAGATCCTTCATATACATTGCATTTCCCTTTGTAATGTAGAGCAATGGTTATATTTCTTGCATAATGATTTACATTTCCTTTGTATTCATTTTACTATCTTTTGAAATACAAGCACGATCCTAAGTTTTACTATGTGGACTTGGACGCTAATCAATAAATTCAAAACCGTCCAACACATAATGAAACCATAACAGCTGCAGGAGTTGAGTTACAAGTGGTGTCTTGTTATACAACATTTGTCCTGACTACTGATCATATATGCACAAGGCACGTACAAGGTTGTCCTAACTACTCATCCCTTATTTCTAAACAGTGGGTAAGATACTAACTGATATGATTTCAGCACTAAATCAATTTCCACGAAGCTTGTCAAAAGTGCAAAGATATTGATTGATATGATTTCAGGTAAAACAAGATGATCAATCTTGGAATTCTTGACACTAAAAATATGATAAATGAGAAAAGTTGATTGCTACTAAGGCTAAGTATTTCCACGCTTCCTAGGATTATTAACATAATTGGAACTATTGATTTTTAAGGTGGATAATTCAAACACTAAGACCATTCTAATATCCTAGGACACTAACCTGAGAATTGTGGTCTCTCCAAGATTATTAATACATTTCCACCGAATGCCAAACATTTTTTAGTGCCACACATTTTGACCTTAATCGATAAAGGTGAAGAATCAGACATTTTAACTTCCAACATGATTCTTTAACTTTCACATATTTCATGGAATAAACATAAAATATCTTAGACAGAGTGTGGAAGATAAACAACAACAAATAAATAAATATCCCTCAAGAGTATGCCATGTACATAACATACAAACTCATAGGCGTCTTTAGCTCTGATTTATTATTAATATTGTTTCTATGGATATAACACATCTAGATTCACATCTCCTATGATCTAGATCATCAATCCAAGCGTGAAAGAGGAAAAGCATATCAAAATTTTAACAGTCCACTTGAAAGTGTCATCATTTGCTAGTCCACAATTAGCTAACTATAATTTTGCAGCATACTTACCAATGCAATAATTTCAGCAAACTGTATTACACCATATCCACTTCGAGTAAATTCAAAATCAGGTTGCCATTAATCTAACATCGTGTTCCCTTGAAAAAATGGATGCTTATGAATGAATGCATCTAAAGTTTTCACATTTAAGGTGTTATTATTTTCACATCATCTGATGGTTTTAACATTGAAGTTTTATTAAGTGTAAAATGTTCTCGTGATGCTATTTGTTTTTCTTTGAGGTATATGTTTGTTGATCTTAGGTTACTAAAAGAATATAAATAGTAAATGTATCATTTGATTGATTTTAATGTTGAAGTTTTCTGAGAAAAAGAGTGAAATGTACAATGTGCAAGGTTCATTCAAAGCATATGGAATAAATTTACACTTAGTAACTTTATTTTAATTGAAAGATGTCAATATCTAAGATAGAAATGGTTTTGTGTAGTATTGAAAACTTGAACAAAAGGTTGAAGGAAAACTTGAGTTCTTTGTAAACATTGCTCAGTTTTGTGTAGTATTGAAAACTTGAACAAAAGGTTCAAGGAAAACTTAAGTTCCTTGTAAACATTGCTCAAGAAATATAATTAATAAAAGACATTATTTTTTGATGAGGGATAGAAATATCCCTCCAAACTCTCAAGGATGGCCATGGACATTCTTGAAGAGGTCTCTTTGTCCTTTTTATGGTTTTTTAAGTTTAATCTCTTGTGCATTTTAAGTTTTATATTTTTAAAAGATACTAAGTTGTTATGCTATCAAATATATGTTTTATAAGTCAATTAAAGCAATTTGTTTATTGCAAAATAAATGATTGTAACTATTTTATTTATTTTATTTTAGTTTATGTTATTTGTACATGGTATGTGCTTTTTTAGAGTTTAGTCTAGAAGATTAGGAGAGCTAAGGGATAAGACAACAACTAACTTAAAATTATATATTCTTATTGTGTATATTTTCATAATTTTGCACTTATTTAAATTTAGATATATAAAATTTATGGGTATTGTTTAAAAAGTATATTAGCTACAACAATGCTATGTATGATTATTATAGTATAAAGGAAAGAGTAATTAGAAGAGGATGAAGGAAGTAATAAATAACTATTATTCTACAATCATTAATATAATGCATGTTAAGTTTATTAAAATATATTTATTATTTTATCTTAAAAAAAACTAAAGGTACGAAAATAATCAAACGCTTTGGGTTTTACCATGTAAATTTGTATTTTATATTTTTTTTCCATTTTTAAATTTATCAATATTGTTAGAGTATATTCATGTCTAATTTTAAATGAAATTGCATGACTAGGGTTTGTAAGTGTTTTATGCACATTTGGAAATATAAATATTTTAGGTTTTCCTAACACGAATTTATAGTTTTCATATTTTTTATAATGTGTTTGTTGGGTTTGAATGGCATTGACTTGTATGCATTATTGATACTGATTTTTGAGTGAAGGTATAATAGAATGATAGACTTGTACACACCATTAATTGTTATGGTTTATGTGTCAAGGATCTAATGGAATATAACATTTGTGAAGTCTTATGGGTTTTGTGTAAAATTTGTACAATTAATCTCCATCTAACTACTAGGGTTGTAAGTGTTTATGCACATGTAGAAACATAAATATTTTAGGTTTTACTAATGTGAATTATATTTTTACATTTGTGAATTATTATTTTTTAATAAATTTCATATATTTATGTGTCTGTCAAGGTTGAATAACATTGACTTGCATGCATAATTGGCATTGACTTTTGTGTAAGGGTATATTGGAATGCTAGGCTTGTACACATCATTAACTAATTATATGGATTTTGTGTCAAGGGTCTAATGGAATGCTTGAGACTTATGGATTTTGTGTAAAATTTTCTTGAATAATCTCCATCTAATTGCTATGGAGTGCCTATTGTTCTTGTGTATAAGGATCAATGATATTGATTTCATAAAATGATATGCATGTCACTGAGTATTATGCTATATTCTAGTGTGTTCATGTATTAGGGTTGAATTAAATTAATTATATGGTTACCATACATCAAACTACAATGGCATGCCTAGTGTTCTTGTTCATACATAACTATTAAGTGAAATTGACTTGTGTATGATGGTTCTAATGGAATATGGCATATATGGGTGTCCATTAGGGTTGAATGATGAATATGGAATAATATACTACAAGTGTTGTGGCCTTTGTAAGAAGCTTGTATCATGGCCAATGTGCATCAAACTCCCATGATGTGCTTGGTAGGCTTATTTATGTGTTATAGTTAATGGTATTCACTATTATACATAATATTTGTATGGATTTTGCATAAAGAGTCTAATAACATATATGCCACTAAGTTGTATGAATTTTATTGGACGGTTGCATCAAACTCCTTTAGTGTTTCTTGAGTGTTTTTTCATTCATGATGGCTGAGTGATATAACATATATGTGTTTGTTCTCTCTCTGCCT
>VDFB02092938.1:217142-246787 GCA_007258455.2 Sequoia sempervirens
CAAATGGTTACAATTGACTTGCAACTTTCAAGGTGAGTCAACCCTAGGTTTGGACACTATGTTGCCCTAGCTTCCTTCTAACAGAGATGATTGGACAACAATTTTGGGAGAAGAATAAAAGTGAATTAACAATTGAACTTATGAGATCTAACACTTGAAACATGAAGTATTATGATAACATTTGCATTAAAAACCATTAAATGGTAGATCTAAGAAGGTTAAGATGGTATGTACCTAGCTCCAAAAGTGGGTTCCACGCTTTGCTGAAGGACATATTCACCTAAGGGAAAATGGGTTTCTATATAGGGTTCTAAAAATTATTTTTGTAGTCCTCTAATGTTGGATCTAAGGCTCTGATTCCCCCAAGTTTCACCATCAAAAAGTTGGAAATAAAACCTATAGGTGAGTTTCTGTGTCTTGAAAACTTTGCAAAATTGCACTCTTGATCCACTTTCAATCCTTCTTTGCCTACAAATCTACAAACACAAATAGGAGAAAAATGTTTATTTTTGGTGTATAAGGGTTTGACTTGGTCAAAAACTAGTATGGTAATTAAACCTTGATAAAGAAATAAAATCATAAATGGAAGGAATGATGAATGAACAATAGCTTGTTGCAACTCACCAAACCCTTTAATGGTTGACCTTAAAGGACTAAAGTCTAACACATCACTCCAAGGATTAGATCTTGCATGAAAAGGCTTGATTGGATGCTTAGAAACTTGAAACCTACATCACAATGTTAGCTCAAAAACATGCATGAACACACATAAATCTTGACATAATGATAGAATCTTGAATTTTGTAATAATTAACTGATAAATCTACTCTCCAATGCTCTTGGCTATAATTTTCCTCCTTAAAAAGTCTTAGGATTGCTTAGGATTTGAATTTGATAAAATAACCTTGTATTTATATGTGATTCCTTAATTACCCGACAATTAAACATCCCAAGATGACCTTGCAATTTTAATTTAGATCATTAAAATGCCGCCAAAAACATATTAAAAAAATGGATCTCGAGACTTAAGGAGGACCCATTCAAGGACCTAAACTTAGGACACATAGTTTCCAAGGTGTGTAATCAAGTGTAGGCATTGATTAAATGTGGGTTCCCCTTTCGGAAAACAAAATTAATTTGGCTTTTGAATGCATAATTGGGCCAATTAAAGGCTTAATTAAGTCCAATTAATTAAGGGGATGCAAACATAGTGTGAAAATGTAAAGGTGTACATTTGTTGACACTACAAGAGGTAGTTCTTGAGCTCAAGGGAGAGTCAATTAAAGAGATGAAGATAGTGATAGAGAGAGAGAGGTCTAGAGCATAACGGATAAACTATGAGTGAGATAGATAGAGATAAATATGATACAACTTGCTAGTTATTGACCTCCTATTTATTGAAATTTGAAATGATGACTATTGAAATTCAATTAAGTTTGAAAAATTATAAGATCTTCCAAAAACTAGAATTTTCATTATAACTCCTAGAGATCTAAAATCACTCTCAAACATCCTAATCCTATATAAATGAAAAAAGGATTAGTTATGCTTTAAAATGAATAATTGGGTCAATTAGAGGCTTTATTAAGTCCAATTTAATTAAGGGACCCAAACATAGTGTGAAAATGTAAAGGTATGCATTTTTCTACACTATATTCAGCCCCCACTTTAGTGAGAGGATGAGCCCTATGTTCAAACTCACACTAAAGTAAACAAATAAGAGTCAAGAGGGGTCGAAGTGTAAAAATGTTGATGGGATAAGATGACAAATATCAAGGAGGCTGATCAAGCCTCCGGGATTAAGATCCCATGGCAAACCAACATAAGCACAAAGGGACACACATGAATGTATGATATGAAGCAACAAGACAAGATACACAAACATACAATGTTAAAATTAATGTGAAGAAAGATGGACTAGCAAGTTGTATTATGCCACATCCATCAAATAAACTCACAAGGATGTAAAATCAATTATGAAACACATGGCTCCAAAGGAAAGCAAGTTTTGTTATGCTTGGTGCCCATGAAAAATACGCTCACATTGGCTAGTGTCATCAAGTATACACTAGTTGAGCCCCCAATAAAGTGAGAAACACACACTAGGTTTGTATGTACCCACAAAAGGGTGGCTAATGGGAATGCCATACCAGTTCTATAGACTCCCATACGTCAACCTTACCAAAAGTGATACTCCCTAATAACTTTGATAAGGCACCACAAAAAGAGGTCACAAGGCTAGCAAGCTGCATTATGCCAGGCACTCATGACAAACAAAAAAGATCCACTAGCAATAAAGTTGTGTTATTTTTGGTGGCCATTTAAAATATAATAGGATATGATGGTCAAATGGGTTTTAATTAGTTCATGAAATTTCTCACCTTAGGGAACATCATGCTTGACATCACTAAGAGAGGACTAGTTGAGGATAAAATATTTGTAACCTAGGGAATGAAAGCCTTAGCGTCACCACTAAGAGGAATGTCATATGCCAAGAAAGGTCATGCTCTTGAGGAACATCAAACCCAATGTCACTTCTAAGAAGACACATCACATGAATTGAGATCACACTTTGAATAAAAAGTTCACACTTCCTAGGAGATGTCTACTATCATCACTAAGAAGGGAACATGCAAACACTGAACGGGGGATAATATGCCCCCCATTTAAAATATCAACATAATTGTTATGTTGGTATTTTAAGTAGAAATGGAGAAAGAGAGGATTCTTGGAAAGAATGCACACCTCCCAAAACTAGTTATTGTTTCCCCCCAATCATGGAGACAGAGAAAACCACAAAGAACTATCATGTTGCTGCCAAGAGAAATATGGTTGCACCTAATATTGCCACCATGAATGGCAATGACCAAGACACATAAAGCTACCAATACCACATAGTGATGACCAACATGATATGATGAAAATAATTATCAATTACAGGAAATAGGTGCATCAACATAAGGAAGACCACCACAATCCTTAAGATATTGAATTTTATTACTCAAAGCCTTACATTCATTAGTAGAGTGACCATGAACTTGATGATATGCATAAAATGAACTTTTGTTGTAAAATTTCTTTCGTGTTCTTGGAGGGAGAGAGATCAAGCGAGCTTGGAGAAGCTTCGTCAAGGTTTTCTATTGATCAACAATAGAAGACATTCCTTTCTTTTGTGAAATAGATATTTCTTGCTTACTACAAAGTGTCATACATACATAGGACTCTTTAGATTTTGAGATTTTATACTCTCCCATAAAGGAGGGTGTAAAATCTAAAGAACCCTAATCATTACTAAGACATGTGTTTGAAGATGTCCTAGGAGTGTTATGTGTTATGACATTGATATTAAGTGAACATTTTTTGATCATTTCTTTGACGATTTCATATCTTTCAAAGGACAATAACCAAGATCAATAGTTTTTTCTTGTGTGTTAGGCTTTATAGGGACATGTATACTAGAACCACATCCTTTTCCATTATGACCAATTTGTTTTAAAAGATCATAACCTCTTCCATAATTTTTTTCCATTTCTTTTGGATTTGGCAGTTCCTCATGATCACACTCTTCATATGTGGTTGTGTAATTTTTGTTTTCCTCTTATTTGGTAAAAGTTGTGGACTCACATGCTTTTGATGACTCAGCTTGTGTGGATAGTATAATCCACAATAGCTTATTTCTACTTTCTTGACTTTAACTATATAATTTTGGGTTGCCCATCGAATTTAGGTGTGAAATCTAATGATCCCCAATTGTCTTTTGACAAAATTGTTACAATTGAAAGGAACTTATCCTTATCTTCAACTTGTAAAGGTTACACTTTTCTAGTTGGTGTGTTATTCTTGTTTTAGTTTGCAAACAATTATGATATGATTGTAGGCCAACTTTAATTATGTAGACCTCATTTTGATAAGTGTACTTCATTAGATGATGTAACGTTGAAGGAATTGCTTTCATTGCATGAATCCAAGCTCTACCTAAGTGAAGATTATATGAGAGTTATTGAGGCATGACATGAATACTAGTTTGCCATGTAACCCTACCAGCTTGAACAAGCAATGTTATGACACCAAACAAATTTTTTCCCACATTATCAAATCTACAAATAGATAAAGAATCTAGTTGAATTTTACTCTTTTCCACTCCAATCTTATCTAAAAGGTTTAAACTACAAACATTAAGTGTCAAACCATTATCAATGAGAGTACATATTATGCCACACTTCATACCATTATTGTTAATACTAGCCCTTATCATCAAAGAATCATTTTGTTTTTACACTTCTAATGGAGGTAACCCATCTTGATGAAAGGTAATGTCTAAGTTGATTGATTTCATACCTTGAATTAGGGTTGCTACATATTTTGTTTGCACACTAGGAGGGATAACAACTTGTTGCAAAGTGTGCGAACCATTTTCCTAGTACTTGCAAAACAACATGAATAAATGAGTTAGACAAGGATTTGCAAGCTAAAACAAGGATTCCCCATGAAATCCATTTGCAAACTCAAAATAGGAAAGAAAATAAGTAAGAACACAATGAAATGATAAAAACTAGATTAAATCCTAATTTAAATAGCAAACACTTAATCCCATGGGGGAATTGGTGCCAATTTGATGTGAAAATTGGCCCTTTCCCAATTCCTATGATGCAAGATTCGAATGTTGAAGATGACGTTGATCCACTTTGATGAGAAGATGAGAACTCCAAGCCAAATCTGCAAAAAGCCTACCTAAGAATTTGAATAATGGATGGAAATGGCTAAGTATTTTAGCATGGTAACTTTGCATGGATTGTAGATGATAAAATGAGGGGATCTCTTCATTTATAGGATTTCAAGATGGATGAATGTCCAAATTTGAGCAATGTGGGATTAACATTCGTCCATTGATATGGTGCCACTTGTCAAGCTATGAATGGATGATGGTTGTGCAAGATTTGGGGTTTGTGCCAATAAATGTCAATATTTAAAATTAAAATTTGTTGAAATGACATGTAAGAGGGAAGGGAAAATGCAATAAATGCCACTTGGCTCAAGGAAAAGGACATGTAAGAGGTTTTAAATGCCCTATTGGATGTACATGTTGACTTGGAATTTTTGAATTCAAATTGAGAGAATACTCCAAAAGATGCCATGTGAGGAAAATAGGGATTTAATAAATGAATTAAATCTATTTTCATGTGCAAATTGCATTAGCTAGAGGATGTGATATGAGATTAGATTAAATTAATCAAAGGTTAATTAATTTAACAGGAGATTAGATGATGTGACTTATTTGACTTAGATTTATGGATTTATTTAAATCAGATAAGAGATGAATATGATAAGAGGCTAATTAAATAATGATTTTGATTTATTTAATTAAAATGGATGGTGTTAGATTAAATCAAATAAGGTTTTAATTTATTTAATTTAATGGATAGACTTTATAGATTTAATCAAATAAATTGATTATTTAATTAAATAGGGATAATTAAATCAAATGGATTGATTTAATTAACAAGAGAAATGACTTGATTCAGATAAAGTGATTTATTTAACCAAGAGAGGATACTAATGAATTTAATCAGATAGGGGAATTTGATTAAATGGTTAGAATGAGGAATGATTTAGGAAGAAACGATGTTAGTAATTCAGGATTGAATGCACGATGTCAATCAGTATATTTCCGATGTCTACATTTTTCCCCTCTTTGAAGTATTGCACTCATTGCGTTGGTTCAAAGAATAAACGATCTCGATCAAAATCCAAAAATTTTCCCCACTACTAGATGGCGAGAGAAAACATGGCATTATAATGCCCCCTCGAGAGATCTGATGAAAATTTTAATTTTTTTGGGGTGATCTCGCGAAAAAAGTGACAAAGTGCCCGACAAGTCTGGAAGGGGTCCAGGAGACTAAAAATGTGTCTAAACATAATAAAACGATGGAAAACAAGCCTTGAATGGACAAAAATAGGTTCAAGGGTCCAAAACCCTAGTAGGACAGCCCTAGAGGGTCAAAAAACCCTAATTTTTAGTCTTAGAAGGGGCCCGAGGGGTCACTTTCAAGTCATTTTCACACACCTTCGCTAGGAAACCTCGATATTTGAGCTCTGACCTCCTGACGCTATGGCACAATGACAGCTTCCTCTACATATTTTTGACCGAGTTTGGACCTACCAGCGACCACTTGGCATCGGTGCCCTAGTATGTGACCCTAACTAACACTTCATTTTTTCATTTTGACGCATTTATTACATGTTTAAGGATGAACTCACCTCTAGTGGCACTATTATAGCACTGCTCGGTGTTTAAAGTGCACCACTAATTGCCTCTTGGTGTTGCAGCGACACTGTTTAGCGGTGCAATTTGGAGTTTAAAAACTCCACTAATGGGCTTGGGCTCGGCTCAGACTTGGCAGGCCAGTTTGGAAAAGTGCATGGTGGCGGCACCCTTTTCATGAAAACTGCGATGTTGGGGGTTAAAGTGCGCCACGGTGGCGTTATTTGGCTAAATTCTGGGTCCAGCGTCGGAGTTTGAGAAAACTCAAACTACGACACCTTCACAAACTGTGCCACTGGAAGCAAGTTTGGAGCATTACGCTACGATTTTTTCAAAAAAATTTAACATGCTGACCTTCCGTGATGCAGGACGGGCCTAGGGAGCTATATTCTCGGGAGCACCGGTCATGGGATTTGGTGAGCGTCCTACGAGACTTTAGTGACAGAGACCAGGATTGGCTGGGAGCTGCAGGACTATGGCATATTGCATACGCGATGCCCGTGCGCACACACCTTGGGATGTTGTCAGTGCTAGTGGAGCGGTAGCACAATGAGATGTCATCATTTCATCTTCCCACTGGTGAGGTGACTGTCACATTGGAGGATGTCTAGCGCATACTACGATTACCCATTTATGGCCATCGGGTGATCTATGACATGGATGAGGGATGTGAGTGCTGCACCCAAGTCCTTGCCACTCGGGACATTATCTACTATGAGGGTTAGATCGAGCTGGAGTTGTACTGAGTCATAACACCTCCCTTCTGTTGGACGATTGCGGTGATCATTTCAGGTTTGGTTGCCCCAGATAGATGAGGGTGGTATTTCAGTCTTGGATGGGGATACTACTGGGAGAGGATGGTCCGGGACAGGCCAGTTCGGTTCACATGGGGGCCTGTCCTTCTGGCTTCACTTTACAGGGATCTCCACGAGTATGTATACGTGGATGGCAGAGCATTGGGAGTTGGGGTGACACTTCTGCATGTTTGGGTGTGGGAGCACATTTCTGTGCTATGTCCATGGGTCGTTCTAGTTTTGATGGGGGCAGAGGATGCCCTGGTGACACGATACAAAGGTGGTGTGTCCTTCACACACACTAGAGAGCACAGGATCCCCAATTGGAGGCGGGACATAGACGGGATGCTAGTTTTTACCTAGAGACCATACCTTGGTCAACCTAGATAGGCTGATGATGCAAACCAATGCTTTTAATGCCGCCAGGACTGATACATGCAGGGGCAGGAGCACACTATGATAGAGAGATACCTGCCCGGGTGTGTACAACATTAGTTTGGAGAGCCACAGGATCGGCCAGATGATGGCTATGTGGTCGTCTTTGCATGCAGCATGACACAGGTGTCATGGGGGCCTGGTATTCCTACTGCAGAGGTGGTTGATAGTTTTTGACACTTAGTGGTCTGACCTTGGGCTTACGATTAGGGTTTGCCAGATCCAGGCACCACACAAGCCTATAGAGACTGGTTCAGACCTACTATTCGGTTGATTGTTCCAGGTGAGGATCTAGAGGCATATAGGGTCAGAGGCAGGGGTAGAGGACGAGGATGAGGGTGAGGATCGCGGATCGAGATATGATAGGATCCACTAGAGGTGCCCCTAGTTCCACCAAGTTAGGGAGATGTCCCCATGTAGGACCAGCAGTAGGATCTGCTAGTCCCACCACTATGAGCTGATGGTGAGGGTCAGGTTCATGCGCATCCATGGGCACAGCCAGTAGGGTAGGAAGATGCACGGGATGCCTTGATTTTGTAGTTATAGGCATAGGTACAGGTAGTGACGGCCGAGAGAGGCTAGGCACGGGCTGAGAGGGAGAAACTTAGAGCAGAGAGGGATCAGGCTATGCAGCATAGGCAGGCTGCAGAGCTATAGGCAGTGATTGAGCTAGGCCACAGGCAACAGATTGAGAGTATGATAGCCTCCTCATCCCAGGGTACTATGCTAGTCCAATCCTATAGGGATGTTATCCAAGAGATAGAGTACTACCACCGGGACTACCACAACCATGTACCTAGAGCAGATTGGGTTCACGAGTACTCAGAGCGGGCCAGTTAGAGACCACCAAAGGGTCACGGTGATAGGGGCGAGGGAAACATCCACGGAGATCGGCCATGATCCATATTTTATGATGTACCTTTTGTGCTTTATGGGCTTATTTTTTATAGCTCGATGGACATTTTGTACTAATTGACACATATGTATAGTGATCCGATTATTATTTGTACTGTGACAGTTGATGATATGATATATATATGAGCCGATTTTCATGCAATGCAATGTGTTCCTTTATTTATGTATGATTTATTTCTATATGCTTTGTAGTTATGTTCTATGGATGCATTTATTTTGTAATGATATATGTGACGTAATGATGTTATCTATATGATGATTTATTTCATGCCACTATGATATGTGAAATGATTTGATTTATGGTATATGCTATGATGTGAAAAAATGCTTATATACGAGATGATTTATGGATGAATGTGATATGATGCAATGGCCGTGATATGATGGAAATGAAATGATGGTATGAGATTCTTAGAATAACAAATGTTAATATCCTAAATGATGATGTATGTGATGCAATGGTATATTAATGTGATGTTATATGCTGATGCGTAATGTGAACAAAATCTGATGATATGATGCTATGTAATTATGTATGCGTAATGAATTAAATGCTTATATACCTATTGCTAATGATTATGATGACTATGAGATGCTTTTGTTCATATTATGCGATGATTTATATAATGGTAATATGAAATGGTTATGCAATGCAAATGAATGCTTATGCAATGATCAATGTAATGCCATGAGATGCCACGTAATGGGTGGAATGCGATGTCATGAATGAATTTATTTAAAATGCAATGTGTATGTTTCCTATATGATATGTTATGCAATATGCTAATGATTTATGGATGCAGGATCAATGATGGTGACGGTGATGGTGATCAACTGTCATAGTACTTTGTTAGTATGGTTAGTAAGAAAAGAAGAAGTCATTTCAACCAGATGCATGATGACACAAATGCAAATGATGATGATGATGATGATGATGATTACTTGCCGAGGAATTGAGATTTTAAAAGGACCAAATTTTCTTATGTTTGATAACACACATGGTACGATGCATCAAGGTATAGCAAACTAGGATGGCATGGTATCTAGTGTGATGGACTTTGACTCGACAATCAGATAGGAGTATTCTTGTTCACACCTGACATACGAAAACCTCACTAGGATGCACTTTAGAAGTTTTAGACACCTCAGACCAAAACATGGAAAGGTAAACCTATCCCTATAATAGTCAACAAGTTTCCCTAGACCTCTTCCATACATACCTAGCAAAGCAAGTATTCGCCGAGGTTATATTACAAGAGCGTCCAACAAGCACAACAAAAAAAAGATAATGATCATTGCCCCATTCCTAATTCTCTAAATCTGTTGTTTTGGGATGTCGTCGAGACGTCCTTGGAATGAGCGCAAATAAGATAAGTTAAAAGATAAAGAGCAAGTAAACAAATAGACTGATTCTCTTCAATACCGCTAACAGAAAGAGGATGTGTTTTCTAAGGATGGTGAATGAAACTTATTGCCAAAAGATAATGCCCATTGTAGGAAGGATTCATCCTAGGACATGTTAATGGATGGCAGCACACCATTTTGTTTATAAGGGATGATTGGTATGGGACCAATTTAGATGATGTGGTACTGGTACAAAGGGATGACCAATTTGTTTGTGCACTGACTTAGACTTTTGACTTGACATTGGAGTTCTACTTTTAGACTGCTAGGCTTGTTTCTGACTATTTCACCAGAGGTTGATGATGATGATCAGTTTATTATGGATGGTGTTATTGTGGGTGCAAGCGAGATGAGACAGATGGATTTTTTCAAATATTTGGATTTTTTTTTTTGACATTCTTTTGGAATGTTTCGAGGCTATTTTTGGTATTTTGGATTTTTCAAATGTTTTGATTTTGGATTTTTTTGAATGTCGGGGATTCTCCTGTATTTTGACCAAGAGACTAACCTAAAGATTTATCCTAGGGGCCTCGGGGGCTAATCAATAGATTAGCCTTGCCTACGTTATACACACAGAGACCACGTAGTTCGACTGATGAGTTAACCGATTTACAAATGGTGATATACAAGGATGATGTTAGTTTATGACGACTCCTATAGGACCCACCTAAATGTCTCTTGTGGGATGATCAAAGAACAACCTTGCCTATGTTTAAGCTTCTTCCCATACGACATATAGTCCGACAAGAATAATTTTTTGGCTTTCTTTCGTGATGATCCTTTGACTGCTTTTGATTCTGATATGTTTCAAATGTTTTGATTTTTTTGATTGATGTTTTGGCTTTTCTGATTTTGAGGACTTTTAAGACCTAAGGCCAGTCCAATCCGATGAGGAACGCATCAGCATGATGCAATAGACTACTTCGAGCAGTTGCAGTATGTAAACCCGACCTTGAGGATGTAAATGGTAGTACTAGAGGGACTATACAAGACCAAGCTATGGTGCGGATGAAAAGAGTGACAGCTAAAATGGAGTTACTATCAAGCCACAAAGATCCCGTAGTGGATGGAAAGTGCTTATTTACACAAGGCGCCGCTGGCTGCTTCAATCGAGGTACTCTGCCCAAAGTGCCACCAAGGTGGTTTTCTACTAGAGGACAATTTTTATTTTGATCATTTTTTTGGATTTTTGGATTTTCCGCTTTATTTTATTACGGTCACTGCTCTATTTTCCAGGTTTTCACCAAAGTAACTATTTTTTTAGGACTTTTTATGATTTTTTGGATTTTTGGTTTTATACCTTGGAAGATTTAGGCATAAAACTTTTTGAGATGGGAGCTATTTATTGGTTCTTATAGAGGTTCCCCTTCAGGTGTTGATAGCTGATATGCCCCTGATTTATAGCTTGTTGTGATGATGAAAGGCCCTAACCAATTGGGTTCAAACTTTCCTTTGCTAATGGGATTCAGGACATTCTTCTGATTTTCTTTTAAGACCAATTCTCCAATTTGGAAAGTCCTACTTCTAATTTTCTTATTGTAGCTTCGTTTAAGTCTATTCTGATAGACTTACAAGTGATTCAAAGCATCGATCCTTCTCTCATCTAGTAACTCCAACTCATTTAGTCTTGATACTTGATATTCCTCATTCTTGATGAGGTTTTGCAATGATATTCTGAGGGATGGGATCTCGATCTCAATGGGGAGTACAAATTTTGATTCATAGACCAAGGAGAATGGGGTGGCACCAGTGGGTGTGCGGATGCTGGTTCAATAAGCCGAGAGGGTGGGATTAAGCTACAGATGCTAGTCACAACCTACATCATTGACTATTTTCTTAAGGATTTTGAGTATGGTTTTGTTTGTGGCTTCTGCTTGGCCATTGCCTTGGGGATAATATGGGGTGGAGAAGCGATGTTGGATTTTGAATTTCTTGCACAAGTCACAAACCTCCTGGTTCTTGAATGGTGTCCCATTATCTAAGATAATGGCTTGTGGGACACCGTAACGACAGATGAGATAGTTCAGGGTAAATTTTGAGATTTTCTTCCCAGTGATATATGTCATGGGTATGGCTTCCACCCACTTTGTGAAGTACTCAGTTGCAGTAATAATGAATTTGTGGCCATTAGATGAGGTGGAAGAGATTTTTCTAATGAGATTGAGTCCCCACTGCGAGAAGGGCCATGGTGTGACAATTGGGTGAAGTTCTTGAGCTGGAGCATGGATGAGGTCCCCATGTTGCTGACATTGTAAACACCCTTTAGCATGATCATGCACTTCTCTTTCCATTATGGGCCAATAATACCCATCCTCAGTAGTTTCTTGGCGATGGTCATTCCAGTTGAGTGTGAACCACAAATACCGTTATGAACCTTAGTTAGAGTGGTTAATGCATCCTCAACATTTAAACAGTGTAGCAAGGTACCTTCTATGCTTCTACGGTATAAGGTATCACCTAGGATGACAAATATGGATTCCTTTTTGATAAAGGTTCATTTAAGGTTTTATGGGAGGTCAGCGGGTATGACTCCTATGCAAAGATATGTGTAGATGTCATAGTACCAAGGATCATTGGGACCAACAATTTCACACACGAATTCTGATTCTAGTACCTCAAATGTGGGAACGAGAAGCTTCTCAATCAAGAATTCATATCTTGGGACATTGTTAGGGATATTCAGCAAGGATCCAATTGTTGCCATGGCATCTGTTGCTCTGTTGTTGGTTCTTGGAATCTACTCAAATGTGGGAACGAGAAGCTTCTCAATCAAGAATTCATATCTTGGGACATTGTTAGGGATATTCAGCAAGGATCCAATTGTTGCCATGGCATCTGTTGCTTTGTTGTTGGTTCTTGGAATCTACTCAAATGTTATGTTGATGAAGGATTCCTTTAGAGTCTCCACCAATTTCTTGTATGGAGTGAGCTTATCATCCTTAGTCTGATATTCATTATTGACCTAATTTATGATCAACTGAGAGTCTCTATATAATTTGAAGGCTATGATATTCCATTACACTGCTATCCTGAGACCTATAGTCAAAGCCTCATTTTCTACGATGTTGTTTGTGCAAGGAAATGCCACTTTGTATGACTTTAGTATGCAATCTCCCTATGGTTTGATGAAAAAGACACCAACTCCTGATCCGTGTTGTGTATATGAGTCATCGAAGTATAGTTTCCAGTGATCAGCGACATTGAGGTTAAAAATGGATTCGTCTGGAAATTCAGATACAAGAGGATTCTCAGAATACATAGGTGCTTTTGCTAGTTGATTTGCAATAACTTGACCTTTAATGGATTTCCACTCCACATACTCAATGTCGTAATCTGATAATATCATTACCCATTTTTCCATTTTTCCGGTTACCATTGCCTTTGATAGTAGATATTTGAGGGGATCAATTTTTGAAATGAGCTTTATCTTGTGTGCCATGTAATGTCTGAATTTTTGGGATGCAAACACTACTGCAAGGCAAGCTTTCTCAATGAGTGAGTAATTTAGCTCGTGACCGACCATTGTTCTACTGATATAGTAGATAGCCCTCTTCATTTCATTTTCATCATGCTGAGCTAGGAGAGCTCCAAGGGTTGTTGTTGTTGCTGACACATATAAGATCAATGGCTTCCTTAGGATAGGTGGAATTAAAATTGGTGGTGTCAATAGATATTCCTTGATTTTGTTAAATGCCTCTTCACATTTTGTATCCCATTTATATGCTACCCCCCTTGTGGAGTAGGTGAGAATATGGATTCTTCTTGTCTACCAGTTGTGCTATGAACCGTCAGATGGATTGAAGTCGGCCTTGGAGACCTCTTAGTTGTTTTAATGTCTTTGGTGCTTCCATCTCAAGGATTGCCTTCACTTTTGTTGGATCTACCTCGATACCCCTCGTGGAGACTATGTATCCTAGTAGTTTACCTGATTGTACACCGAAGATGCACTTCTTGGGATTTAGTCTAACTTTGTATTCCTCCAATCTGTCAAAGATAGCACTTAGGGTTGCTATATGATCTTGTCTCTTTCTTGACTTAGCTAGGATGTTGTCGACATAGTCTTTGACTGTTTTATGAATCTTGTCATGGAATATCAATGTCATTTCCCTTTGGTAGGTTGCTCCTGCATTCTTTAGGCCGAATGGCATCATGTTCCAACAATAGGTCCCCCTTGGACAGGTGAAGGTATTTTTATGTTGATCTTCCTTTGCTATCATGATCTGGTTGTATCCTGAAAATCTGTCCATTAGTGATAGCATCTCATGTCCTACTATTATGTCGATATTGGGAAGCGGGAAATCACCCTTGGGACATGCTTTGTTCAAATCTCTGAAGTCTGTACAGATTATGATAGCTCTGTTAGGTTTTGAAATAGGTACCAAATTTGATACCCATTCGGGATAATCAATTGGTCAGATAAATCCTGCATCTAACAATTTTTTGAGCTCCATTTTGACTAACAAAGTGATTTGGGGATGCATTTTTTGAAGCTTCTGTTTGACTAGCTTTGCTTCTAGATACACTACCAAATGATGGACCACAGTCTCTGGATCTAGCCCTAGCATATCAGCATAACTCCATGCAAATTTTATTTTTCTTTCCTTTAGGAATGCTGCTAGGAGTTCTTACTCTTCTGTTAAAAATGATTTTTCATAGAACATGATATGCAGGGTCTCCTCTATTCCTATGTTGACTGGATTGCATTTTTTGGCCAAGACCACTGAATTTTCTTGGTGAATAGCTCTTAGAGGGAGATTGAATCCTTCATCCTCGGGTGCCTTAGAGAGGTTTTCACCATTGGATATGTCCTTTCTTTTTACTATTTTCTTGTCAAAGAGTGCCACAGTGTAGTTTTCACTCAAGGACTTGGATATGATTCTTAGTTTCTCACTTTTGTGACTGAAGGATTCAATCGTTTCCTCATAATAGGCATGTGTGTCCAACTCCATTATAAACCCTACCTTGTGATCTCCATCTGGAATGCTATCCCTCAATCCCATGAATTCTAAGAGTTCCTCATCGCTTTCAAATGTATTGAGAACTAGTGGTCCTCGTTGGTCATAGTCGATCAATTGGGGGTAGACTAAACGAATCTCATGATTTTGACTATCTAGTTCAAAGGATATGGTACTAATCATACACAAGGTGGTATCTTCGAATAGCCTAGGTAGGTTGGATAAGGTATCTTCATCATTGCTACTAATGTAGGGCTCAAATATAAAATTATGTGTCCCTACCTGTGACTATTGGTGAGTGTACTTATACTAGTACTGGCTGAGGAGAAATATTAACTGTTCTAACTGGAGGACTTTGGCCACGTATGGTTATTCTCAGAGTGGCACAACCAAGACCAATATTTGTTATGGGTCACATCTCTGGCATGATAGTTATTATGAGCCCATTGTCATTTTGTCCTAGTCTTTGATTTTGGTCATAGCCCATTGCAAGCATCATTTGTAGGCCCTTGCTTGTCTCATCCGTTGGTAAATTAGTTGCCGGTCTGTCATCTTCATACAACATGTGAGATGGATCTGCTTCAATAACCTCATGGCCAAGGTCTCCCCATCTTGTGAATTCAGGATAATTTTCAGGATAGTTTTGTGATGTGGAAGCTTGATTCGTTTGTGGATGTCCCCATGATCTAGGAGATTGTGGTAACTCTCCTATCACAAAAGCATTGTTAGGGAGTTTGTAGCTTCCACAACCGTCCTCCTGGATGATGAGCTTGATATTAGAGATGGTGGGGATGGTGGGAATGGTAGGTGTGTTTGTCGGAGAAGTGGACGCGAGAGTGGCGAGGTCGATGTATGGTGTGGATGGGCCTTCATCATTCTTTGGCACTTGGGGAATTTTGTGATACTTGGCTTCAAGATTCTTGCAATATGAAAATGGTTCAGGATCTCCATGGACGGTAACCTCTTGTCCATTATGTGTATATTTTACACGTTGGTGGAAGGTTGATGCTATGGCTTTCATCGCATGAATCCATGGGAATCCCAAGAGGATATTGTATGGCGATTTAAGGTCCAAGACCTGACATATGGTTTCCATGAGTGTTGGCCCTACTTGGATAGGGAGCTTAATTTTGCCTTGAGACACTCTTTCTTGGTCATCATATGCTCTTATCGTGATTCCCTTTCCTTTTTCAATAGAACCTCCTGACATTTTCAACTGCTTAATAAGGCTAAGAGAACAGATGTTCAAACCTGCACCTCCATCCACCAAGACCCTTTTGATTTTTCTCTTGTTGACAATGGCTTCTAAGTGAAGGGCACATTTGTGAGATGGTTGGGTGGGGAAATCTTGGTCAGAGAATGTAAGGAGATTAGATGTTATGATATTTCTGACCATAGCTTGGAATTGCTTCACATCAAGATCTGCGGGGACAATGGATGAGGCTAATGCTTCCTCAAGGATCTTTTTATGTGCTGATGAGATTTTTAACAACTCCATGATGGAGATGTGTGATGGTGTTCTCTTGAGTTTCTCTACAACATTGTAGATATGCAGAACGGATCTAGATGAAGGACTCTGTTAGGTTGGGATGATCCTACAATGGTGACTTTTCTGCCTCTTGTGGTGACTCCACAATCTTTGGCATGGGCGCCCTTGATGGTGATGACCATGTAGTCCTCATTTAGGGAAGCAATGATTTTTTCGTACACATGATTTACACTGCCCTTCCCCTTATCATTTTTATTCCCTTTATTTCCATGATTCGACATTAAATTTGTGTAGATTTGAAGATCCTAATTTCTAGTAGGTTGTTCCACGTTTATGATTTTCTTGTCGATGAGATCTTGGATGATATTTTTGAGTCTCATGCGGTTATTCATGGTGTGACCTTTGATTTTGTGAAATTCACAAAGTTGGTTCTCGTTGTACCAAGGGGTTTGACATCAGGTTCTTGGTAATTTTTGAATGTGGGAGGTTTGATAAGTTTTTCGTCGATCAACTTTTTCATTATGTCCTCCAATGGTTCCCCCAAAATAGCATATTTGTGTTATGGATAAGTTTTGCATTGGGGAGGTCCCCTTTGGTCAGTGAGGTTATTGATGGTGGGATTATTGGTTTGGTATGTTGTGTGATGAGTATTTTGACATTGATTTTGGATTTGCGCTGCGGGTGTATTTTGGCGTGGACCACTAATGACCACCTTGGCATCGATGACACCATCATTAGTGATGTTCTTGTTTCTCACCCACGTGTGAGGTTTATCATTGTAATTTGATGGTGGGTGGTTGTTTTTATGTTCATGATATGACGTTGATTCAGTGGGTTGAGTCACAAGGGCTCTTTTGATGCTAAGCGCCTTGGAGATAAATTGCTCATATGTGGTGATTCCCTAAACCTTGAGATGAAATGCCAGGCAGCTTTCAAGGTTGGCTATGATTGTACAAAATTGTTGTTCTTCTGGCATGGTCCACTTGCTCCGATTGGCCTTGGATTGCCATCGTTGAAGGAATGAGGTGAAAGACTCATTCTTTCCTTGTTTCAGAGCCAATAGTTTTTCGAGACTAACATCCATTGCAATGTTACATGCATAGTTCCTAATGAATGCATCTCTTATTTCTTTGAATGTTCTAATGCTTGTAGGTAAGTGAGAGAACCATTCTATAGCAGGACCTGCCAAGCTCCTAGGGAATAGCCGCATCAGATAAGTATTGTCATATGCGACCTCCATACAATGAACTTGGAATTCCCTAATGTGATCTTTAGGGTTTCCCATCCCTCAATATTTGTCAAATTTGGGGATTTCAAATCCCTTGGGGAATGGTTTCATGTATAGGCTCCTATCAAATGGATAGGGACACATGTTTCTTGGCACTTTGGTCATTCACCCTGATTGAAGGTCGAGCGCTTGTTGCGAGAGCAACCTGAGTTATGTTGTTACATCATTCTGGGGATTAGGGGGTGGGATGAAAGTGTTTTGAGGTGTTTGAATCATAGTTTTGATGGATGGGTTGGTTGGTGCATTGTTTGATGGTATCTACATGTTCTGTCGAGCGAAGTAGGATTCTACTTGCTTTTGTATGAATGATGCCTGTTGTTGATCTTGCTATTGTTGCGCTTGTTGCTGCTCCAATAATGCTTGTTGTTGGGCTTGCTGTTGTGCTTGTTGTTGGGCTGCTAATTCTACTACTTCTTGTTGCTCTTGGTATTGCCTCAATGCTTGTTGATATGCCTGCAATTGCATTGCTTGTGCAAGAAGTTGTGCTTGTGCTTGTGCTTGTTGTGTTTGATATTGAGCTTGTGCTTGCACTTGGGCTTGAGCTTGTACTACTTGTGCTTGTGTAGCTTGTTGTTGTAATAAAAGTTGTGCCTGTGCAACCCTTTGTGCTTGCAATGCTTGTGCATCTTGGGTGGCTTGTTGTTGTTGTTGTAATAAAGCTTGAGCTTGTGCGGCTTGTTGCACTTGTATTGTGGCTTGTGCAGCTTTGGCAACTTGTGTAGCTTGAGCGGCTTATTGCACAACTTTTTTTTTCTGGACTTGTTGGTATCCTCTTTGGAAAGCAGCTTGCAATGTTGCATCATATTGATTTGATGTGGTGAAAGTTGGAGGTGGTGGAGGTGGTGGTGTATTTGGAATGGTATTTGTGAAGGTGGTGTTGATGTTTTGCATGTTGGATAATGGTATTGATGTGATTTGTCCTTGTGAGACCATGCTTTGTGAGGTTAGGGGTGTGTTTGATGATGTTGCCATTTCTTGTGTGTTTATCATTTGTTGTTGCGATATCAACAATAAATTTTGAGTGTTTGGTGCAATGCTTTGATTGATGGTTGGGATGTAGGTTTGATTGATACTTGGTAGGGGAGGAAGCCCTAAACCAAGGAGTGGTGTGGATGATGATATCAATGGTGGAAGACATGAAAATGTAAGGGGTGTAAGTTGTTGCGATAATTTTGTGGTGTCAAATAAGCCCCCTAGTCCGAACGTATCTCCCTCTTCTTGTTAATTTGTGAGAAGAGGCGTTTGTGGTGTTGTGTGAAAAAATGATGATGATGGATCATGATGGAATGTGAGATGAACATTCTTGTGTAATGGGTTTTCGGGTATGCTTTGTTCCAAGGTGGTGTTTGTGTCCTTGTTTTGATTATTAACAAGGGGATGTGATTGAAGAGCATTGAGGAATGTGTTTCCCTTGTTGACATTTGGTTGGGTTAGAGCAAACGATGTTGTGATTTGCGGGATGTTTTGCATGACATTTTGAGATGGGGGTGTAGATGAAATGGGGATGGTGGATGAAATTGGAGGAAATGATGTGTCCACGATAGTGCTCACATCAAAATCCAAAGGAAACTTGGCCCCTTGTTTTGCTAGTTCAAGCATGTATAACGAAAGGTTAAGTCTCATCATAATGTTGATGATTCTATGGTTGTCTAGATTTTGGAGCATTTCTGTCATTTCCTCGCAAGACATTCTGAAAGTGAGGTCCTCTCCTTGATTTTCTTCTTGGGGATGTTGTGATGATGAGAGGGTCAATGGGTTGCTTGATTATGTTGGATTTATTTCTGCATTGGTTTGGCTAAGATCACTTGAAGCGGGTGTTTCTTTGTTGGCTTCCATACTCTTCTTGTATTGAGATCTTGTTTGGACCATAAAACAAGGATCAAGAATATGGGAGATGAATCTCTTGATTCTTTGGATTGATCTCTTATTTTATGTCCCAAAGTGAAATTTTTAGGATGATTTTGAGGATCAAAGGTGATGATATGATGATGATGTTTATGGATAGATGTTTTTGACTTTTGATCAATCTTAAAGGAGACACTAGGCTTTTTAGGACTTTGGATTTTGATTTTGGATTTTGGATTTTGAGGATTTTGTCCTTGATTTTGATTTTGATTTTGATTTTAATTTTGAATAAAAAGACCCTAAGATGTTGGATGATGATCTAAGGGATAGCTTTGTCCAAAGGATGGTAATTTGAATATGTGTGAGGAGAAGGATGCATCTACCCACACCTATTGAAACAAGATGATTGTTTTACTAAGCATATGGAGAAGGATTCATCTACATACACTAAGCTAGACAAGATGATTTTGATAACTTTGACTACGCATATGCAAAAGGATGCATTTACACATACCTAGCCAAAGGTGTTTTGATAAAATGTTTTCAAGGATTTTGTCTCAATGATTTGGATGATTTTGATTTTACCATAAAGCCTAGTATCAAGGATGATTTCAAAATTTTCCAAAAAGGTGATGATGAGATGGATTTTGTTTTGATGTTTTGGATGGATGAATGAAAAAGATTTTGATAATGTTTTGATCCTAAGATGAACCTAAAAAGGACACTTTTTTGCCTAGATCTAGGTATTGAAGAGCATGCAAATGCTTCCTAATGACCTTTGTAACCAAGAAATGATTTTATTTGAACATTCATTTTTGGATTTTCAATCAATGATTTGTGCTTTGGGATTTGGAGTTTTCAACACATATGAAAGTTCTTTTTGCTTAGCTTTTCTTAATGTCTTTATTTTACCAAAAACACTTTCTTCAATTAGGTTTTTTCAAACTAGGATTTCCTATGTCTTAATTTCTTCAAACCCCACAAGATATGTTATGTGTAAATTTAATGAACTTAAGGCAAAGGGTTTCCCTATTGTTTACTTAAGGAGACAAATTAAGATCTAATCCAATGCTTAGAAACCTATAAGGATGTGAATCCCAAGGGAAAGAAATAACATATGGATTGTGTCAATGGTATTTGTCTTCAAAAGGGTTTGAAATTTGGATGATGTTAAGTGTTTGTTTTCATGATGTTTTTGATCAAGCAATGCATTTTGTAAAACAAGAATAAGTACAATCCTATGGATGTGTAAGACAATATTTGTTAGATTTCCACTTGGACAAGTCCAGCTACGCTTATCTCTAGCAGATGGTTAGATGCTTGACCCCACTAGCTCCCCTCCATAAAACTCACTTATACGGGGCATCCAAGCATCAACACTCATGAAACTCCCATGACATGCTTTCCATCTCTACTAGAAGACCGTAAAAGTGTGGGGTGGCTTCAAAACAACCGTTCTTGCACCAACAAATAGATAAAAGGATTTTGGAAAATTATAGCACATGGGTTTTAGTAAGGAATTTATGTTCGTAGGAGTTGACCCAACGTGGAAAGAGTCCCCTTTCAGATCCATCTTGTCGAAGTCAACCACATGATATTGGTTTTTCTTCCAATATCCACATTTATATCCCGGTTGGAAATACTCTTGGCTTTAGAGTGTTACCGGTTGAGTCGTTCCCTTGGGTGATTACTTTTTCCCCAAGGTAGGCCCTCTAGGATAAACAAAAGTGAATGAAGAACAATATTCGTAACTCGATCAATCCTTGTTGGCAACAAGGAGAGAGAATGTACGCAACAAAGTCCCCAATCACACTCGCACAATAGTTTGTTCAATTTTAAGCCCAAATCAAAGTGTGGAGGTGATTGCTTTGTCTTAAGCCAAAATCATGGAAAAGACCTTTTGATTCTCAAGATTGCTATAAAGCATGAGAGAAGCACATACGTCCTTTTCCAATGGCTTTAGTCTAAGTAAGCCCTCACGAAAAAGACAACTACACTTGTTCTTTTTAGATCCTCAAAGCAATATGTGAGTTCATTTTAGAGCACCAAATCACAAGTGAAAGACATTCGTTCAATTTGTTAATCCCATTAACAAAATCTAGTAAGTTGTTGGTCCTATTGTTCGTTTTAACCTTTGCAAGAAAAAAAGGAACTGAAAGGTTCTTTTTAAGCCCAAATGAAAGCTAGTGTTCTAAAGATGAAAAGATAACAAATTCCTAAGGAAGTGTTAAACAAACACTTAAGTGTTTAAAAACACTTTGATTGGACAAGATATCATCATCATGCTCCTTCTTCCTTTACTTTTTGGTTTCCAACCTACAAAGGCGAAAAACAATCAGATTCTGGAAAAACATATAAATTAAAAAGTAGAAAACAGAGGAAGAAGCAATCATAAATTAAAGCATGTGCTAAAAATTAAATTTCTCCCTTTTACTGTCTTCCAGCATCGCAACTCATGAAGGGGTTGCTATTTTTTCCTCCCAGCGTCACTCTTACAGTGCCGCTTACCAGTCAGTGGTGCTCTGTGTCGGGACAGAGAGCACGATTGCGTCGTTGTTTCGCCCAGCATCGCAGTTTCTACCAGCGTCGGAGTTTAGAATTTTTTTTTTGAAACTTATATAGATCGGCGAGTCCAGCGGCGGAGTTTAGAATTTGAATTTTTTGGCAAGATGAGTCCAGCAATGCTGACAAGCCCATGGTGCTAAAACAACAACACTGACGAGCTCGCGTTGGAATTTCCTGTGTGTCAAGAAAACACAAAATTTTTGAGGAAATGTTAGAAATGTTGATGTCAAGCCCTCCTTCTAGTGCCAAATGTGCGAACCCTTTTCCTAGTACCTGCAAAACAACATGAATAAACGAGTTAGACAAGGATTTGCAAGCTAAAAAAAGGATTCCCCATGAAATCAATTTGCAAACTCAAAATAGGAAAGAAAATAAGCAAGAACGCAATGAAATGATAAAAACTAGATTAAATCCTAATTTAAATAGAAAACATTTAATCCCATGGGGGAATTGGTGCCAATTTGATGTGAAAATTGGCCCTTTCCTATTTCCTATGATGCAAGATTCGAAAGTTGATGAAGACGTTGATCCACTTTGATGAGAAGATGAGAACTCCAAGCCAAATCTGCAAAAATCCTAGCTAAGAATTTGAATGATGGATGGAAATGGCTAAGTATTTTAGCATGGTAACTTTGATTGGATTGTGAATGATAAAATGAGGAGAGGAGCTCTTCATTTATAGGATTTCAAGATGGATGAATGTCCAAATTTGAGCAATGTGGGACTAACATTCGTCTAATGATATGGTGCCACTTGTCAAGATATGAATGGATGACGGTTGTGCAAGATTTGGGGTTTGTGCCAATAAATGCCAATACTTGAAATTCAAATTTGTTGAAATGACATGTAAGAGGGAAGAGAAAATGCAATAAATGCCACTTGGCTCAAGGCAAAGATCATGTAAGAGGTTTTAAATGCCTTGTTGGATGTACATGTTGACTTGGAATTTTTGAATTCAAATTGAGAGAATATTCCAAAAGATGCCATGTGAGGAAAATAGGGATTTAATAAATGAATTAAATCTATTTTCATGTGCAACTTGCACTATCTAGAGGATGTGATATGAGATTAGATTAAATTAATCAAAGGTTAATTAATTTAACAGGAGATTAGATGATGTGACTTATTTGACTTAGATTTATGGATTTATTTAAATCAGATAAGAGAGGAATATGATAAGAGGCTAATTAAATAATGATTTTGATTTATTTAATTAAAAGGGATGGTGTTAGATTAAATTAAATAAGGTTTTAATTTATTTTATTTAATGGAAAAACTTTATAGATTTAATCATATAAATTGATTATTTAATTAAATAGGGATAATTAAATTAGATGGATTGATTTAATTAACAAGAGAAATGACTTGATTCAAATAAAGTGATTTATTTAACCAAGAGAGGATACTGATGAATTTAATCAAATAGGGGAATTTGATTAAATGGTTAGACCAAGGAATGATTTAGGAAGAAACGATGTTAGTAAGTCAGGATCGAATGCATGATGTCAATTAGTATATTTTTGATGTCTACAAAAAGCATTTTGAAGTATGCTATGATAATTAGGTGATGCCTGAATGAGATCCCATAAATAAATCTTAGCATGAGTGTTGTGAAGTTGTTCCACAAGATCATACTCCTTTCCACTATGCAATTTCAAACGAGGATCACTAGGAAAGATAGGTTTTGGAAGTGGTAATGAAGTAGGCATCTTTGTGGCTACCTATTGTTCCTTGTTTTGTATGTGTGAGCAGTGGTATTATAACTTGGTTGTTGTGAAATATTGTTACAAGTGAGTTGTCTTGCAAAATTTAAGATATGTCCTGGAGGTTGTGGTTGGTTTTGTGGTGGTCCTATGATAAGAAGTGGCTTAGGAGATGACTTGGGAGGTCCAATAATTAGAGGACTATTAGAATTTCCAATAAGTAGAAGACTCCTAGGAGGTCGAAGAGGAGTGTTGGGAGGTCCTATAATCAAATGAGATCTGATGTTGAGAACCTCAATAGATTCATCCATATTTTGATGATCTTTTAGTGAAGAGGAGTCTAATGTCACCTCATTATCTTCATCTAAGGAAGCCACATTGCTATTGTTTGAAATACATGTATCAATGCTATCATCCTCTTGCATTATGATATCTTCCATAGTAGGAGAGTGTTTAAGAGAGGAGGAAACAATATTTTCATGGCATTCAATGGTTGGGTCTTCTAAGCTATCTTCATCACAAGTAGGGGATGTATCTAGAGAAGAACAATTATGATTTTCTTGCTTAGCAATGATTGCATCCCCTTGTTCAATATTGTGTTCCCAAATAGGAGAAGAGAAACAAATAGGATTCCCATGGCTCTCAATGATGGGTTCCTCTAACACCAAAATATCATATTCACAAATATGAGAGATATTGGGAGAATAACAAACTTAATTGTCATGATTGTCCAAATTTGTATTCTCTTTCACTAAGCTAGTTTCATTGGAGAGGGATCAATGAAAAACAATAAAAGAGGGGAAATTATTTCATATTCATATGCTTATAACAATAATTTCTTAGATTATTCAACAAGATCTAAAAATAGAACATGAAGTTTGATAACAAGAGACTTTTTTAATGAAAACATGATGTAATAATTGTTCTACAGATCTTGAATGCAATTTTTTTTTCAATTTGTAATGCCTAAACTAAATGAATGATTAGACCTAATTCATAAAATAGAAATTCTCAAAAATTGACAGACTGAAACAGTAGTTTACCAGCGGGTCTAGGAAGTGCAGACTAAATTTGTGAATGTAAATGACTGAAAATACACTAATATTCAAGTACTATGCAAAATCAATGTAATATATATGCAATTTTTTTTTGGATTTTTCATATTTTAAACAATGAAAAATGCAATTTTAAAACCCTAGATGAAATGAAAACTAATGCAATTTTGACAACCCTAGATGAAATGAAAACTAATGCAATGTAATGCAAACTAGTGCAAATCCTAGACCTAGGGTTTGAATAAACTCTAATTTCAAAAAATTTATAGTGCAAGAATGTCAAGTTCACCAAAATGAAACACTGAAAAATAGGTTCTTTACTAAAATGGGGGTTCACCAATCATTTACTAAAAATAGAATGGGAAAATGGGGTGTAATGAACCTATCTTTCTATTAATTTCATTAGGAAATGAGATCCCTAAAGGTAGGATTGACTTTTAACCCCAGGTGAGTCAACCCTATTGGAGATCTTGTTGTGTTCCTTATGTAAAGGTGGGGTAAAATCTTCCTGAAATATACTAGACAATAATATTTTCTCGTGTGAAAGTTTCCTTCTTGCTAGATGTTTTGAATTGATAAAATAACTATGTATTTATAGGTGATTTTCTTATTTCTCGTCAATTAAAATTCAAAATCTGACAATTGCAGCTTGAATTGGGATCATAAAAATACCACCAAAAACATTTTAAATTGGGACCTGGGACCTAAGGAGGACTCATTCGCCCTTGGGAGAATGGGTCCTAGGTCTTAAATCTAGGACACTCAATTTTCATGGTGCTTAATTTGATGTTTGCAATTGTTTAATATAGGTTCCCCTTTCGGATAATGGGATTAATTAGGTTTTCAAATGCATAATTGGGTTCATTAGAGGCTTAATTAAGTCCAATTTAATTAAGCAACCCAAACATAGTGTGAAAATGTAAAGGTGTACATTTTTCTACACTACAATGCAATATTTATTTGGATAATTTTATGTCTAACCATAATAACATGCATATCATTAAATCTTGGGATGTGTTTCTAGCATCGAAAATTGTCACCCTTGACAATTTTACACTATTTTTTTTTCCCCCGTAAGTCATTGGACCTAATTGAACACCTAATTTCCTAAATTGTGCATTCCAAAACCCATTTTAACACTAAGTGACAAATTGCAAGTGGGAAACAAATGCATTCATTTAATATTTTTGCACCAACTTCAAAATTCTCAATAAATAGGTCTAGGAAATTGGCAGTCAGAGCACCTATGTCCCCCTATTTTGGCTCCAAATTCAAATATGTCAGAAATCCCCTTTTATTATTTCAAATTCAAATGTCTAAAGTTAGCTATCATGATTTAATTTGTAGGAAATTAGAATAATTGCTTATAAATACCTAGTTATTCCATCATTTCAAATAGAAGAAGAAATATCTAACATTAAGAGGAAATTTTAGATATCAAGAGAATTATCAAGCAAGTCAAGAGCAACCATTAAAGGATTTATTGTAGAAATTCAAGATCCAAGCATCATATCAAATCTCATGCGATTTTATGTATGTTCACATTATCATTGTTTGTGAAGGCTAACCCTTGTTGTAGATCTCCAAGCAATTCAAACAATTTAAGAAAGAAAGATCCAATACCTTGAGGAGATGTGCATGACTTTAGTCCCTCAAAGAAACCATTGAAGGGTGGTGAGTTGAAACACTTTGTGGATTCATCATTCCTTCCTATCATTTATCATTTTATCATTAGAATTGCCATTGTGGAAGTGGAAACACTATAACGGGGTTTGACTAAGGCAAGACCCTAAATGACACAACCCTTACTCTCTCTTTGAATGTGTTGGTTTCAGGTTTGAAGAGGGTTGAAGGAAGTTTGAAGATCTATTATTGATTGTTGCAAATGAAACCCTAGGCCTTGACAACTCATGAAAAACCACCTACAAAATTATTTGATAATGATTTGATAAAAATGTAGATGAAAATTAGAAGCCCTGATCTAGATCTCAAGGATTGTGAAATAGATCCAAAAAAGACCTATCAAGATATTGGCACCCTTAGAGGAAACGTCCTTGAAAATCATTCTCAAATTCACACCATAGGTGCACAATGTCCTGCTTAGTCTATACTTGCAGTTTGATTTTTCCTATGACATTTTAGATCTATTGTTTCTATGTTAGAGTAGTTATTTGCATCATTGGGTCAATTGATTTATTAAATTTCATTATTAAGGTCATTTTAAATTTGTTCAAGGGCTAGTTAACTCACCATCTATGTTGTAATTCAATCATATACCTTGTTCAAATCCATCAAACGGCCATTCATAATCATATCACATCATATCCTCCCTTTCAAATCTAATGAAATTAGGAAAAGGTGTGAAAACCTTAAAGAGTTAAACTCCAAAAGGGATAACTCTACTTTCCCCATGTATCATTTAGATTAACATAAACCTTTTTCTATGTTTCAATGTTATATATATATATATATATAGTATCTTAACTTAATTATATAAAATGTATATAAAATGTGTAACTTAACTTTATTAGTAAATATCTTCTATCATATTATTAAATATATATAATGAAAAGGATTTTCAGCCTCTTGATTACTTAGATCCTTTCTAATTGGGCAATAGAAAATAGAGTGTCATAGTGTGATAGATAGAAAGCATTGTAGCCATATTATTCATGTTGAGCCCCTCTCTCATGAGTGTTATTGCCTATTTCATTTCCTATTTTTCCTTATTGTTTCTATGCATATGATATCCCCCACCAAACCTGTTTTAGGTTCTCTACTTAGAGTAGACAATGCACCTATAGACTTATCTTGATATTTGTTGTTCACGAATATCCTCACCACTTTCCCAACCTATTCATATCTTCTAGAGGTACTTACCATGTTATAAAGAAACTGTTCTAGAAATTTATAGTTATGGATCACACCCTTTGTAAATGGTTTATGCCTATGACCATTGTGATAGCCTCGTACTCCACCTTATATCTTAGCATAAATATTTCCTTCAATTGCTTCCTTACATCAACTTGCTTGTAGTAACAATACACGTTCAAGATTTTTATCATGTCTTCCATAGCGCTTGTGATATTATTTGAACAAACAATCTACATTTTATAGTATTTATATTTTCATTTTCTTAATTTGTGATAGCCTAACCTTATCCATTTTCCCTAGGAAATCTTTTCAAGATTCTGGATAAGTAATTACATATTTAACTAGATCATGTGAGGGCCTTCATTTGGTTGATATTTTCCAATTTCTACTTGCATAGAACATCCATGATTCAATTCCCATTGTTTCTTGAGTGTTCATAATTTCCATATTGCAAAATACTAAGATTCCTCCTCATTTTATGCTCACTTAACCCACTTATATCTCATGTCTATTTGTCCTTCTTACAGGTGTGGAAGTATGTGCAGTTTGTGTTGTCATTGATGTCAATAGATTTTTTTTGTTGCAATGATTTCAATAAGTACAAGTCTATGAGGAGATTGTTGGTTGCGGGTGATCCCACAATATTGGTTTACAATTTTTGGCCAAACTGGACATTGAACTGGATTTTTTTAACTAAATCGTCACTTTCGGGCACCTATAGCGGAAAAACCATGAGAAATATGAAGATGATGCAAACTAGTGATTTGTGACATTTTGTATATAAATTCTAAAAAAAAAAAATTAAAAAAATTTGGAATCAGATTGCGCTTCTTTTGCCATCTCCTTCAAAACTAGTTTTTAATAGTAAACACCATTTTTAAAGAGTGATGTTACTGGCTAACACAACTTTTTCCTATGAAGGATAAAATTCTTATTTTTTTCAAATTTAGATTTGTAACTACGATATCTAGTGCATGAAATTAGTTTCATAGTATTTCATTTAATATTTTTTTCTTAATTAAGTTTTAAAGTTAAACCAATTACAATCTAGACATGATTTACTGGCTAAAACATAGCTTTTTTTTGTATGTATCAAAATTCAGCTTTTTTTGTTGGATCGAGGACATCAATATCTAGTGCATTTTGATAGGTGTAAAGGATAATGGTTTAAAACTAGCAGGGTTCTATCCAAGGTGGTTTGATCTAAGGTGGTTTGATCAAACCCTCTTCAATTGGAATCCTTTAAATGAAACTTTTCAAGGCTTAAATCATCATATTTTCTAAAAATATGCGATTTCAAAAAAAATAAAAAATGTCCCAAAAAGTGTAAACCACTATTGTGGGATCACCCTTGCATTAATGTCAATCCTGGTAATTCTCTAATTAGCTGAATTATGTTGTCATTCTTAATGTCTCCCTCTCCCTCTCACATCCTCCCTCTCTCAACCTCTCTCCCTCACTCACTCTCTCCCTCACCATCCCCCTCCCTCCACCCCCACACCCTTCCCCCCCCTCTCTCTCTCTCTACCCCCACCCCCTCCCTCCCTCCTTCCCCTTCCCCCTCCTCCCCCTATCCTCCCTCCAACTCCCTATCCTTCCCCCCTCCTACTCCCGCTCCCTCTTCCTTGCTCACCCTCACTCCCTCCCTGCCTCTCCCTCTCTCTCCCTCGCCCACTCTCTCTCCCTTGCTCCCTCCGTCCCCCTCTCTCACTCCCCTTCTCTCCCTCTCTCTCTCCCCCTCCCCCTTCGTCCCCATTCGTCCCCCAACACCACCCCTTCCGTTCCCGCTCCCTCTCCCTTGCTCAACATCACTCCCTCCCTCCCCCTCCCCCTCTCCCCCACTCTCTCTGTCTCCACCCCAATCTATCTCTCTCTCCTCCCCCACCCAACTCCCACTCCCACTTCCTCTCTCTCTCTCGCCATCCCCTCTCACTCCCTCCCTCTCTCTGCCTATCTCCCTCCCTACCTCACTCACTCTCTCTCTCCCTCACCCTAACCCTCCCTCCCTCTCTCCCCCTCTCCCCCTCTCCCTCTATCTCTCTCCACATCCCCCCACTTTCC
>VDFB02092938.1:246887-322398 GCA_007258455.2 Sequoia sempervirens
CTCTTATAACTTTCCAAGATCAATAAAAAAAACAAAAAAAAACTTTCCAAGATCAAATTCGGTTGCTTTCAACGGTTAAATTAGCTGGCATCTACCTGGACGCTCCTCCTACCAACTAAATTTAAAATTGTTCCGTTCAAATCTCCAACGGTCCGAATGTGGACATAGAAATATTATTTTAGAATAACTAAATTTTACAATTTTTAAGATACATAAAATAATTTGTTTTTAATAAATGGAATCAACTAACAGTTTTTTTTATTTAGTGAAAAAAATATTCTATTATTTTTATAGGAAGAGTATTTTATAGTTTCAACTTTTTTAGAAATAGACATTTGTTATGTGTTAGTTTTTATTTGAATTTAGATGATTATGGTATGATATTTTGTGATGTCAATGTTGAATGTCTATGTCTTTCAGATCAATTAAATATTGTAAATAAATTAAATTGAATTGTGTATATTCTTTTATCTATTGAAAAAATGTAATCAATAAGCATACAATTAATCTAAATTATTTAGGTAGGATAGAGTATTGAAATGAATATGTGGAAACTAAATAAACAATTACGAGCACTTAACTTTAGAATTAATGATGGAAGATTGGTGTAGATGTAATATTTAATTGATTTATAACTATCTAGAATTGTATGCCTTAAGTTTTTGATAGTCTTATAATCTCTAAGGTCTCAGAAAACTCTCTAGTTTAGATCTAAATGTTACAAGGTTGATCCCAAATGACATAGACTCGATCTACTACACAAAATTAAACTATGATATGTGAGAATGATCTAACAACATGTCCTTTGGTAAGCCCACATGCCTTCATCTTCATGTTAGACAAAAGCGTCACATGGTTTAGAGACACCATTGATGACATTGGTTACTCAATAAGTGTGTAGATATCAAAGGAAAAATTATGGTATATGTAGATGTAGATCAAATTCTTTATTTCCTCTAAAATTTAAATTGTGCTTTGGCAATCTTTCTCCTTAAATGTGCCTTATTCTTCCTTATTTTATAAATGACCTTTAACTACACAAATTAATGTCATTAAAAACCATGACATAGCACTATATTGCATGAATGTGTATTAAATAACTCATAATGGCTAGTAGGAAGGGATAACAAAGTTTAAATTTAAATTTCATGATTTGACTCAAAATCATTCTTGTGGGCGATGGGATTGAACATGGTCAATCTTGAGCCACTTATAGATGAACCCTTGGGTAAAGAGATAGTTTCGAGGTAGGAAGTGAATGCATGGCAGTAATTGAATATGAGAGTACAATAATGCTACGTAAATGGAAAATGTACAAAAAGTGGTGTGAATAATGTGAAATGGATGCGATCGTGAATCAAGAAATAAGCCAAGCCTAACAAAAGAATGTGCCACTTGTCAATATTTTAATATATTTAGGATAGTTAACAAAGGTGGAAACACAAGTAAATTGAAAAGGCAGATCATATGTTTATTTCACTATTATGTTCCCCCACTTTGATATATATGCAAATCTAAGATGAGCATGCATTTAAAAGTATATGGGAATCCTTAATCAACATGAGAAGTAAATATTAAAATAGATATTCATGAAAATAATAATGGACCTATATAATTAATTTAGAACATTTATTTTCTTAAGAGCCAGTTTGGGTTTGGATTGCATAACTTAGTTAAATAAATTAACTAGGAGCTCTTATTGCTAAATTTGGGTGAAAAAACAAACTCATAATAATTGTTGGTGCTTCATAACAGAATCTAAATCTTTTGAGTAATCAAAGTAGGCTATCTCTCATTGCTAAGAATAACCTATTGGCCAATTATTGACATCTAGAATAACATATTAAAATTTATTTAGTTGCTAAGAAAAGGAATCGAGTTGAATGCAAAAAATGATAAAAATATGAGGTTTTGGGAGGACATGCACGGCTATCCAACATTTCCCTTGAACTCTACCAATTTTTCGACAAAATCAAAGATTCTTTATGTGACCACTATGTTCAATACACTACTACATTTTAGAGCAACACAATATAGAGGGAAATGTTTGGAAGATATCCAATGTATGACTAGTATATTAGATACTATTGTATTGGAATTGTTAGGTCTCAAAATTACTGCTCCACTTCCTACAACCATAAACCACTCATGTAAGGCCATCATTTTTAACAAGTGAATACAAATAGTCCATCAATAGAATAATGGAGGACTCTAAGATAACTCTACAAAAGTGAGTTATTTATCTTGCACTTTGAGCTTAGCTTAGACTCAAGAGGGTGTTCCTCTAGGTGTATACCTCAACAAGTATTAAACTCATAAAATATACAATCAAAAAATAGTTGCAACCAAACCCGACTACATTCTTAACCCCAAATACTCTCACTAAGTTAAGAAAAACTAGATATATATAACCTTTATATTGCTAATAAAGTTATGCAATCATAACCTACATGAAATAACTTTGTTTTCAACTCACTATAGATAGATCCTTTGTTATATTACAAGGTTATGGGTGCAAAAAACTATTCCTACTCCTACCATATTGGTTTATGCTTTATTAAATAGGGAAGTGATATTCATAAAAGGTTCCAGATTGATGCCTTTATATTGTGCAATCAAGTCGTAGCACACTAAGAAGAGAAGAAAAATGAATAGAAGGACATGTAGCTACACATTTGCATACAACAATGATCATAAAATATTGCAACATATCATACCCAGTAATCTAGAACACAACTATGCATATACGTACATAAAGTGAGAAATATCATTACAAGCCTTGCAATGTTTTCAAAATATTGTTACATTTATCTAACTCTATATTCCATTCATGCTAGAAAGTATGGAAAAGGAAAACCCCTAACTGTGACTAATAAATCTTCTTGAATACATAATGTCATAGAAATATTCTACAACAAAATCCCTTTTAGAATGCTAGTTTTTTTCTATTCCATAGTTTTGTAATCCTTTAGCAAACTAGACTTAACATTCATGGATACATTGCAACTTAACATTTGGAGACCACAAAACAATCAACCTCCTTGAAAAATTATTTAAAATTTCCTTTATCAATAATAGGGTGTTAAACCTAATCTACACTATTCAAAGTTTAAATTAGATGGTCCAAGTTGAATCATGCCCAAAAGAACACTTTAGATCAATGGAGAACATATAAAATCAATTATGGTACCTAGGTGATTGTGCCATTACTATTGGTAAGTTGAGTTAGTGGAAAAGATACATGCAAAATTTTCCTCCATACGATCTTACCTTTTGCAAAAATTTGAGCCCCATTCAGATGTCAAAATTATATTTTCTTTAAAATTGACACCCATTTTGATGTGGTATTTGACCTCTAATAGGATGCATGATATTTTATTTATTGATTTTGAAGAATGACAAGAATATTTTTGGGATGTGGATATAGTCTGACATCTTTACAATTGCAATATCCTATCAACTGTTAGATCTCCATAAAACCTCTTATTGTAGTACAATGACCAACTTCAAGATATAGTAGGAAAGTGGCATACATTGGGCCATGTGAAACATCAACTTGCATTGAGATATATCTTGATACTTCAAAAACTTCTACAAAACTTCACTGTGTAAGAATTTTCCCCCATAAGGACATATCCTATCACCTTCAAAATTCCCAAAAATAATTAATTCTTTATCGCCATGCATCATGGATCCCTTTTTCCTACAATCAAGGCTTGAAAGGGACTTAGGAACCCTTTTTTGAGGGTTCCATGTGAACTAGGAACTAATTTTTCTTGGTTCCTATGGAACTTATGACCACCTTATACTATACAAATTTTATAATTTTTATTTCAAAGAAAGGGCTATAGGCACAAGAGGGGAACACAACCAAGATAACAATTATAGCATGATCTGATCCTTGTGGGATTTAATAGGTTGATTATTGATGAGGGGCCACACTTCATATGAACACAAGCAAAAGGGACTCAAGAAAAAATTATAATAGGAAATTGAGTCTGAACATAAATACTTGATTAGTAATTCTTTTTTTTCTCTTCAATTTGTTTCTTAGAAAAAATGAAATATTATGGTTAAGCAACCCTACTATAATTTATTCAGTAAAATATATTTTTAATTTAACCATAGAGCTACCATCCCCTAAGTTTATCTTGTATTCTTTCTAGAACCAAAACCTTATACCTATGATCAACTTCTTATGGTGATTTTCTTTCCAAAGTAAAATCCTTATAGTTGACAATCTTAAATTGGATAATTTTCTCTAGATAATAAATGCATATTATGTGAAAAGGATAAAGAATATCTAAATCACGTGTTCGTTCAATGTCCAATTTCTTGAAACCTTAGACAAGCTATCCTCATGTTTTTTAAAACCTATTGGGTATGGCCTTAGGAATTTTTCTCTTCGGTGGCCCTTTAGTATTTGATTGATTGGTAGAAAAGGAACAAAAAAAAATTAAGCATAAAAGTTCAACCTTGTAACATGCTTTTGCTGAAATTATTTTGACCCATATAGAAAAATGTTGAGTCTTTTAGATCAAAAATCCTAAATATCTTCCTTTGATAATTAAGAGAAAAAAATACAAATTTAAACCTTAATTCCCCTCTTGATAATGTTGATATTGATTATCAGAAAAGGTGAAAGACTACTCTTTAGAATCTTCATGTAGTGTCGGAAAATATAAACCTTTACATTTCATACTATGTTTGGGTCCCTTAATAAATTGGAATTAATTAAGCCTCTAATTGGCCCTATTTTGTATCTACAAGCCTAATTAATTGTAATTTGTGAAAGGGGAATTAGTATTTAATTAATGCAATTATCATTTGTATCACCCTGAAATGAATAGGTCCTAGTAATTTAGGTCAGGACCCATTCGCCATTGGGAAAATGGGTCCCCTTTAGTTGCTTAATTCAAATTTTAAATATTTTCTTGGTAACCTTTTTATGCTCCCAAATTCAAATTCAAATTTTGGCTTGTAATGTTTATTTTTTGGGAAATTAGAAAATTACCTATAAAAACAAGGTCTTTTTATCAAATTCAAATCCTAAGAAATCTAGAAGCAAGAGGTGAACTTTACAAGAACTAAAATTATTGTCAAAGGTGTTCAAGAGTAGATTTCTCAAGCACTTGTTGCAGCATTCAAGATCTCAAGCATCATGTTGATGTTATCAAGCATCATGCATGTTTTTGGAGCTAACATTGTGATGTAGGTTTCAAGTTTCAAATCAAGATTCAAGCATCAAGATCACATCATCAATCAAGCCATTTCATGCAAGATCAAGACCTTGGAGAGATGTGTTGAGTTTAAGTCCTTTGAGGGTTTCAAATCAAGGGTTTGGTGAGTTACAACATAGCAATTGTTCATTCATCATTCCTTTCATGTTTAATTATTTCAATTCAAGGTTTAATTACCAAAACGGGGTTTGATCAAGGCAAGCCCCCATTCACAAAAAACAAACTATTTTTCCCTCTTGTGTGTTTTGTATATGTTAGGTTGAAAAAGGATTGAAGATCTATTGAAATGAGCAAAATTGTAAAAGTTGTCAAAGTTGCAAAAGTTATCAACATTGTCGTAAAGCCATGAAAAATCACTTTCAAAATCTATTTATGAATTTTTTGTTGTGAAACCTAGAGGAATTGAGAGTGCATTCCAAGGATCAGAGGGTTGTGAAATAAAAATTTCAACCCCTATAGCAAGACCCATTTTCCCTTGGGCGAGTGAGTCCCATGAGGACACTCAACACAACCTTTTTGTGATAGCTGCATAAAATTACACCCTTCTCAGATCTGCAATTTCTTTCTGGATTATGTCAGATTAAGGTTTAATTTAGAGGTTTCATCTATTACATTGCATAATTTCATCCATTTGGTATTTTTCATTCATCTCCCAAAAGTGCACTTCGGGCTGATTTACCCCATCCTAAGTCATAAGGAAAACAACAAGATCTCCACCAAGGTTGACTCACCTAAGGGTTGAAAGTCAATCTTGCCCTAGGGGATATCTTTTTCCAAATGAACTAATGGAAATAGGTGCATCATACTCCCATTCTATTTTTGATTCACCCATTTTTATATGTTTCATTTTGGTGAACTCAACATTGTACATCATTTTTAAAAAAAATTGGAGTCCTTTCAAACCCCAGTCTAGGATTTGTATTTGTTTGCATTGCATTGCATTAATTTTCATCTCATTTGGGGTTGTTAAAATTGAATTAGTGTACATCTCATTTAGGGTCTTAGATTTGCATTTTGCATCCTTTAAAATATGAAAAATTCAAAAATTTGCATGCATATTACATTGATTTTGCATAGTACTTGCATTTTAGTGTATGTTCAATCATTCATATTCACAAATTGAGTCAAAATTACATTGCAAAAAGTGTCATATTGTTAAAAAAAATTCATTCATTTCACTTGCATTTAGACATCAAAATATAGAAAAATCAATCATTGAATCTACAATTTATAGTTTGAAATATGAAACCCTAGCATTGAACTTCATACTCAAATTCAATTTTTTGCAGCCCCAATGCTAAGACAAATTTTCCCTAGGGTGAATATGTCCCTGTACAAGTATTATTTCAAATTTTTGGGTAGTGATTTGTCTCTATTTTCTTCATTCTGATCTATTGTTAAACTTGGGTTTCAATTTCAGAAATCAGAAAAATTTGTCATTATTTGCATTAAGTTTAATTGGTCAAACTGAGTGCATTGTTTGAAAAAAAAAACTGGCATTAATAACATATCATTTTTAGTATCTTTCATTGAAAAATCAGAAAACCTTCATATATTAGATCTAAAATTTGCATAAAAAATTAATCATGGACATGTGTATGGGTAATATATGGAAAATATTAATATTTTTGGTAGATGTTTCAAGTTGTGTGTTTGGTGATGACCCTAATGCAATTGAGACTATTAATGAACCTTCACCTCCTAATGAATGTCCTCGTGAAGTGGAAATCTTAGGTAAAGATCAAGATAACATGCAACAATTCATCAAGACTCCTTACACAACCTTGAGAACAATGCATCCTTTTATCCATCCATGCATACACCAACCATAATCCCATCACTTGATATGTTCAACCTCTTACATCTTGAAATGGAAGCACAAAGCCAACCTCAACCATCAATCATTAATGAACTTGATCACAAGGGAAATAATGAAACTCTTACATCTTATGTTTATTGAGTTACTAATACACCCATTAACTTAGATGAGAGTTATTGTCAAGGATTTAATATCCTAAGAAAACAAGGATGTGACATAACAAATGAACACAAAATTCACAAAATTTTAGAGAAAATACCATCTGAGGATACCAAGGGGTTAGGATATCAAGATCTCCCCCCCCTTGCACATCTTCCAAGGGAAAAGGTATTCTCTTTCACAAAATGATTTCAAGAGACCAATTAATACCTCAAAAGGATAATAGGATCACCATAGATCCTCCTCCCCCACCTCCACCTTAGAAAAATTCCCAAACAAGTAAGAAATATAAACCATATAAGATCAAGGAATTTCCATTCTTACACACTACAATAGAAACTAAAGAAAAAATGGAACAAATCCTCTGTCTAGGATTTATTTACTTTCCACCTATCAAAGAAAAAAAAAGAAGGAAAGAGTACAAACATAAACTACTATGCATTTCATAGAACTATTGGGCATCTTACTGAGGAGTTTTATCTTTTACAATGATTGATTCATGAAAAAGATGTTATTGGTGTAATTAATTAAAATGCATGCACTTTGCTCCTTGCCATGTGATATTTGTAGGACCACCACAACATACTCACTATTGCATGGGTGTGTGCACAAAGTTGTGAGACCAAAATGGCTCTTAAGATGACACTTTTTTATTGAAATCAACAAAATATGATGTGCACGAGAAAATGAAGATAATTATGCTCAAAATCTGAAGATGTATAAAGAAAAAAAGTTGAAGTGCTTTGAGTCTAGTTTGTAAGCTACTAATTGTTTTGAAATTAATGAAGAATAAGGGTTTCAAAAAGGGGGGAAAAAAATAAGTCTTGTTTTTATAAAAAAAAATAGCATAGTGTATTATGGCCCCCCCTTTTTGTTTAACTTTATTTTAGAATTTCAAAAATCTGAATAGTGAGAAATTAGATAACACCATGTAGTTTATCGCCATTCTTTCGGCTAATTTTTTTAATGAATATATAATATTTTATGAATTTTTGTAGTGGAAACATCTTGAAAAGGTGAAATTTGAGCATGCTCCCTCCTCATTTTTTTGAAAACTAATCAAAAATTGAATTTTTTTTCATCATGTGTAGAATGGAGTCTAGTTTGAAAAAATGTAATTTGTTTCACAATTCGATGAATGAGTAAAATTTTATCCTAAAACTAGCACATGTTGGTTTTTGGCAAAAATCGAAGGGCAATAATAAGAGAAGTTATGAATGGAAACCTTAACTTATTCAAAACATAAAAAATGCCTATATCTAGATAGCTAAGAGAGAGCCTAACGTCATCATGGTGTTTTTATAAACATGCATTGAAATATGTGCAAATGTGAAGGTGAGCATGGACAAAAATATGTGAAAATTTCATAAATATTGAGAAATTTGTGTCCATAATTAGCTCATTTGGTGAGCACCAAAATTGGCACTGTCCAAATGAGACATCACATTTGGTACTCACAAAATTTGGCGAGTGCCAAATGTGATGTCTTATTTGGAGAGTTCTAAATTTGGCACTTGCCAAATGAGCTTCTTTGACTAAAACCTAAGTTTTCTTTATGTTTTCTCCACCACTTTCATCATGCTTCGATTTTGTGGGTTATGATCGTTGATGGATAGTTTAAGTTTTACCTTTCACAACCTCTCTACCTCCTTCCCTCTTAACCAATATGTACCCATTCTCTCTCCCTCGATCTATCCATCCCACCCTCTATCTCTTAGATCTCTTGCATCACCTCTCCCTCTCTCAAGTCTCTCCCTCCCACTCTAACTAGACAAATCTCTGTCCCTCACAAGTTTCTCTCTCCCAGGTCTCTCCCACTTCCTCTCTCTATCCATCTCAATTCTTTCTCTTAGGTCTCTATTTCTTAGGTCTCTCTCTCAAGTCTCTCTCTCAAGTGTCTCTTGATCCCTCTCTCTCTCTCTCCATCTCTCTCAAGTCTCTCCCTCAAAATATCCCTCACACCCCCTCTCCCTCTCTCAAGTCTCTCCCCCCACCCTAACTAGATAACTCTCTCTCCCTCACAAGTATCTCTCTCTCAGGTCTCACTCCCTCCCACCCTACCTAGACTACTCTCTGAATCCAACCCCCTCTCTCACACTCTGTCTATCTTAGGTCTCTCCCTCAAAATATCCCTCCCACTACCTCTCCCTCTCTTAGGTCTCTCCCTCCCATCCTAACTAGATAACTTTCTTTCTCCAATAGTAGTCTCTCTCTCTCAAGTCTCACTCCCTCCCACCCTACCTAGACAAATATCTCTCACTCCATCTCCCTCTCTCAGGTCTTTATATTTCTCTCCCTCTTATATCTCTCTCTAGTCTCTCCCTAGATAACTCACTTTCTCTAATGTAGTATTCTTTGTCTCTTAGGTCTCACTCCCTCTCACCCTACCTAGAAAAATATCTCACTCCAACCCCCTCTCTCACACACCCTCTCTCTATCTCTCCCTTTCAAGTGTTTCTCTTTGTGTCCCTCACTCCATCTCCCTCTCATTTTGCTCTCTCTCTCTCTCTCAGGTCTCTCCCTTAAAATATCCCTCCCAACTCCTCTCCCTCTCTCAGGTCTTCCCCCAACCCTAACTAGATAACTCTCTCTCTCTCTCCCCTTAAATCAAGTATCTCTCTCTTAGGTCTCACTCTCTCCCACCCTACCTAGACTACTCTCTCTCACTTGATTCCCCTCTCTCACACTACCTCACTCTCAAGTATCACCCTCAAAATATCACACCCGCCCCATGTCCCTCTCTCATGTCTCTCCCTCCCATCCTAACTGGATAAGCATCTTTCTTAGATGTAGTAGTCTCTCTCTTTAGGTCTCACTCCCCCCACTCTACCTAGACAAATATCTCTCACTCCAACCCCCTCTCTCACACTCCCTCTATCTCTCCCTCTTAGGCCTTTCTCTCTCACTCCAACCCCATCTCTCAGTTCTTTATCCTTTTCTCTCTAATCTCTCTCTCTTAGGTCTCTTTTAGGTCTCTCTCTTAGTTCTCTCTCTCAAGTCTCTCTCTTAGGTGTCTCTCACTCCCTCTCTCAGGTCTCTCAGGTGTCTCTCTCTCCCTCTCTCTTAGGTCTCTCCCTCAAAATATCCCTACCAACTCCTCTCCCTCCACCCTAACTAGATAAATTTCTCTCTCTCACTCTAACCCCCTCTCTCACACTCCCTCTCCCTCTCTCTCCCCTTCTCTCTCTCCCCCTCTTAGCTATCTCTCTCTCATGTCTCTCTCAAGTGTCTCCCACTCCCTCTCTCCCAAGTCTCGTTCTTAGGTGTCTCCAACTCCCTCTCTCTCAAGTATCTCCCTCTCCCTCTCTCAGGTCTCTCCCGCAACCCTAACTAGATAAATCTCTCTCCCTCTTAAGTCTCTCTCATGTATTTCTCCCTCCCACCCTACCTAGATAAATCTCTCTCACTCCAACCCCCTCTCTCACACTCTCTCTCTCCCTCTCAAGTTTCACACTCCCTATCTCTCTCCCTCTCAAGTCTCTCTCACACTCTCTCACTCCAACTCCCTCTCTCGGGTCTTTATATCTTTCTCTCTCCCTCTCATATATCTCTCCCAAGTTTCTCCCTCCCCATCTCTCTCAGGTCTCTCCCTCAAAAAATCCCTCCCAGACCCTCTCTCTCTTAGACCTCTCCCCCAACCTAACTAGATAACTCTCTCTCTTAGGTCTCACTCCCTTCCACCCCACATAGAAAAATCTCACTCTCTCAAGTCTGACTCTCTTTCTCTCTCTCAGGAATCTCGAGTAAACTATCTCAGGATGAGGGATTAAGGTTTGATTTTTGAGGGATTAGTGTTAAAGGTATCTAGGGTAGATGGTTGAGGGTTGAGGGTTGAGGGTTTAGGGTTTGAGAATTCATGATTGAGGGATTAAGGTTTGAGGTTTGATGGATTAGGGTTTAAGGTTTGAGGCTTGATAGATTAGGATTGATGGATTAGGGTTGAGAGTTTAATTGATAGGGTTGAGAGTTGAGGGATGAGGTATTGGGGTTTAAGGATTGAGGGATTAAGGGTCAATGATTGAGGGATTAGGGTTGAAGGGTTTAGGGTTTAATGTTTGAGGTATTGAGGGATTATGGTATGAGGTATGTATGGTAGAGGGTTTAATTCATAGGGTAGTGGGTATAGGGTTGAGGGTTGAGGTATTACAGTTTAAGGATTGACGGTTCAAGGTTTGAGGATTAAGGTTTGAGGGATTAGAGTTTAAGGTATAGGGTAGAGGGTTTAATTGATAGGGTAGAGGGTTTAGGGTTTAGGGTTGAGGGTTTAAGGTTTGAGGATTTAGGAATTAAGGTTTGATGTTTGATGATTGAGGGATTAAGGTTGAGCAATTAGGGTTGATGGTTTAATTTATAGGGTATAGGGTTGAGGGTTGAGGTTTGAGGGATTAGGGTTTAGGGTATAGGATTGAGGGTTGAGGTTTGAGGGATTAGGGTTTAGGGTATAGGATTGAGGGATTAGGATTGAGGGTTTAATGTAGAGGGCATAGGGTAGAGGGTTGAGTATTGAGGAATTACGGTTTAAGGTTTGAGGATTTAAGGATTAAGGTTGAGCAACTAGGGTTTAGGTTTTAATTGATAGGGTAGAGGGTTGAGGGATGAGGTATTAGGGTTTAAGGGTCGATAGTTGAGGGATTAGGGTTGAAGGGTCGAGGATTTAAGGTTTTAAGTATGAGGTATGAGGTATTAAAGTATAAGTTATCTAGGGTAGAGGGTTTAATCCATAGGGTAGTGGGTAGAGGGTTGAAGGTTGAGGGTTGAGGTCTTATAGTTTACTTGGGTTGACAGTTTAAGGTTTGAGGGATTAGGGTTTAAGGTATAGCGTAGAGGGTTTGATTGATAGGGTAGAGGGTAGAGGGTTAAGGGTTGAGGGTATAAGGTTTGAGGATTCAAAGGATTTAGGTGAAGCAACTAGGGTTTAGGGTTTAATTGATAGGGTAGAGGGTTGGGGGATGAGGTATCAGGGTTTAAGGGTTGACAATTGAGGGATTAGGGTTGAATGGTTGAGGTTTTAAGGTTTAAGAGGTATGAGGTATCAGGGATTATGGTATGAGGTATCTAGGGTAGAGGGTTTAAGGTTTTAGGATTCAGGAATTAAGGTTTGAGGTTTGAGGGATTAATATTTGATGATTGATGGATTAAGGTTTGAGCTTTGAGGGATTAAGGTTTGAGAGTTGAGGGATTACAGTTGATAAATTAGGTCTGAGGGTTTAATTGATAGGGTATAGGGTTGAGGGTTGAGGTATTAGGGTTTAAGCTATAGGGTTGAGGGATTAGGGTTAAGGGTTTAATGTATTATGATTGAGAGATTATGATTGAGTAGTAGAATGCTCACATGTATCAGGGGACAATTAATGATAATGTGCTACTCTTGGTGTTGTTTGTGAAAAACTTAATTACAAAATACTCCTCTTAGTCTCTTCATCCTTCTCTGCATCTTCATTTCTCCTGAAACAGTCTTCTAGTGTTCTCTATCTCTTAATCCCACTCTTCTCCATCCCCTCCGTAGGTCTCCATTTGTGAGAAAGGCTTACAAAAGGACAAATTTTCTATAAATAACATTTGGTGCTCTCCACGCTGCAAAGAATTGGAACACAACATTTGGCGCTCTCCAAACTAAAAGCCAAAAATTCCAAAGAATTGAAACTGAACATTTGGCGCACACCAAACTTGATATCACATTTTGCATCAAATTTGGTTAGCACCAAATTTGGATTTTCCAAAAATTGTAAAAAAGCAGTTGACCCATGATTCAGGCCCACAATTTTATGCCTTTTCGATCACCATGAGACCACATTTCACCTTCTTCTCATCCATTGTCCATTTCACCTTTGTGTTGAAAACCCTAGGTTGCTCATGGGTTGCCTATTTGACCCCCATAACAAATTAGAGGGTTTGTATCTCTTGCATCCATACTAATATTTTGACCTACAAGGGCTCTTAATTTTGATCTTGAACAAAATTAAGTGAGTATCTCAAGGCCATTGATCTTCTAATTTCAACAATTATCTAATATTGTTCAAAGTGAACCAAAACTTCATTAATGATCTATCTCTTATCCTTTCTATGATAATCACAACCCCCCATTCATTGGTGCCTTATGCCCCCTTCTAAAATATTTTCATACATATTTTGGTGCCTTATGCCCCCTTCTTTCATTGGTGTTTTAACATACTTAAAAGAAATGAAAATATATGAAGGTTAAGATTTAAATTAAAAGAATGAAAAATACCATTTATGCTGTCATAAAATGGTCTTTGTTCTTCATTATTTATATAAATGATAAGAGGAAGGATTTAAATATTGTCATAAAAATATCATTTATGTTGTCATAAAAATGCTCTTTGTTCTTTGTTCTTTTCAATAAGAGGAAGGATTTAAATTAAAAGAATGAAAAATAACATGAAAACCTACTTCTAAAACACTTAAATCCTTTGAAAAGAGAGGTGGATGATACTCAAGTCCTCTTCCAAGCTCTCTACTATCTTCTCTAAGCATAAACATCACTATTCAAACTTCAAGTTCACTCTCAAACCTCCAAGAACGCTCTCAAAACTCAAAACATGTAAGTTCTTCTCTCATTTACTTCCCATCTCTCAAATCTCTCAATATAATCTATACGATAATGAAAACTTAAAGTGCCGACCCATTTCTTAACATACTTCTATGGTTAAAAATATATTCTACTTAGGTTTGCAACTTTGTTCAAATCAATAGATGATATGTGTCCATTCCCATCCTAGTAAGAGAAAAGTGAAAAATAGCAACTTGAGGATATTTGAAAGTTTTAAGTCAAATGAAAATATAATTCTAAGGCAATATCTCTCAGCCAAAAATATTAATTATAAGCCTCTTAAATGTTGATAAACTTTTCCAAATCTAGTAGATTCACCTATACGTAAATGTGAAGGGCACATGGGTTGAAAGACGTTTCCAACAATTACATTAATGCTCCCTTATCTTTTAAATGAAAACATGTCAGGCTATATGATCTTACATAGGTTTGTACTAATCCATGAGTCAAATTTTATATAAATATGAAAAAATACCATTTATGCTATCATAAAAATGCTCTAGGAACTCAAATTTGACCATTCATATTTAATTAAATTTCAAATATTGAAATGTATGCACATATATGAATAAAAAAAATTCCATAACACTTGGACAACACATTTAGACATCCCCTTCATCCAAAGGTGTTAATGTTTTAATTTGTATTTTTAATGACAATTCACACTAAAAATATATATATTTTTAATGTTTAAATTTTATATTTTTAATCTGTGTTTTAATTTGCTTTAATATAGGAGTGTGAGTAAAAAATGTTTCATTGCAATTGAAATTTTTTCATGTAGATAGATTAGCATCTAGTTATTAGTTATGAAGCATAAAGTAATGTTTTGATCCTAAAAGATATGCAATGTAATGTAATCAACAATATGTTCATATGTTTCATAAAATGCTTTGTGTGTTTCATAAAATGCAATGTATCAGTGATATGAATATGTTTCATAAAATGCATGTTTCTTACTTTTGTTTTGTGTGTGTTTGTGAACATGTAGCATTCAACATCATGTTGAGGAAACAATCAAAGCCTCTAACACCAAATGAACGTGAAACTAGAAGTGCAAGGAAAACAAAATCAAATAGGAAAGTTCGTGAAGAAATGAAATTGCAGCCCATAGAGGAAGAAATTCCCGTGCAATCTAAGAGAGATGTCAAATTGGTGGCACAAAGGGAATGAGTGAACAAACTTCATGGAAGGAAAAAATGGATCCTGAAGTTGGGGGCACATAATCTACAATATATCATGCTCAAAGTACAACAACAATCACATCTCCAATTGAAGACACACCATCAACAACATGTGGTTTTCCAAGTACATTAGAAAACACATCTCTAGTTGAAGACACAATATCAACAACATGTGGTTTTGCAAGTACATCAACAAGCACATCTCTACTTAAAGACACTCCACTTACCACCTCTCAAGTTGGAGCTACAACATCGTTTACATGTCAATCTCAAGGTATGTCATCGATTCCACCTTAGATTGAAAGTATGCCTTCTATCCCTAATGTTGTTGACACAACTTTAGCTTTGAGAACTCCTCCTAGATTTTTGCATAGAAAACCTAAATATTTGATTGATATTGATTCCAATGTTTTGAAATCAATGCCTAATAAGATTCCAAAGCATACATGTCAAAGATATGTGAAGAGGATATGGAGTTTATTTTTTAAGAATCTAAGTGAGGCTATAAGATGTCAACTATTTGTTGAAATGATGAGGCAAATCAAATTTAGGACCCGCATGAAGACTCTTGGGCTAAGAACATCAAAAGTATCAAGTGGAAAATCCATTGTAAAGAATCTGATGAGTGCATACAAGAGTGTGGATTCTACCTCACGCATGAAAGATAGTTGTGCCCCATGATGTGTGATGACAACAACATTGTTAAGCAGTTAAACTACGAATAAGATGAACCTTAAAAAGATGAGTAAATATTTGAAAATAAGTATATCGTCTCTAATGAGAACCAAAACAAGGCGTGAAAGAGTGGAGGATCCAAATAGCTATGAGTTATGGGCATTCTCAAAATAAATCACAAGGTTTTTTGAAATGCTAAAGCCTTTTTATGTCAAAATAAATCACACATGCACTACTTGTTTTTGTAGAGTACATATTGAGTTTTCCAACCATTATGATGTTTATCAATGTATATGTGTAGAGATGCATACTAGCAATATTTTGTAGGAATGTAACATAAGGCCTTCACCTAAATATTCAAGGGATTTCTTATCTAAAATTTTATGTGAAAGAGTGGATGTCAATTTTTTTACAAGAAATCATGTTTGGATGGCACATGTGATCATTGTGGTGGTATGCAACATTTTCCAATTTCCAACACATGGCTAGTACACATGCAATTGGAAACGAAATTGTGGAATTTGGAAAATACAAGATAGTGGCCTATAGTCTAAAAGAAGGGAAAGAGGCAAAGAGGTGTGAATTGGTCAATGATAAGATTACAGTGTATCAATTTATGTGCATTTTTCATGATCATGTGTCCTATGAGTATGCAAGGCATACACATAGAGCTCCATGGTTGGACTCACAATTGAAGTTATGCAAGGACATGTTTCCACTTCATAACATCATTTCAAATGTTGAATTTGAAGAGAACTACACACTATAGCCACAAAATGAGGTGCAATCACAATACCACAACTCCACATAGGTTTCTATATGTGTGAATATAGCATTCATTCATGCAAATGATAGTACAGAGGATAAGATGAAGGTATTGAGGGAGTATCACTTTTACATTAGTGATGATCACACACATTCTACAGAGTTTTTGCAAGGTAGCTTTCAGATGTTCTATGATGATTTGGATAGCAAGGGCATATCATTCAATCAACATATCATATGGTCAGATAATTGTACATCGCAATTCAAGAACTCCAGAATGTTTTATTGGTTGAGCAGGATGCATAGGATCAGTGGTTTTCATCATATGTGGAATTTATTAGAGGTCGGGCATGGAAAGGGGGAGCATGATCAAGTAGGTTCATGTATCAAAAGAGCCTTAGCACGAGAAGAGTTAAATTACAAATATGGCGCAAAGTTCACAGAAGAAAAATTAATTGTCTAGTGGTGTAATCATGCAATGGGTCCAAGTAATGAAGGTAATTCTTTAGTTTGTAGATTGTTTTGGTTGGTAGATGATACTAATATTGCAAAATATGAGGATTGATGTACACTAACAGGATTAATTTAGCTACACTCTTTTAAAATCTCAAATGTAGGTACATGGACTATCCATATGTAGAAGATGGAATTCTTTTGTTCTATATGCACACTTAAAGCATGGGATGATTGTGAATCAAAAGAGTGGGTTGATGAATGGTCTGTAAAAATTCTAACCCCACTTGAAATGTATCAACTCTAGATGGCTCTACAAATCACAGAGATGAAATCTTCTATTGACTTTGCTCATGTATCAGATCTACTGGAACCAGGTAATATACCTTCTTGCATCTAGTTAATACAAAATTCCTACTTCTATCTTACTTTGTTGTTTTCATTGTGATAGGGTAGAGGGTTGAGGGATGAGGTATTATGATTTAAGGGTCTACAGTTGAGGGATTAGGGTTAAAGGGTTGAGGGTTTAAGGTTCAAGAGGTATGAGGTATGAGGGATCATGGTATAAGGTATCTAGGGTAGAGGGTTTAATTCATAGGGTAGTGGGTAGAGGGTTGAGGTATTATTGTTTACTTGGGTTGATGGTTTAAGGTTTGAGGGATTAGGGTTTAAGGTAGAGGGTAGAGGGTAGAGGGATTAAGGTTTTAAGAATTAGGAATTAAGGTTTGAGGGATTAATATTTGATGATTGAGGTATTAAGGTTTGAGCTTTGAGGGATTAAGGTTTGAGCTTTTAGGAATTAAGGTTTGAGAGTTGAGGGATTAAGGTTGATAAATTAGGGTTGATGGTTTAATTGATAGGGTATAGGGTTTAAGGTATAGGGTTGAGGGATTAAGGTTAAGGGTTTAATGTATTATGATTGAGAGATTATGATTGAGTAGTAGCATGCTCACATGTATCAGGAGACAATTGATGATAATGTGCCACTCTTGGTGATATTTGTGAAAAAATTAATTACAAAATACTACTCTCAACCTCTTCATCCTTCTCTGCATCTTTATCCTCCTAAAATAGTCTTCTAGTATTCTCTACCTCTTAATCCCACTCTTCTCTATCCCCTCTGTAGGTCTCCATTTACAAGCAAGGCTTGTAGAAGGACAAATTTTCTATACAGAACATTTGGTTCTCTCCACATTGCAAAAAATTGGAACACAACATTTGGCATTGTCCAAATTGAAAGTAAAAAATTGTAAAGAATTGAAACTGAACATTTGGCACACGCCAAACTTGATGTGACATTTTTCATCAAATTTTGTGCTCACAAATTTGGTGAGAACCAAATTTGGATTTTCCAAAAATGGTAGAAAAGCAATTGACCCATGATTCAGGCCCACATATTTATGCTTTTTCCATCACCATGAGACTACATTTCACCTTCTTCTCACCCACTGTCCATTTCACCTTTGAGTTGAAAACTCTAGGTTGCTCATGGGTTGCTTATTTGACCTTTATAACACATTAGATGGTTTGTATCTCTTGCATCCATGCTAATATTTTGACCTACAAGAGCTCTTAATTTCAATCCCAAACAAAATTAAGTGAGTATCTCAGGGCCATTGACCTTCTGATTTCAACAATTATCTAATATTGTTCAAAGTGAACCAAAGCTTCATTAGTGATCTATATCTTATCCTTTGTATGATAATCACAACTCCCCATTCAGTGGTGCCTTATGCCCCATTCTAAAATATTTTCATACATATTTTGTGAGTTGGGTTTGCAATGACCCATGCATAGCCAAAACCTACCTAAATTCTTCATAGGATAACCATTAGTATATTGGCATCTTGCACTCACTAAATGCAATGGTACATATTGGCACTAAAAAACTTGTCATACATTAGCAAATAAGAAAATGAGACTCTTCTTTCACTGGTGTTTTAACATACTTATAAGAAATGAAAATATATGAAGTAAGATTTAAATTAAAAGAATGAAAAATACCATTTATGTTTTCATAAAATGTTCTTTGTTCTTTGTTCTTTATATAAATGATAAGAGGAAGGATTTAAATGTTATCATAAAAATACCATTTATGTTGTAATAAAAATGCTCTTTGTTCTTTATTCTTTTCAATAAGAGGAAGGATTTAAATTAAAAGAATGAAAAATAACATGAAAACCTACTTCTAAAACACTTAAATCCTTTGAAACGGGACGTGGATGATACTCAAGTCCTCTTCCAAGCTCTCTACTATCTTCTCTAAGCATAAACATCACTATTCAAACTTCAATTTCACTCTCAAACTTCCAAGAACGCTCTCAAAACTCAAAACCTATAAGTTCTCTCATTTACTTCTCATCTCTCAAATATCTCAAAAAAATCTATATGATAATGAAAACTTAAAGTGCCCACCCCTTTCTTAACATACTTCTATGATTAAAAATAGATTCTACTCAGGTTTGCAACTTTTTGCAAATCAATAGATGATATGTGTCCATTCCCATCCTAGTAAGAGAAAAGTGAAAAATAGCAACTTGAGGATATTTGCAAGTTTTAACTCAAATGAAAATATAATTTGAAGGCAATATTTCTCAGCCAAAAATATTAATTATAAGCCTCTTAAATGTTGACAAAATTTTCCAAATCTAGTAGATTCACCTATACATAAATGTGAAGGGCACATGGGTTGAAAGAATTTTCCAACAATTACATTAATGCTCCCTTATCTTTTAAATGCAAATATGTTAGCCTAGATGATCTTACTTGAACTAATCCATGAGTGAAATTTTATATAAATATGAAAAAATACCATTTATGTTGTCATAAAAATGCTCTAGGAACTCAAATCTGACCATTCATATTTAATTTGATTTCAAGTACAATACACATGCAACAATTACATTAATGATCTTTTAAATGCAAATATGTTAGCCTAGATGATCTTACTTGAACTAATCCATGAGTGAAATTTTATATAAATATGAAAAAATACCATTTATGTTGTCATAAAAATGCTCTAGGAACTCAAATCTGACCATTCATATTTAATTTGATTTCAAATATTCAAACACATGCACATATATGAATAAAAATCATTCCATAACACTTGGACAACACATTTAGACATCCCCTTCATCCAAAGGTGTTATTGTTTTAATTTGTATTTTTAATGACAATTCACACTAAAAATATATATATATTTAATGTTTTAATTTTGTATTGAAATTGGTTTGGTTGTGTTGAGGAAGTTTTGCAGGTGATGATAACATTTTTGTGGTGCTTGGTTATCAAGTGCTTTTGCAAAAAATTGAATAAAAGAGAAAATAGTGTGGTTGTGAGGTGCTCTAGAAAATAGAGTAGTGTTTGGGTTTTGATCCACATTTCTTCTATATTGAAGATCTGCTTGTGCAGTTTAGATATGTTTATCAGAGGTGTTCAAAGTTGTTATATTTAGAGTTTATTATTTTGGATCATTGCATAGAGAAAGTTGTGTTCACCAGTGTGTCAACTATGTATCTAGTGTTGTCTGGGAGAAATGATTTTACTCCACATTTCTCTGTAGTGTGGTTTCTAGTTTTATGGATCTAATGGTGTGTTCCTATTGCTCATATCTATCTTTGATCTAAGTTGCTTGTGATTTGGTTCTCTAAAAGTTGGTTTCATGAGTCACATTATATAGAGGGTTAATTGGTTGTACAAGATGAGTATGTTCTTCAAGTGAAAGTTGTTGTGAAGGAATTTGTTGGATTTTAGGGTGTTTTTGGAATATTCTAGATTATGGTCAAGTGATGTATGTTGTTTGGGAGTCATATTTGGATCAAAGTGTGTACTTAAATTTTTAATGGTGTTTTCACAGACTCAATCGACCTTGGGTGTTTATACTAATTGCATATTTTCTTTGGTGCTTGTGGAAGCATAGTGTGGCGTGTATATATGGATTTAGTTTCGAGTTAAGGTGTGATGTGGTTCGGCTTCATTCCTTTCCACCACAAGAATGTTTTGGTGCCAACCTAATTTAAATTTGCACAGTTGAGGTGCATAGTTGACCTTGGAGATTGTTTTTAAGGTTGAGGATGGTATAAAGAAGTGATGAATTGATGGAGGATGAGAGATTAGTGAAGAATGGTGTGTAAGATGTGAAGTGCAAAGTTGTAGAGTGTAAAAGTGTGAAATGCAGTGCAAGATTTAATGTGTTAGATTACTGGAAGCAATGATTAGATGGTTTCTATATTCTTTAGAAAGGGTGTGAATGTACTGGTGGTTTTGTGGTGGATTTTTCTATTACTTTGAGATGGATTTATCTCTATAATGATCTTCTTTCTTCTTTTCTATAATTTGGTAGTGATCCCTTCTTTCTTTTGGGAAATGAACCCATTGTATCTAGTGTTACAATTACTTTATATTGTGAGCTAATCCTCATCATGGTTTTACCTTCTTTGGTTTTCCACGTAAATCTAGTGTTCTACTATGTATTGTGCTATTCTTCAGTTTTTGTGATTTTCTTTCATGCTTAAAGGCTAACAAGGTTAATGTGGATCTAAATGTTATTGAGGGTTTGATGTTTTAATGAACAATTGATTCACCCTTCTTAGTTGTCTTGTGCATTCAACAATTGGTATCAAAGAAAGGTTCCTTATAAGAAAAATTAACCGCTTGAGGTAGATCTGGGATGGCGCACAAGGAGGCTCCTCTATTTGATGGATTAGGTTATGCTTTCTAGAAGACAAGAATGGAAGGTTTTCTTATACACCTAGGATTTAGAGTTTGGAAGTCTATTGGAACTGGATATACTATGCCTGCAAATGATCTGAGTATTTAAGATGAGATCAAGGCTTATGAGAACAATGAACTAAAGAAAGGTATGCTCTTTTGAGTGAAGAGAACAAAGATTTACTAAGAGGGGGGGTGAATCAGTAAATCAAAACAATCTTTTTCTTAAACTTTTATCATCTTTAATGTTTATTCAACATCAACTACTTAATAAAAAAAATGTAATCAAGTTGACTCTAATTGATATATGATATGTTTAATTGAGTTTTGCAAAAGATGGTAGGCACCAACCTACTTGAATTATTAATGATATATTTTAGTAGGCTCCAACCTACAAGGAGCACCAACCCCTTAAACTTATTTAGTAGGTGTAGACACTGAAAAATGTCCTAATCGATGTCATACACTCGAATCGGATTTATTAACATATTTCCTCTTTATCCATCCTCTCTTTGCTTAATTAATTCAATTAGCCTATCTAATTAGTTAATTTCATCATTTTCGTGTATTTGGCCTAATTAATTAAATTGATTTAATTCACCTCTTTTCACACTAACACTTCATCCCATTAAATTAAATAAATCAAAATATTTAATTTAATCTCCTAAGTCATCTTATTTAATTAAATAACCCTATCCTATTTAATTAAATATCATTTCATCCTCTCCCCTATTTATTAAATCATCTAATTTGATAAATATCTCTTAATTCTTCTAATCCCCTAATTGCATAAATTAAGCCTTGTTTAATTAGCAATTAAGCTAATTATTCCTTTAAATCAAAGGGAATATTCCCATGGAATATTCTTTATCCTTTTTACACAATTAAAAATTTCTTTTAATTTGTAAAATCATCTTTTTCCTCACCCTAATGGAATATTCCAAGGAATATTCCCTCTCCTCCAATCAACTGACTTAGCTTCAAAAGCAAGTTAACCCTCTTACCTTTCTAGCAAGTTACCTTTGACCTATGTGAGCAAGTCAAAAGTTTGTTCGTTTGAGGTAGTTGTGAGCCTTTGATTAATCTTCATCTTGCATTCTCATACGTTGGTGAGAATTCATGATCCATGCATCTCATCTCTTTCATCCTGAACCGTTGATTAAGTTTTTGGATCTCAACCATTCATTCCTCAGTTTCTCTCCTATAAATAGATCACTATTTGGAGACAAATGGATCCATCTTTTATTGCAAATTAATGTTGTTGAATTTGATCACATCCATACTTTCAATTTGAACACATTTAGCTTATTTTTAGTTCATTTTAGTTGCATAAATAGCTTCAAACTTTCATTAATGGCTTCCATGCATCCATCTTAGTTTGTAAACTAGAAATTAGTATTTTCATCTTTTAGTGTCATTTTAGCTTAAAGTAGCTTAGATTAGCTTAGAAATTACATAATTAGATCATTTATAGCATACAATCATGGTAACTTAGCTTGCATCATGTTCATTTTGTGCATAATTTAGGTTTTACATTTACCAAACATCATGGTTTCATTGATTCTCTTCCATAGAATCAACTGAAACAAGCTCTCACTATCATGGGATTGGGAAAGGGTCATTGGTCCACATCAACGCGACACCAATTCCATAATAGGATAAATTTAAATGGATTATAGTAGATGTTTTCTTTAAAGCTTTCATAAGATTAGCATGTTAGGTTTTTTGATAAAATGCTTACTTTCAATTTTGATTGACTGATCTTGATGAGATTCAAGTATTGGTTGCTTCATTATGCTTCGATTCTTCATGGATCAAGTGTAATTCAGCCCATAACTGGTGTCCTCACATCGACATTCTGGTGCTCGAAGGAGGGAAAACTGATCATTTAGTTTCTTTTTGGCTTGAAATCCATGTTTTTGTTATTTTGTAGGTTGTAGTGATGCTCAAACCATAAACAACGCTATTTCAATAGCATCGCTATATAGTGACGCCTAAGAAATTTGATATAGTGGCGCATATTTAATTGGCTGACGTTGATTTAAAAATAGCAATGCTTGTTTAAATTTGAACTATCGTTGAACAAAAATGACGACGCTCACCCCCAGTAGACCAACACTTTCAAACTTCAAATCGCAACACACTCGTTTACAACGACACCCATCAATACAATGATGCAATCATGCTCACTATCCTTTCTGTAGAGTGATGCCCAAATTTCAAATTGTGATGCCATCGTGTATAGCGACGCTCAACCAAGGTAAGAAACTTTCTGCTTGTTTTTTTATATGTGACTTAATTTCTTTTGATTGTATGATCACTGATTGATGTCTGACTGTGTTTTCATTGTTAAACTAACTGGGTTTTGCAGGTTTTAAGGCATGGAGTGAAATTGAAGAATTTCTCTTTTATCTAAACATTTTATAATTGTAACTAGCATTTAACACTTTGGGGCAATTATAACCCAATTTCATGCTTTATTGTTTTCATTTTTAGGCAACACATTAGTTTTCCATTGGATTTAAAATTAATGTTCAAAGTTGGCTAAAAATGAATCCTCACATCACATCTTTCAATTGGGCTTACAATTGAACAAGGAAAACTCATCTTTCAATTGGTGCTTAAAATTAACTCATTATTGCTTTGAAGGATAAAATTGAAAACTGTTTGTTTTGTTTTGTGGTTTTCAACTTTTCTAGTGAATGTGTATGCAGTTCTCTCATGCCATTTGGTGATCTTGAGAAACAAAAAAATTCTCTATCATGTTTCAAAATCACCTCCACACTTCAAATTTGGATTTAAAATTGAACAACCATGCTAGTGTGAGAAAAGACATAGTGTGCGTTCTCTCTTTGTGCATGCGAACAAATATGATTGAACTATGGATGTACTTACTGTTTGTTGTTTATGTTTAAATGGCATGCCTTGGTGGGAAAAAGTACTCACCCCAAGGGAATGACCCAAGTGGTAATTCTGAACCGCTATATAAATTTGTGATTACAAGGAAAGTTTGCAATCAACTGGCATGATTCATGATAGCTCTCCCCCATTATCTTTATGATGCACAAAACCCTTTTTCTAAGGGTTGGGAGACCTTTTAAGGGAGTTTATCATAGTGTCTCTAAACCAGATTCCCTTATTATGAACCTTTGTGTAGTAGCCAAAAATATCTAATATTTGTTGATGTCAGGAGGTCGGACCTCCGAAGTCGTCCCACATATTTGTGGTTCTTAGTAGAGATGAAAAGTTTGTCATGGGAGATTCATTAGAACTTGAAGCTTGGTTGACCTGTAGAAGTGAGTGTTGTGGAGGGGAGATATTGTGGTCAAGCTTCTAATCATCCACTCTAAATAAGTACGACTAGAGAAATCCAAGTGGGAATACAACAAATATAGCCATTTCCATCCCAGGGTTATAATGCTTGTGAGTCAGTCTAACACTTTTTTTGGTTTCAAAACATTCCAAAAACAAACACTCACTATTCAAAATTTCAAACACTTTGGCTTAAATATGGACTTGTTGAGTTAGCCTCGATATTACTTCTTGTCGTAAGGATTTATCCTTAGTGATTTCTAAATATCTTGACATTAATCTCAAACCCATATTTACCAAAGACAACATAGGCAATTGTGGCTTTAATCTCATGATTTTAACAAAATGGACATTGTGAAAGTTATGATGTTTTTGACATAAACATCCAGTTTGAAAACATAATCAAAATAAAATTGTTTGTGGTAAAATCAATTCATTTAAGCAAAGATAAATTGACAAATGAACCCCACATGACTCTTTGGAGACTGATTTCTCCCATTGAACAACCTAATCTTCTTGGTGCTATAATTCAACCAAACTTTGAACTGATAAACGGTGAAGAAACAATCTCATTAGCAGTTTGAGAAGCTTCACTTTTGAAAACAAGGAAACCAACTCACAATGGAGAAATGTAGCAAACATTTTAGACAAAGAAGAGGAACACGCTGATATTGAGGTTGGTAGGCCCCTATTACCACCACCTGCGTGGAAATAAATATCTCCCTTTCTTCCAAAAACTTAAACTGTTTCCACATGATCTCAGGAAAAATCAAGATTCCTAAACCAAAGTCTACATGACCTAATTTTAGACTTAGGCATCTCACCCAAAAATCCCTTAAGAAACACCTTTGAGCAATTTACAAAACAAAAACAAGTCGATAGCAAACTTTTATAGACATGCTTCAAGGTATAGTCTAGAATTGTTTGCATTCTTTTGGAGTCAAAATCCTGGTCTTTTTCATGATACCCAACTCCTCTAAATGATTCATAAAATAGTTAGACTTCGTAGGGGAAAGTCTTCAACACTCCATTTCATACATAGGAATCGTCAAACAAAGTATAATCAAAAGTTGACATCCATATTTTATCGCAACTGTTACACTTTGTTGAGAAAATTTTATGCTCGAGCTAGGAGAGCCCGAACAGGTTTGAACATTCCCCTCCATCCTCTCATTTTCTAGGACTTGAACATTTTAGAGGTCTACGATCATTTTTTGTTACCTTGATCTTATCAAAACAAAAGATCACTTTCCCAAATTATCTCACGCAAAGTAAGGATCCCTAAACGAAGGTCAACTAGTTGTCACCATAAACTTAGACATTGTAGTGCAAAAGCAATCAACAACTGCATTGAGGAACTTTACAAAAATAGAAACAAATTTTTGGTAAACTTTTATGAATGCACATTGAGAAAATATCCTAACATGTCCACATTCTTTATGAGGTAGTACCCTCATCTTTTTGAAGATCAACAAGTTTTCTAAATCATTGGGTATTTAGGATTTGAACATTTTAGAGGTATAGAATCATTCTCACTACCGTGGTTTTGTCAAAACAAAAGGTTCACTTTAGGTCAACATTTGGTCCAACATTTCATTCACCCCTTCATCACATTTCATGCTCAACCTCATCTACCTTTGCAAAATTTCAAATACACTAACACTTTGGGACTTAAAATATCACACCAACTTGCTACCTTAGCTAATTTGTACGTGAAATGTATCCTTTTCCATGCACTTAGTTGAGATATTTATCATCTTTGAACTGGTTTATCTTGAAGGCCACAAGTCTACACTAAAGATTCCCAAGTTCATTAGTAGCCTTTATCCTAACATCACAACATCAAACTTAAGTCAAAAGTGTTGTCCCAAAACATTTGCAAAGATCACCTCCCACATCACCCATATTTTCATCCCACATTTTCATCATTGCTCCCAAAAGACTTAGAGCATCCCATATACCTAGGTTTGAGTCAACTAGAGAGTTCAAACATTATAAAACTCAACACAACTCTCCCATAGTTGACACCAAATTTATGGTAAGGATGAGATCACAACACAAGAGAATCATGGAAAAAGACAAAGTTACATTTACCTCAAGTGATCCAAATCCTTTAGAATTTGATCCTAGAAGTCATGTTACACCATCACAACAACCATCATCTCCTTCAGGACCATACAAAATTTAAGACGTCACCAACAACCCTTTTGAGCTCGTTAGGGAGGAAATTTTAGAACATCAACTTTTTGAAAGTGTAGCTCCTATATCCACGACATTTGTAGCAAAAATTTTTACACAGGATTTCACAACTCCATTACAAGGGCTAAGTCAAACTTACATACCTAGTCTTGCAACTAGCCTTGCTAAAGATTTTGGTCAGACCTTACCATTCAAAAGTAATACACTTCTGGGTACTCTTGAAATGAATCCTCCACCTCCCACTTCCATTTGGACACCTACCTTTGGTGCTCCTCCCATTCCTGAAGATCCAAAAATACTTACTCCACTTGAACTTCATTATTCTACCACCACTTTGACATTTTTGGGAAACCCTTCTTCATCCACACCTATGAGTGCAACAAGTGTACCTACCATCACACAAAGCAATATAGACCAGAAATATCATATTAGCACACAAGGGAATTTTAATACCATATCACATAATCAACCCTCAACACAACTAGGGACATCTTTATCCAACCCTCTGATGGGTTCACCCATCCCATCCATCATTACCACATAATCTTCTTTTAATCCACCACAAAGCAATCCCTTGGTTATGAGGTCTATCAATCCTGGGAGTACCTTGATCACAAATCCTTTGTTTACATATTTTACACAAGGCAATTCTCCCAACATAGGACAAGGGGATCTTTTAAATCAATGGACTCAAGGTCATAGTTTGTCATTTCCATTGCAAAATTTAATGACATCATCCTTTCCAATAGCTCCCTCTTCTATACCAAATCAATTAGGGCCTCAAACATACATTCCTCCCCCTCAATCCACTATCTAACAAGGAATATTAAACCAATGGAATCCTCCACCTTTCACGATGAATCCAATAACCAATCAAAACATCAATCCTTAACAAATGTCTCAACAACCATCAGATCCCACATTGCAAGCACATGCCCTGGATCTATAGCAAGCACACAAACCTTATCAACAAGTTGTACAACATAAACAAGCACAACAAGTAACCTTAGCAGCACAACAAGCAACCTTATCACAACAACAAAAACAACAAGCACAACAAGTAGCCTTAGCAGCTCAACAAGCATCATTAGCACAACAACAACATCAAGCTCAGCAAGCAACCTTACCACAACAACAACAAAACAACAACAAGTGTCCATTGCCCAACAAGCTCAGCAAGTAGCTTTAGCAACACAACAAGTTGTGCAACAACAAGAAGCACAACAAGCAACTTTACTAGCAAAGCAACAACAATATGTCCAAAAACAAGCCCTAGTGGCACAAAAACAAGAACAAGCTCAACAACAAGCCTTACTAGCTCAATAGTATGCCCAACAATAGCAACAAGTATCCTATTTTCTTCATATGAACATCATTAATCTAACCGCATCAAGAACATATTCATCACTTTCATAGAACCTCACACCTTCATATACCCCATATAACTCATGTCTCATCCCACCATATGTTCCTCCACCCAATCTATAGGATGATCTTGCATCACAAATGAAAGCACTCTCACAAGAAATGTAGGACCTTCATACAATCAAGGAAAAGAAACCTCATACACAAAACTTGTGTCCTTACCCATTTGATTGAAACATAGCAATGGTACCATTCCCTCCTAGTTTTGAAATCCTCAAGTTTGAAAAATACAGAGGGAGAGGAAGTCTTGTGGACCACATCAAAGAATTTAATGTCATGTGTATGGAAGTGGCTTACAATGATTCATATCTAATACACCTCTTTCCTCAAAGTTTAACAGGTCCTGCTATGGATTGGTTTTCTCATTTTCCTCCTGGTATCAAAACTTTCCAAGAAATCACTGATAAATTCATTGATCACTTCTTCAATCTTGACATGGACATTAGTCTAGAAGTTTTGTATACTCTCAAACAAAATCTAGGAGAAACCTTCACAAATTTCTTACAACAATGGATACAAAGAGCTAGTAAAAGCAAGTGGCCTCTTCCTCACGAACAAAAAGTGGGAATCATCATAGCCAACCTTGATCTAAATCTATCATTCCACTTGAAAATGCAATGCACCACATCATAAGACAAACTTGTTCCAAGAGACCTTAACATTGAAAGAGCCCTAATCTCCCAAAGAAATACTCAAGCTTACAAAGACAACTATCCTTCAACTAGTTCAAATGAGAAACCTCATGTATGGGATAAAAATAAAAATGTAACAAACAATGGTGTTGTAGACGCTAAGGTCATACTAAGTGCTCCTAGACCCAACCAAAATCAAATTGCTAACATCTAACCAGCTATGCAGCAAATGATACCAACTCAAAACAATTAGATCAATAACACCAACATGCAACCAAGGCCAACTGGTAATAGGAACAACTATCCTAAATGAAAGTATACCTAGTTATCAGAACCCATTGAAATGATCATGAAGAAATTGGTAGAGTCAAATTTGATCACAATTCCTAACTTTGAACACTACCAAGAACCCCGAGAAAAGCCATCTCGGTACAATGAGCATGATCTTTGTGACTTTCATAAAATCAAAGGACATAAAACAACAAATTGCATGAAACTCAAGAATATCATCCAAGATCTCATAGAGAATGATACCATATCTATTGAAGTACCAGCTGGAAACAAGGATCTCAAGATATACAAGACTCCTATGCCTAATCATAACAAAGCTAACAACAATGGAAAAGCTAAGGATTACACTAATGTTCAACATACTTATTCCAACGTAGTTGCTTCCTATGATAGCGTTATCACTGTTGTCACCATCAAAGGAGCTAGTACGGAATGTGGAGTCACCACACGATGTGGAAAAATAACCATTCAAGGAGTCATTCCTGTTCAATTTGGGACATATCCTACCTTGCCCACATCTAATCCTAGCAAGTACAATATTGTAGATCAGCTTAAACAAACCCCCACTCAAGTATCAATTTTGGAACTCTTGAAATTATCTACTGCGCACAAAGAAAGACTAGAAAAATCCTTGTCTGAATCCTCTATTCCTGAGAACATTGATACTAATCAGTTTCAAGCTATGGTAGGGCATATTGCTAGCCATCTTCTCACCTTCTCCAAACAACATCTACCATCACAACCATCTCATAACCGTGATTTACACCTTGAGGTTGTCATTCATAAAAACAAGGTCAAAAGAGTCTTGGTAGATGGAGGTGCTAGTCTAAACATTTGTACCCTGTTGTTGATCAAGCATCTAGGCTATTCAAAAGATACTATTAAGAAGACAAAGAGTACCACCATCAGAGCATATGATAATCAAGAACGAGTATCACAAGGAATCATTATGCTCCCTATCCAAGTAGGACCTCTAATTGTAGAAACTGCATGCCAAGTACTTGATCTTGATCTTCCCTATCATCAACCTATCCTCAACCTATCATCAACGTGTGAATTTTATTTTTGAGGGTAGAGAAATCACTATCCATGGAGATCCTGAGACTTTTTACTAATGCAAGAGCCTTGAGGCCAAATTTTACAAGATCCCACAAATACCCAAAAATGATGAAGGACCTACACCAACAAGCTCATTTGTTGAACCATCATCTCTAGCCTCTACCTCAGCATCACAAGTACTAATTGTGAAAAGCATGACCAATTTCAAAGCAATGGTTTGAGATGATGGTTGTGGAAGCTAAAAAATATTGATAGACACCTTTGTCTTAGGAGAGTTACCTATTTCTCCTTAGAACCATGGGAAAACAACATCTAGCACCAAAGAACTAGAAACAATCAAGATGGCAACTACTACCTTCACCAAGTCGGGAGACCTGAATCAAGAAGATATCAATGAGCAAGATATCTCTAAAATCCTCTATCAAAATGAAAGACCTCATGTTCCAGTTCTTCCCATGGAAGATGACAACAAAGGTCTACAACTAATGTAGAATTGGGGATATAACAAGAATGAGAAGCTAGGAAAAAATGACAATGGTTTACTAGAACCCATCATTCCTAAGAAACCCATCTTGGCTTAGGTTGTACTACTAGCAAGGTCACACTTATTGGCAAAGGTATTTCTACTAAATGAGTTGAGGCTTCCTCTTGATCACGCACATCATGTGATACTACCTTAGATTACTTTCCTCTTGATGTTGCTAACTTATTTGAAAACAACACTCTCTTCATGATATCCATAACATCCTTCATTTCAAACCAACCAACTGAAATATGCTTGGTATAATCGCAACTCATTGACATGGACCAACAAGGACCACCAATTCTAGATTTATTCAAAAATGATGAAGCGATCTCAGAATTCATGGGACTCCAAGACAACTTATCATGGGTAGATCACAAATCAGGCTTTGACATAGAGCTTGATATAGGGGCATACTATGGGGAGATGATTGAATCCTTCAGTCCCAAAAAAATAAAATGCAATTAACTTGCAAATCCTTGAGTGAAAACCACCTAGTGGCACTCTTTGATCCCAAAATAGTAAAAACAAAGGATGCATCCGATGGTGAAAACCTCCCTGAGGCACCCAAGGATGAAGGATTCAATCTCCCCCTTAGCTCAATGCATCTAGAGAAGTCAATAGTACTAGCAAAAAATGTTGTACTAGTCAATGTGGGAACAAAGGAAGAACCTAAGATCACCTTCTATGTTGAATCCTTATTAGATGAAGAATAGAAGAACCTTGCAGCATTCCTTAAAGAGAGAAAATATAACTTTGCATGGTCATATACAGACATTCCAGGCCTTGATCTAGAAGTAGTTGTGCATCACTTAGCAGTCTATCCTAAGGCCAAACCAGTCAAGCATAAATTAAGGAAGATGCACCCATAGATAGAACTCTTGGCTAAACTAGAATGACAAAAGCTTCTTGATGTTGAATTCATTTGGCCGATAGATTATCCTAAGAGGGTTTCAAACCTGGTACCAGTCTCAAAACCCACTAGGGGCATTAAAATATGCACTGATTTCATAGATCTAAATAGACATGTCTGAAGGATGACTTCCCACTTCCCAACATTGATCTCATTGTAGATTTAACAGTTGGACATGAGATTTTGTCACTCATGGATGGATTTTCAAGCTATAACCAAATCATAATCACCAAAGAAGATCAACATAAAATTTTCTTTACTTGCCCATGGGGAACCTACCATTGGAATGTGATGCCATTTGGGTTAAAGAATGCAAGAGCTACCTATCAAAGAGAAATGACCCTCATCTTTCATGACATGATCCACAAAACAGTTGAAGATTATGTGGATGATATTTTGGAGAAATCAAAGAAGAGAAGTGAACACATACAAGTCCTAGGACCTATCTTTGATAGACTTGAACAACAAAAGGTATGATTGAATCCAAAAAAGTGTGTGTTCGGGGTCACATCAGGGAAACTTCTTTGCTTCATCATTTCACAAAGAGGGATAGAAATTGATCCCGCAAAGGTAAAATCCATCCTAGACATGGAACCACCACAAAAACTAAAACAAATGAGAGGATTACAAGGAAGGTTGCAGTCCATCAGAAGGTTCATAGCTCAACTATTAGATAAGACACCATTTTTTGCACCTTCTTCATAAAGGGATAACTTACAAATGGGATGACAAATGTGATAAACTTTCCAAAAAATCAAGGATTGTCTACCAACACCACCTATTCTCATGCCACCAATACCAAACAAGCCACTAATCCTATACATCTTAGCAACATCATTAGCACTAGGAGCTCTTTTAGCACAACATGATGGAAAGAGCCATATACTACATCCGTAGAACCTTGGTAGGCTATGAGATGAGCTATTCACCCATTGAGAAAGCATGCCTAGTGGTAGTTTTTTCTTCACAAAAGTTCAAGAATTACATGTCATATCAAATCAAGCTCATCACAAAGATTGATCCATTAAAATATTTGTTATCCAAAGCAACCCTCACAGGACGAATGGCTAAATGGGTAATGATCTTGATAGAGTTTGACATAGAGTATGTGGAGCACAAGGAAATCAAAGGACAAGTGATCATGAACTAGCTAGAAAAAGCACCCATCTATGATGAGAACCCTTTAATATTTGAGTTCCCTGATGAATCAGTGTTCCTTATTAATCTAACAGCTCAATGGAAGATGTACTTTGATGGCTCGTTCATCCAACATGGATCAGGAGCAGGCATTCTTTTCATCACCCCCCAAGGTGATTGCATCCCAAAATATTACAGGCTATCATTCCCATGTACCAATAACATGTTGAGTACAAAGCCTTGATCACAGGTCTCAGGATAATAGTTCAGTGGTAGATACAAGAGATGAAAGTCTATGGAGACTTATAGTTGGTTATCAACCAAGTTAATGGTGACTATCAAACCAAAGATAATAAGCTCACTCCTTACAAAAAGATGGTGGAGAATATCAAAGATATTTTTATAGACATAACTTTTGAGAAAATTCCTCACATGAACAATAGAGCAATAGATGCCATGGCAACAATCAGATGACTACTAGACATGTCGAACAACATTTTTCAATGTGAATTCTTGGTAGAATAGTTTCTTGTACTAACTTTTAGAATTCCTGAATCTGAATTTGCATGTGTCATTATTGGTCCTAGATCCTCTTGATACCATGACATCTTTACTTACCTTAACAGAGGAATCCTTCCATCAAACATCACCCCAAACCTTAAAAAGACCTTTGTCAAAAAGGAATCTCAATTTGTGATCCTAGGTGATACCCTTTACCATCGAAGCATCAAAGGGACATTACTACGATGTCTTAACCAAGAGGAAGCCTTAACTACCTTAACAGAAGTACACGATGGAATATGTGGGTCCCATTCTAGCAGTATGACATTAGCTAAGAGACTATTGAGGATGAGGTACTATTGGCCCACCATGGAAAAAGAAGCTCATTAGTATGTGCGAAAATGCATCTAGTGTCAACAACATGGGGATCTAATTCACACTCTAGCTCAAGAATTGCAACCAATGATCAATCATGGCCTTTTTCATAGTGGGGACTTGACCTAATAGGAAAAATCACTCCAACCTCATCCAACAACCATAAGTTCATCATAACCACCACTGAGTACTTTACTAAGTGGGTTGAAGCCATTCATATGACCTAGATAATAGGAAAGAAAATAGCCAAGTTTAACCTAAATTACCTAATTTTTTGTTATGTTGTACGAAAAACCCTCATCTCAGACTATGGAACCCCATTAAAAAATTAGGATGTGAAAGAGCTATGTCAAATATTCAATATCCAACACTGATTCTCTACACCATACTATCCCCAGGGCAATGGCCAAGTAGAAGTAACAAACAAAACTATCTTGAAAATCCTAAAGAAAACAATTAACTAAGTTGGTCATGACTAGCATTTGTAGCTAAATCCCACTCTTTGGGCTTATCGAACTAGTATACACACACCTACAAGAACAACCCCTTTCTCCATAGTCTATGGATCAGAAGCCATCTTTCCTATTGAGGTTGAGCTCCCATCATTGCGAGTGTCACTAAAGAATCTGATAACTAAAGAAGAATATAGAGTGTCTCGACTAAATGAGCTGGAATTCTTGGATGAACATCATCTTGATGCCCTCAATCACTTGCAAGTGTATCAAAATTGACTGAAACAAAGCAATAACAAGAGAATAAAATGTTGGTTTTTCTAGGTAGGCGATCCCATCTTTAAGAAAAATCAGAAGAACCTTCTAGATCAAGACAACAAAGGAAATTTTGAGCCTAACTAGTTGGGTCCCTTTGTCATCATAACAAGCTATAGATTAAGATCATACCAACTGTCAACCCTTGAAGGTGAACCTTGTCAGAGCCAATCAACAACTTTCATTTCAAAAAAAAATATGCCTAAACATGAAAGGTGTAAATTAGAAAATACAAAAAAAATAGAAAATAATCAAAATCCAAAAAAAATGAGAAAAATGATTGAAAAAAGTAAATAAAAAAATTGTCCTCTAGTGAAAACTACTTTGGTGGTGCTTTGAGAAAGTACCTTGGTGAAAACCTAGAAAACAGGCACCTCACATAAGTAAGGTATCTCCATATATTCTTTGGCTCTGTTGACCTATCATTCTTTGCATCGCCATTCATCCCTCATCTGCTCCTTATCATGGCTTGTCATTGTAAGGTATCATGAATTCTTTAACACTACTTGGCATATTTCTCAAGGTTAGTCTTTCCTGAATTTATCGAAGTAGGCTAACATATCACACTGGGGGCATTTCGTTATGCATCACAATCAAGTTCTTGTATATCTTGAGGTCATGGGACATCCTATCAGAAAACACCAAAAACATTCATCAAATATTATCCAGAAAATCCAAAAACATTAAGAAAATTGTAAAGGAAAAATCCAAAAACATTTAGAAAATTGTAAAGGAAAAATCCAAAACATCCAGAAAACATCAAAAGCCCTAAAAAGGTTGAACATCCAAAAATCCCAAAAACAATCTCTCCTTGTTGAACTACATTATCTTTGAGCTTTAACATAGGCAAAGCCATCATTGATATGCCCCCGAGACACCCTAGGTTAGTCCTTTAGTAGTCCATTGTCATTATTTGTCGTCTCTCATTTGTTCATATCTTTTCCCTATAAATCAGTTGAGTAAGTCGAACTACATGGTCTCTACGTGTATAACATAGGCAAGGCTAATCCCCTAGGATAGGTCCTTAGGTTAGGCTCTTGGTCGAAACTCAGAAATTTAGAAAAATCCTAAACATTTGGAAATATCTCAAAAAATCCCTAAACATCACGATAATATCTTGAAAAACCCCTAAACATCCAGATATTATCTCAAAAATCCAAAAACATCCAGATATTCTCTCAAAAAAACCTAAAACATCTAAATAACTTTCGAAAGCCAAAAACATCCAAATATTTTAGAAAACACAAAAACATTTGAAAATTGGAAAATCCAAAAATAATAGAAAACATTCAAAAGACCTAGAAAGCCTCAAATATTCAGAAAACCCTAAACAACCTCAGAAAATTAGAAAATAAAAAACATCCATATAACTTTCAAAAAGACCAAAAATAGCCTCAAAACATTTCAAAAATACCAAAAACATTCAAATATTCAAGAAAATCCAAAATTCTATCCATCCCATCTCACTTTCACCTGCAATAAATTTTCACCCATAATAAATAATCGTCACCTTCACCCTTTGGTGAAACAAGTAGAAAACAAACATAGCAATTCATAAAGTGCAAACTCAAAAGTCTAAATCTAAAGTCTAAATCACAGGTAAATGTGTCAGTGAATTTTATAGCAATAGCTCATCTTAGCATCATCATCCCAACATCAAACAACCCTCTGATCAACATGTCCTAGGATGTATCCTTCATGCAATGGACATCAATATCAGATATCACCTCAGCTAAACTTAAACTAGGTAGGAGCTATAGATAACACTGACGATTTGTCTTTGATCTTTTCTTATCATTTATCTATTCCAAGGACCTCTCGATGATATCTATCTAAAATGATTTAGAGAGAAAGGAATGGAGCATCGATCCTTATCTTTCATTTGTTGTGCTTGTGGATACTCTTGTAAAATAATCTTGGTGCATACTTGCTTAGTTGTGTGTAGGAAGGTTGTTTGGAGTATGTTGTTGACTATTGTATATTCTTTGGTCCAACATATTCTAAGCCTCTAACTTGCATTCCAGTGACGTTTCCATATGTCAAGGTGTGAACAAGAACTATCCTATCTTCTTGTCAAGTCAAATTCCATTACACTAGGTACAATGTCATCCTGGTTATCAATACCTTGATGCATCATGTCTATATGTCATATCAAACAATAAGGAATGATGGAAAATACCAATCCCGAAGTGTGAGCACCCACCCTACATTTCATCCTGCATTCTTTTGCATTGTCTTGTCACCATCTCTAATAAAGTCTTGATGGATCTTTTGAAGCAATCATCATCAACAACGGTTATTCATTCTTTATTATTCTATCTTCTCTCCACTCTAACTTGGTATCATGACACACAAAAACATCATTAATGCATCCACCTTGCATCCACAAACCATCAACATATGTACATAGCATAATCATAGCATCCATCATCATAAGCATCCATCTCATAATCATAATCATATCACATCATACATTTTGCATTATCATTTGAGTTGTGATAAATAATATAGATTTGTTATTCTAAGCATCTTAAATCATTGCATATCATAAGCATTTACATCCATACATCCATATGCATACATCATCGTCATCATAACATGCATCGAAAATATACAAAAAGAAATGCATCCACATCATTTGCATCCACAACATTTGCATATCCTAATTAACTATCCATATCATATCGCGAAAAGATAATGAAAAATAATAGAACATTGCATTCATCCATAGCATCACATATCACATAGGCATAAAGGTAAGTGCATCCATACATGATCATATATAAGAATTCATACATCATCCATCATGAAATAAAATGAACACATCATAAGCATGAATCATCTACATCCATATCCTGTATATATATCAAAAGTTGTGTCATGGTACAAAATCTGGATTAGTGTATGTACATCAATCATAAGTACAATATCCACGAGGCTATCAAAAGGATCCCATGAATGTATATTAGTATAAAGAATGGGGAAAAATAAAAAAGTGTTTATACATCCAAGAGCTATCCCTAGTGGCTGCTACCCTCTCCAGCCTACCACTCAGGCTAATCCTTTGCTCAGGGGCATGAAAAATTAGGCTATCTCAATGTCGTTGGAACATCTTTGTGATAATGTTTCCTATAATACTTAGCCTCTATAACATCTCTATATAGTCACACTGAAACTGTCTGACCGTGGGTAGATGTCATAAGGTTCTCAATCTACTGACATCAAGCCACCTCCTGGTCTCTCTTACTTGTAACGGTCTGAAATCTTTGTAATATAGTATCCCTCTTAGCTGTAATTGCAACCACTTGCTACCAAGCCTAGTCTTGCTCTACAGTCAAAACCAAAATATTTTGGCAAGCCTAGTCCCACTCACCTATGAAAACCTGCACCTGCTGCTGCAATTGTTGTATATGTGCATCTCTAGCATCCAATGGTGGTGGTGGTGGTGGTAATGGTTTCTGCTACACTACTTGAGGCTGCTGAGGAGGTTGTTGTCCCACTAGAGGATCCCCCAGAACCTGTCCATCCTGACCCTATCCTTTGCCTCACGGTCTCCCTCTCAGAGGAGCCCCTGCAAGATCTGTAAGTCACCTCAGAGGGATGAACCATGCATCATATTTGGGAGTAGTTTGTGCAATGGGCTGACCTTGATCATATGCCCAAGGTTGGGCAACCAACTGGTGAAAACTCTTAACGGCCTCTAGTGCTAGAATCGTCAGTCCCTAGGTGGGAACCTCTCTAGCTGATCATGCAAAAATGGCTCTATAGCCATCATCGAGCCTATCTTGTACATCGCCAAACTGTCTGGCCACTCTGTTTAGAAGGTACCACTCAATCATCATGTGCTCATGACCCTGCATGTATCAGGTCTACCTAGTGAGGTATAACTATTGTATATCATCAAACCATGGTGGCATTTGAAGCCATGGTTGCCATTGGAACATGGTCATATTGTCTATCACCCGTCGCCAGTATGGGAGCCCAATCTGTCATGTGTCCCTGAGCGTGATGATACCTTGGTATCTCCATACAATGGGATCATTTGGCTCCATGTCCAACATCTGCACAATCAGCCGAAGCACTGCAATGTACTCCCATGCCCAGATATGGAGTGTCACACTAGCACCAATGGCTCTCCCATCAGAGTAAATGAAATCATGCAAATCATGGTACAAGGAGGCTAACATCACGGGCCCCCACACAAAAAGAGTCCTTTGGTATAGCATCCTCTACCAAGCCAAACTCTAACTTGGACTAAAGAATTAGTTGTGTCTATCCAGAGCCACCAAACCTAAAATGATGGTTGCAACAATCAATCTGAAGATCGACGCCTAACCTCTATATGTCTCTAAATCTATCTGAGAGGTGACCAATACAATCTAGTCCATATCCATCACCTCTAAGTAGGAATCGAATCTGGCATTAGGATCATAAATCACATGATCACCATGGATAAGCAACCACAATATCCACCACACATCCTCCAAGGTCATTGTCGCCTCTCACGTCGGAAGGTGGAAAGAAGAAGTATCATTGTGCCATCTCTCATACAATGTCATCATCATGGCCAAATGTGTCCTAATCACTGGTGCATATGCAATGTACCATAATATGATCTCTCCCAAGTGCTCTTGGCACAACTCAGAAAGATCACCCAATCTCTCCAATACAGTGGGCCTATGCTCTCTGGACATCAATGGTGGGAAACTCTCTTGCATCCATGAAGCTCACAACATCAGGAAATCATCAAAATTTGAAGTTATTTGGAATTTTTGGCTTAGAAATCACAATAGCTTTGCTATATTCAAATCTCAAACAATGACGCTCGACGCATTTCAAATCTCAAATTAACAAATGTATCATCAGACAAGCTGGTGTCGTGATTTAGAATTTGGTCTGACCTAACCCTAACTTTCAAATTGGTAAGTGTGTCATCGGATACAATTGCATCACCATTTAAAATCATTGCCCTAGACATATGCATCGCTATATATCATTTGGGTGTTGCTGATTGAAGTTTGGGTGTCGCTATATAGCGACGCCCCCAAATTCTAAATTTTAACGCCTAAATGCATTGAAATTTCAAATTTCAAATCAAGTTTCGAATCACATATTGATGGTCCTACACTTGGAAGTCGCTGGAACTCATGAAATCGATTAGACATGTGGCAGGGAAGCTCACGGTGTGCCATTTCATCGGAGGGTCAGAGCTCAATTTGCAAGAATCTTTAAGTGTGAATGCACAAATGAATTAAAAATGACCCCTTTTGATCTATTTAAGCTAGAAAATTAGGGTTTTTTTTCCCTAATTTAACCTTTTTAATGGGGTTTTTTATCATCTTCACCAATTTTTCCAATTTGGACCTAATTTTGCATCATTTTTTGCATTTTTGTCATTATTCTTGCATCCCGGAACCTTTCTAGATCCTTGGGCAACTTTTCAACCTTTATCGAGAAATCAACCCAAATTTTGAAATTTTTGCCCAATTTCTCAAGGGGGCAGGGAGTCAGTTTTATCCTTTCGCTGGGACATCTAAAAAATTATAAATTTTTTATTTTTTGATTCAAGCAACATTTTTAATATGAAAAACATTATTCTTTGAACCGAAGTAGCATGTACCTCGCTTCAAAGAGGGGAAAAATGTAGACACTCAAAAATGTCCTAATCGATGTCATACACTTAAATTCGATTTATTAACATCATTTCTTCTTTATCCATCCTCTTTTTCTTAATTAATTCAATTAGCCTAGCTAATCAATTAATTTCATCATTTTTGTCTATTTGGCCTAATTAATTAAATTGAGTTAATTCACCTCTTTTTACACTAACACTTCATCCCATTAAATTAAATAAATCAAAATATTTAATTTAATCTCCTAAGTCATCTTATTTAATTAAATAACCCTATCCTCTTTTATTAAATATCATTTCATCCCCTCCCCTATTTATTAAATCATCTAATTTGATAAATATCTCTTAATTCTTCTAATCCCCTAATTGCATAAATTAAACCTTGTATAATTAGAAATTAAACTAATTATTCCTTTAAATCAAAGGGAATATTCCCATGGAATATTCTTTATCATTTTTACACAATTAAAACTTTGTTTTAATTTGTAAAATCATATTTTTCCTCACCCTAATGGAATATTCTAAGGAATATTCCCTCTCCTCCAATCAACTCGCTTAGCTTCAAAAGCAAGTTAACCCTCTTACCTTTCTAGCAAGTTACCTTTGACCTATGTGAGCAGGTCAAAAGTGTGTTTTTTTGAGGTAATTGTGAGCCTTTGATTAATCTTCATCTTGCATTCTCATCCATTGATGAGAATCCATGATCCATGCCTCTCATCTCTTTCATCTTGAACCGTTGATTAAGCTTTTGGATCTCAACCATTCATTCCTCATTTTCTCTCCTATAAATAGATCACTATTTGGAGATGAATGGATCCATCTTTTATTGCAAAGTCATGTTGTTGAATTTTCTCACATCCATACTCTCACTTTCCACACATTTAGCTTATTTTTAGTTCATTTTATTTGCATATATAGCTTCAATCTTTCATTAATGGCTTCGATGCATCCATCTTAGTTTGTAAAGAAATTAGGGTTTTCATCTTTTAGCATCATTTTAGCTTAAATTAGTTTAGATTACCTTAGCAATTGCATAATTAGATCATTTATAGCATAAAATCATGGTAACTTAGCTTGCATCATGTTTATTTTTTGCATAATTTAGGTTTTTCATACACCAAACATCATGGTTTCGTCGATTCTCTTCCATAGAATCAACTGAAACAAGCTCACTATCACGGGATTGGGAAAGGCTCATCGGTCCACATCAACGTGACACCAATTCCACACCAGGATAAATTTCAATGGATTAGAGTATATATTTTTTTTAAAGCTTTCATAAGATTAGCCTGTTAGGTTTCTTGATAAAATGTTTACTTTCAATTTTGATTGACTGATCTTGTTGAGATTCAAGTATTGGTTGCTTCATTATGCTTTGATTCTTCATGGATCAAGCGTAATTTGGCCCATAACTAGTATCCTCGCATCGACAGTAAGCACCAACCTACAAGGAGCACCAACTTTGACATAAAGATGGATGGATATAAGATGACTGCCTTCAATCATATCTACACTTCCTCTATCCTCCACCCTGCTTTGTGATATATGCTATCACCTTAAGCCCACACAAGAGAATAGAGTTGATGAGGTAAAAATAACCTCATCATGTTAATACCATAAAGACCTGGTTCATTCATGCAAAATCTCTATCCTTTGCCAATTAATTAAATTTTAGGAGAAATAATTGCTTAATTTTTAGTGAGAAATTGTATAAACTTTATTTCTTTTGATTTCTTGAAGTATTTTTCCAATACAAATTTAATGGGTTGTTTTAAGTGTTTTCTAGATAATAATTGGTCAATCAAAGTTGTAGATTGAAGCATCCAACTGGCACGTGCTCCAGAACAGACTGAAGATATACGCTGGAAATATGCTCTAAAACTTTAGGGTGATGGACCGAAGATGTAGTTGCTCTTAAATTTGTTATTTCTGTTATCCTTTGAATTAAAGACTTTATGGCTCAACTTGAGCCTCTTAAATACCATGTAATAGGTTTAAAGACATACGAGTTATTCGGTTATCCGTAGATCTATTCTAGATATTTTCAATGGTTATCGACACCATCTGAAATATAAGATGTAGTTACAGTTTCTCTATAAAAGATATGATCTCTAGAAGTAACATATACAGTGAAAAAGTAATGTTATACTGTTAGAATGTTTCTGAGGTTTATGAATAAAGAGATTGTTATCTAAAAATTATGAGTTATGAGTTATGGATGATAACTATAATTGATAGAAGTGTTTCTGAAATCACTATGAATGTGAGTTGTGAATAAATCTGATAACCCACGAGCTGGCCACTTGACAGGAGTAGATAAGTGTTTTCTTTTATTATAATGTTGTTTTGTAGAGAATCATTAAATTTATTGTTATAGTTCTGAAGTATTTGTTGCTTTTCACTTCTGTTTAGAATCTTTATTGTTAAGAAATTTTTTTATGGATTGCTATAATTTTTTCTACTTTTATAGTGTTCCCAGCTTCTTAGTTTAGTCATTTTTGTGCTTTTCAATTTAGTTATTATTCTTTCTAAATTAGTTTTCTTATGCTTTCAGTTCAAGCATTTCCTATTTTCTTAGGAATAAATTACTTTGCAGTTTTATAGTTAGATAGTTTGAAGTTAGAATTAATATTAAGTTGTTCTTAAAAGTTAGAAAACCTTAGGGAGATACTCCAAACTTCTTCTATTGCAAATTTCCTTGAACACTACCTGATCGACAAATTGAATTCTATATTCTAAAGTAATGGGACCTAATGAAAACCTATCAAGAATCTCTAATCCAAATTACTTACACTTTACAACCACACCTTGCAACCTTGATTTGGATGTCATTTATGTATGTCACTCAAACATTTCAACTTTCAAATGAAAGAACATAACTATACTTGTATCCATTCAAAACTGCCCCTTCATTAAATAAATATGAGTTTGTTTGATATTAGTTATAAAATATGTTATTTTCCTTTAGAACACGTCCTTTTGTGAAGACCAGTAATGATGAGTTGCTTCTTCTTAAAAGCATACCTTTTTAAGGAGAAATTCAAAAAATGAATAAGTGAATAAAACACGTCTTCAACAAAAGAATCGATGCAACCCTTTCGATAACCAAAATCTCATACTTTTTAGAGGAAGATGCCTTGGTTAGAAACTTAGATTCTCATAGCTCTTCAAAATGATGCCTTTAGAAGGATTCGAATCTCATATCTTTTCAAGAAAAGGCATCAAATTAGACACAACTCATTTCACACGAATTTTCAGAGAGTTGTTTTACTTCTTAACAGATTGAACCTCTTCTTGACATTTTATTTCTTTCACTAATTTTGTTCGATGTCATAGTCAAAAGAAATTCTTAAAAAAAAATGATTAGACAAGCTGATCATTAAGAAATATGAATGTCGCAAACATGTCTTCTTGAACATTAACAAATCAAAAGTAATCTTTGAAGAACTTTGACCATGACAAACACATCTTCAACAACAAATCTTGACCATGATGAACTAAATGTCATAGATTTGATTGAATGGCAATATGAAGGAATTTGATTAGATTAACAAATCTTTCATCTTCTAATGATTTGCACCTCTTAATAGTTTGATAATCTTATTGAATTTAAGATGTGAGTTATCAAGCCAACAAAATCAAATATTGAAGAGCTTGATTATGTAATTTAATCTAAAAATCCAATCTGATCTGTCTAACAATCTAATAAATGATCTGAATATGTCTAAGCTAACATCTTGAACATTATGGTGATGAGCATCTTGAACTTAATGGTGATTCTATTTAAGCCTTGCATTCTGAATCTTATGATGCTTTAATCTAATTCATATATTTCAACAATGATTTTGACATCAATGACAATAATTTCAACAATCTCCCCCTTTGTCATTGATAGCAACCTCTTCAATGGCAACCTTGTTTTTAGATGTTCAAGTGCTCCCCCTATCTCCAATTTCTCCCCCTTTGATGTCAATGGAAAGGGGTCTTCAACAATGTCTTACATTTCATTCCATGGAGCTACAAAGTATAAGGTATAGCTCCTCCTGAAAGTATGCTCCCATCTAGCAACTTGATGGTTGTGGAACTACTCCCAATTTGTCCCTTAGGTACTCAAAAATCTCTTTTTGAAGTGGCTTTGTAAAAATGTCTATTATTTGATCCTTGGTTTCCACATACTCCAATTTTACTTTCTACTCAAGCATTTGCTCTCGTAGAAAGTGATATTTGATTGGTATGTGCTTAGTTCTAGAGTGCATGATTGGGTTCTTAGATATATTGATTGCACTTGTGTTGTCACAATAAATGGTTATAGGATGATTGTACTCCACCTTGATATTTTTTAAAGTTTGTGTCATCCAAAGTACTTGGGCACAACATATTGTTGCAGCAATGTATTCAACCTCTGCAGTGGATAAAGAGACTGATGCTTGTTTTTTGCTTATCCAAGACACTAATCTTTCACCAAGGAAGAAGGCTCCTCCACTGGTGCTTTTATGATCATCCAAACTCCCTGCTAAATCAACATCAGTGAAAGCCTTTAAGGTAAAGTCTTTTTTACTAGAATACCATAGTCCATGATTCATGGTACCTTTCAAGTACAATTCTTTTCACCACTTTGAAATGTGTTTCTTTTGGTGCTGCTTGAAATCTAGCCACCAATCCCACTGATTGCATGATGTCAAGGCTTGTGGCTATCACATATAATAGACTTCCCATAATGGATATGTATTGAGTTTGATCAACATTAGGGGATTCATTATCCATGCTTAATGTGTAGCCTGTAACCATAGGTGTACTCACTGGATGGAAATCTTCCATTTTGAAATTTCTTAGCATGTCCTTGATGTACTTGGTTTGTGTTATGGATATTCCTTCCTTTAATTGAGAAATTTGCAATCCAAGGAAGAAAGATAATTCCCCAAGCATTGACATTTCAAACTCCTTTTGCATACTTGAGAATTCTTTGCACATTTTATCCATGTTTCCACCAAAAATGATATCATCTACATACACCACTACAATCAATAAATGACCATCCTCTTCTTTGATATATAAGTTGCTATCTGCATCTCGTCTTATGAATCCTTGTTCTTTGAGGTATTTTTCTAGTCTAGAATACCATGCTCTTGGGGCTTGTTTGAACCGATAGAGTGCTTTCCTTAACCTACAAACATAACCTTTCTTTTCTGTCAAAGAGAACCCTTCAAGTTTTTCAATATATACTTCTTCTTCTAAGTCTCCATTTAGGAAAATAGATTTTACATCCATTTGGTAGACTTTGAAACTTTTGAAACTTGCAAGTGCTAAGAACATCCTGATTGCTTCCAGCCATGCAACTGGAGCAAAGGTCTCTTCAAAATCTACACCTTCCACTTGAGCATGGCCTTTACAAACAAGCCTTGCCTTGTTTCTTGTTATCTCTCCATTCTCATCCATCTTGCTTCGAAAAACCCACTTGGTTCCAATGAAATTCTTATCTTTGGGCCTTGGGACAAGTTCCCAAGTGTTATTCTTCTCAATCTGATCTATCTCTTCTTGCATGGCCCTTACCCAACACTTGTCTTCACTTGGTTCATTGAATTTTTTGGGCTCTATCCTAGAAATAAGGCAAAAATATGCTTGTTCTGTTGTGTTAGCCGATTTCCTTCTAGTTTGTACATTTGTTTCTAAATCCTCAATCACTAAATCTTTTGGATGATTTCTTTGAACAAATTTAGATGGAGTTTTGGATGCCTTTGATGGGGTTTTAGAAGGTGTTTTTGAGTTTCCTTGTCCTAGTTCCTCATTTTCAGCTTCTTTTGAATCTTCATCTTCTTTTACATCATCTTCCTTAAACACATCTTGCATATTAAGATTATTTTATGTAATGTCATTGCAATGTTTACCTTTGCCAATTTTTACATTTGTACTTTCTATTATCTTGTCCAACCTTTTGTTGTAGCACCTATATGCTTTACTTCTTTTGGAATATCCAAGAAAGATCCCCTCATCTACTCTTGTATCAAATTTTCCCAAGTCTTCTTCATCTCTCTTAATATAGCATGTGCTACCAAAAACTTTGAAGTACTTAACTGTAGCAGGTTTTCCTTTCCATAAATCATAGGGTGTCTTGTCATTATTGACCCTAATTTGTGCATGATTCAGAATGTACACTGTTGTATGAACAACTTCCTTCCAAAAGGAATCAACTATCTTTGATTCATTCAACATTTCCCTTGTCATCTCTTGGATGGTTCTATTCTTTCTCTCCACTATGCCATTTTGTTGAGGAGTTCTGGCTGCTGAAAATTGTCTCCTTATCCCATCCTCTTGGCAGAAATTTTAAAACTCATTTGAGGTAAATTCTCCTCCTCAGTCTGATCTAAGGCATTTTATCTTTGAATCAGCTTCATTTTCAACCAGCTCCTTGAATTATTTGAAATTTTCAAAGGATTCAAAATTCTCCTTTAGAAATGCAACCCAAATCATCCTTGAGTAGTCATCGATCAACAAAATGAAGTATCTTTCTCCTTGCAAACTTTTTGTTTTTGTTGGTCCACAAAGATCGGTATGTATGAGTCTAAAGGTTTTGATGTTGAAAATTCTTTGGACTTGAAGCTTTCTCTTGTTTGTTTTCCAAGTTGGTATTCTTTGCAAATGATGTTAGATGGTTTTGAAATTCTTGGCATATCTCTTACAACATTTGTTTTACTAATTTTGACAATATTGTCAAAGTTGAGGTGGCCTAACCTTCTATGCCACAACCAATTTTCATCTTCTTGCACCAAGTTGCAACTTTCACCATCTATTTCTCTCAAAATATATAAATTGTTGGTAGTCCTATCAGCATGTGCTATCAGCTTTCCATCCTTTTTAATTTCACATCTTTTGGAGAGAAAAGTTACATTATGTCCTTGATCACAAAGTTGACTTACACGTAGTAGATTTTCTTTTAGGCCCTTGACATAAAAGACATTCTTAGTTTTTTTTTCCCGTGATCTAGCTTAAGTGTCCCTTTACCTCTTATGTATTTCTTTGAATTATCACCAAATCTTACTATTCCACCATTAAAGTGTTCAAGAGAAATAAATTTATTCTTATCACCTATCATATACCTTGAACATCCATTGTCAATATACCATCTATCCTTCTTGTTTTCAACATGTAAAGAAATTTGAACAAACATTGACTTCTTCCAAATCTTGACTAGTTTTTCTTTTGTTTTGATGATCATGTCTTCACCCTTATTCTATTTTGGTGCAGCATTGAATACTGTTCTGCATAATTTTGCTATGTGTCTAAAATTATTACATTTGTGGCATACAACCTTAAAATTCATTAAAGGTGTGAAGGATTTGAAGTTCCTTTTAGTAAAGTTAGGGATGTTGTTCATTTGGATTTTGCAATTCATGGCCTTGTGGCCATATTTGTTACATGAGAAACAATATCCCTTGAGCAAATGATTCTTCCTAGCCTCAGATCTTCTTTTGGAATGAACATGTATCCAACCTTCTTCATTTTGTCTTGGATTTTTCTTTGATTCTTGTGAGTTTGCATCATTCCCTTTGTTATTCTTCTTTCTTGCATCTCTATTTTTTTCGTCCATTTCACTTATCTTGGAACATGCAACATGTTTACCAAACCTTGTATGTTGTCCCCTTTGTTTTTCCAATTCCTTAGTTACATGGAAAATTCTTTTTCCAATTTATCTATTGTTTCATTTTCAATCTTTTCAACCTCTACAAGCCGAGTTCTTAAATCTTCAATTATTTTATTTGATTCCTCTAAGCTTTTAGTCATTTCTTTGATCTTCATTCCATACTTGGTGACTTTCTTATTCAACTTCTCATTATGTTTGTATGCATAATGGAGCTCTTCTTCAAGATCTACTTCTTCTTCTTCATTACATTCTTGATCAACATCATGTTCTTCATATTCAACCATGAACAATATTTTGTCTTCATCATTGCTTGGACTATCATCACTTTGTTCTTTTGAAGAGCTGCATTGTTTCTTTGAATAAAAACTCTTTTTTTGTTTTTGTTTTTGGGACTTCTTTGAGTTATGTTTAGAGTTTTTCTTCCCATTTTTCTTTGTGTAAACTTCCTTTTCTTCCTCACTAGAATCACTTTCATTTTGAGGACATTTGGATGCATAATCTCCAACCTTTCCATAGTTGAAGCATTTAAAAGGAAATTTTTCTTTGTACTTTCCACTCCCTTTCTTAATCTTCTTCATGAAATAGGCTTTTGCTTCTTCACCACTTGACTTCTCACTTGATGTATCATTTTTGGCTTTTCCTTTCTTAGATTCTTTGAAGGAAATATCCTTTTTTTGTGTCCTCCCCTCAATCCTCATTTCATAAGCAACAAGAATCCTATGTCGTTCATCTTTAATGAATCAACTAAAAGGTGAATTTCATTAAAATATCTTCCTAGGCAAGAAATCAAACGATGAGAGTTTTGACACCAAAACAAAGGGAAATTACACATTCTAGAACATTCTTGGGTAGTTATTGGGTAAAATAAAATGGTTAAGTGGGGGTTGTAGAAGGTGGCTCTATTAGTGCAAATTGTGGCACTAAATAATAGTTTTTCTTTTAGAGTTGATTTTGTTGTAATGAATCAAGCCATGAGGGTGTAGCATTGCAATTTCTAAATCTGTAATTCAATTTTCTAAAAATAAATGAAAGTGAGTTATTTTTTGTCTCGTATATTTTGTGTTGGTATCCATTATTGAGTTTTGTGTGGTTTTCGAGTGGTGTAGCCTTCATCAATTTGTCAAAATCCTATCAGTAAAGGATTCCTTTTAAAACACTTATTAACTAGTCATAATGATGCATGTTCAACCTCCATAAAGTGCCTTTAATCAGTAGTCATCACATTCAACTTAATCTATAACTCCCATGTTTTGTTGTCCCAAACTCCCTTTTGTTGTGGATTCATCCTGCAATTGCTACGTGCTACAGTTCCACTTTGGCTGTAAAAAGGTTAATTTCACAAACCATGTACACAAGACTAACTATCACAATTAAAACATAGAATTCCATCTACATTTCATGCATATCTACATATAAACCATACAATACTATTATGTCATAACCAAATTTACATCATTATATTTTAGGTCCAAGTCTACATAATAAGTATGAAAGTACAATATAATATAGAAGCATCGTCTAGGAAGTATATCTAGAAGTGTCTCAAAATAAGTATGAAAACAACAAAAAATAAGCTTATATATAGACCCATCACTCCCCCCAACTAGTCTTTTTCTTGTCCCCAAGCAAAACACTAGGGGTACTAATTGTACTACATGGTAATCTACCTTAGGTGTGTAACAACATTAACGTCTGGATCTACTTCAAATAAAAACCTTTGTACTCTAAAAGTTGACTCATTCAGATATGCCCAGCTCTCTCACATTCCTCACCCTTCTCCCCAATCCAATGTGTAACTGGATAAAGAAACATAGGTGGGTGAAATGTGAGTGGCACCTAGTAGATTCCTCTATCAATACTAATCATTATGTACCTTTGTGCCCTTTGAAGCATAGATGTGAAATTATACATTGAGTAAGGTTCATTCTTTTATAATGTAGGAGTTAGGTTGTTCCGTCTTCTTTGCATGTAGTTGTAGCATAGTTGTCTAAGACCCACAACTAGTTTTTGCATTCTTTTATAATATTCCTTCTTGAATTTCATGATTTTTTTTCCCACACCCTTATGTTCAATAAGCTTCAACCATTCATCAATGATTGCATCATGGTTTTTAGCTCCCTTATAGGGAGAGAAATTGACTTCTCCTTTTCTTCATACTCTATTATTTCACCCCTAAATTGTTTGTCTCTATAATAGGACACAAGTGATCTTATCTGAAGATTCCCTACAAAAATTCAGGGTTCAATTCCATTTCATCTGGAACTACATCATTGTGTAAATAAAATTCACACAATTGATCTTGATCCTCAGGTGTGGAGGCAACAAAAATTTCAAGAAACTCAAAAGTTCTACTCATACCAATAGAATCTTTACTTACTAACCCACTAAAATGAAAACATAGAAATTTTTCTTGTAAAAACAATGCATATATTCTCGGTGGAGGTATACATCTGAAAATATGTGCCACTTTGTCTGCTACTTCCTCCAACCTGGTTGTTGATCCATTTAACTCAATTTCTCTCTTTTCCAGTTCCTTTACATATTCTTCCTCTTCTTTCTTCCATTTCTCCTTCTGAAAACTCAACAGTTACCTTCCATAATTGGTGGCCAAGTGACAAGGTTGTATGATAATTAGGATTTTTTATAAGAGGGGGTTTCTTATCTGGAAATGCTAGTTCTTTATCCCCTATCTTATTGACAGCTAACTATGCTAGTAAATCAAGCTTAGTGTTTTGGCCATACATTTGTAATTTTTCCTCCATTTCTTGCATTTTGGCTTCTCTCTCCTTGTCCTTTTGTTCATAGCTTTGTACTAGTTCCTCCAAGTGTTTAATCTAGTCCAAGGCTTCTTGGATCTCTTTCCTCAATGTACATCTCCTCTATATCTACAAACTACTCATTATCTTCCCTTTCATAGTCTCCATAAATGGGACTATCTAGGGTTTTTGTCCACATTTTCTTAGCAATAAATATACCATCTGGTTCTTAATCATAGGTAGTTATCACATATCTTTTCCATTTTACAAGTGCACTTTAATTACCAAGGATATCTCCCTTTCCTTCAGAGTTTGTTTCTACAATCATTACATCTTCTTGATGTTGTTCTTTACTCTTCTCTTCTTCTTTAGGTTCTTCTATAGTTTCTCTCATGACACCATGTTTCTTCAATCTACTTGAGTGTCTAGGTGTGAGTATCTCTTTCTCAAATTTCTTCTTTTTCTTCTTAACACCCTTCTTCTTTTGTGGAACATCCTCTTTCTTCCTTTGAGTGTCCCTCTTTTCCTTTAGAGTATCCTTCCTTTCTTTTGGTTTAGAGGGTGTAGAAAAGGTGGATGCACTTCCTCTCCTACTTTTGGATCTTTGTGATCTTGAAGAAGACAAAATTTCCTCTATTATAGGTGACCTAGACTCTGGCTCTTCAGGTTCCTCATGCTCACCTTGGCTATGGGTAGGTGAAGCCATAGGTGACACATGAGGGATTTACCTTATAGGTTCATTCTAGGGTTCTTCATTCTCAGGTGCCACATGTGCATCCAACAAACTGTTAATATTTGTAGTCCTTAAAAACCTCCCAATTCACTTGTGGGTACTGAATCCTTAACTTCTCTTTATCAATAAAGCAATTAAATAGTGATGAGATAGAGAAGTATCACTTTGTTTTCTTTAGAATTCTAATGCCATCTCTTTCAAAATATTATAAAGAAAGTTTGGCACATTCAGTAACTTATTATGCTTGAGGTGACTGAGTAACTTGAAATGAACTTTATACAAAAGGGTTTTCCTACCATCATAGGTGATATATATGAAAATGTAAGAAGAAAAATTTTCCCATCACCATGGGAGAGAGAGTCTCTTGATACTTTATGATTATGAGTCTAATTCCTCTCCTTGTTCAAAATTTTCCTCCTTGGCTGCAACTACATTAGCTTATGCTAGAAATTATGCCCCGGTTCTTGGTAACCCAGTGAATTTTGAAATGGTGTCCTAAGATGCATCTATTGATAGTCCCTCCACCATTGCTTCATCATACTAAAGCGTAGTTGCAAACCTTCTTATCAAATCATCACTAAATTCTGCTAATTTTAGAAAATAGTCAAGCCATCCAACCCTGGTAAAAATGGGTAGAACCATTACATCCTCTAGAATCTACTTATGATCTACTGGTTCCCTTTGGATGACATTTCCTCCCATTCTAGCTTACTTTATCTGCTCAATGTGTTGAATTCAGCTTTGAAATTTTAGCCCAATTCACTCTACCACCTTCAAAACCCTCTACCTTCCTTTTGTTTTCTCATAAACTTGTACTACTACACCAGACTACAACTTTCCTTCGCAATACCAACTCAATTTGAGCTCATGAACATGTTCTAAGTTCGAGTATGGTTCAAACTAAGCCCAAGTTCTCAAGGTTTGTACTTTAGCAATTGGAAATAGCATAAAAATTAGATATAATTAGGAGGTTTTGCATGTCATTTTTACCTATTGAATGTGATTTAGGTGGTAGATTTCAAAAAAAAAAGTTGTACCCTCCCCCCAACTTAATTGGTGAAGTGACCTAACTTCATGTTTGTTATTTGGGGGTGGTGAAAAGATGTAATAATTGAAATTATGATATGAATAATTCGCTTGCATGAATTTTAATATGAAAGATATAATGAAAGGGTAAAGAAAACTATATTATTCATGATAGTGTACTAAAGTACTGACCGAAAGACATAACTATGTGTCGCATTTATAGACTAAAAAGAATGTATCTGATTTTTTATTCAATATGATAGAAAATAACTGCAAGCTAATGAAGTGTGGAGTGGCAGGTGCAATTGATGGGATGTTATGAAGGATATGAGCTGGTGATGTGATAGCTTGAATATTTGGAATGTGAATTGGCAACAAAAGAATCATGCTTCCCATTCTAAATGTTGAAAACTATTAAGCTACAAGTTCCTTCAACATCACTACCCTTAGTGAATGTGTAAAAGAAAGTCCTTCTAAATATATTTTGAACATCATTATAGCATGCAATGTGTGATTGTGAGATAAAATGAGAAATTGATCCTGAGTGATCTCAAGGATTGAGTTGTGTAGCTCAATCTTTGGCCACCAAAAGTGCTTGGTATGTCATGTGTTGAAATATCACTCTTTGTGTCAGATTCTATCTTTGGTTCACTATGAGCACCATATTGTTGAAATAGGGAAAATATGAAATCATCTTTCTGTAAGGGATTTTTATATAGCTTCAATCTATGGTCGTTTACAAGAAATGAAAATATGACTACATCAATGGTATGTAACTGGACTATTCCATTAGGATAAACTTGATTGATTTCATAGGGGCCTAACCACCTGGATTGGAATTTCCCTTTAAATTATTTATACTTTGAATCATATAACAATGCTCAGTCCCCTATACTGAGCTCTTTTTTTTTAATTTATTGATCATGCCACTTCATCCTTTGTTGTTGTACTACCTCAGTGTGATGGATTGCTTCCATCCTTATTTCATCCAATCCATTTAAAGTATGCATCCTTTCCTTTTATGCTTTTGTCAAATCCATTTCTAGGCCTACTGTTGTCGTTAGTGTTTTATATTCAAGATCAATAGGAAGGATTTTTGTCTTACCATATACCAAATCATAAGGTGTAAAACTAGTGGTGGTTTTCCAAGTTGATTTGTATGCCCATAGTGCTTCTGGTAACCTTGCAACCCAATCTCTCCTATGTAGTTGCATTGTTTTAGTGAGAATACTTTCAATCTCCCTATTAGTGACTCCCACTTGACCATTAGCCTGAGGATGGTAAGGTGTTGATTTCTTGTGTCTAATTTGATATTCCTCAACTAGTTTGGTAATTAGGTCAAAAGTAAATTGTGTTCCTTGATCAATGACTATTTCCCTAGGTACTCCATACCTAGTAAATATATCCTCATATAAAAACTTATCCACATTTCCATCTCTGGAAAATTTCAAGGCCCTTAATTCCACCCACTTATTCAAGTAATCAGTGTGAGAAAGAATGTATTCCTTATTTTTGGAAGTAGGTAAGATTGGTCCAATAAATTCTAGAGCCCATTTGTCAAAAGGAGCTAATGTTAACTGAGGCTGCAATGGAATTTCATCACTCTTTGTTGGTCTTCCTATCCTTTGGCACCTATCACAACTCCTTGTGTATTTAACAACATCTTTGTGTAAAGTTGGACAATAATAGCCAGTTGTGAGGATCTTAAATGTTGTTCTTTTTACTGCAAAATGACCTACACATGGATCATCATGACATGCTTTCATGATATCAAATATTTCATCTTCCCTTATGCATCTTTTCATGATGTTGTCTAGGCCGGTATAAAATAGGAAACCTAATATCCAAGAATATGAAAAACAATTACGTATCAATTGTCTCTTTTCTCTTGGGGAAAAGTGTGGTGGAATATGCCCTATTACTATATAATTCAGAATATCAACATACCAGGGTATGCGTATATTTAAAGCAAATAAGTGTTCATTTGGGAATGAAACATCCACCACTCCTTCAATTGATTGTGTTGGAAATCTTGATAGAAAATTTTCTACTACATTTTCCTTACTAGGTTTTTCCACTATGGTAATGTCAAATTATAGTAGGAGTAGCCACCTTACCAACTTCCTCTTACTACTAGTTTGTTCATAAGATATTTGATAGTAGTGTGATTTATGTGGAAAAATACTGAATAATGAATAATGTAATGCTTGAATTTATTTATAGAATACACCACTACAAGCATCTCCTTTTTGTGACGATATAGTTTAGCTCTATGCCTTAAATTTTTTTTTGATGTAGTAAATTGCATACTCTTTGTTACCCTCTTTCTGACCTAAAACTACTCCAATAGAAAAATCTGAAGCATCTATCTATATATGGAAAGGTAAGGTTCAATTTGGTCCCCTCAAAACAAGTGCTTGAGTCAGGGATTTCCTCAGCTCTTCAAAAGAGTGTTGACATGTTGATGTCCATTCATATTTAACTTCCTTACTCAATAAAAACAAATAATGGTACAACAATTTTACCGAAGTCTTTAATAATTATCCTGTAGTAGCCTACATGACCAAGGAAGCTTCTAATATCTCTTTGTTTTTGTGGAATAGGTGATGTAGAGATAATTTCTATTTTTTGTTGATCAACCTAAATTCCTATGTTGGATATAAAGTGTCCTAATACTATACCTCATGTCATCATCATGAAGCACTTTTCATTATTGAGTGACAAGTTGTGTTCTTTAAATATTTTCAATACCTTTTCCAAGTTATTGAGAGCTTCTTCATAAGTCTCACCATATGTAGTGAAATCCTCCATGTATACCTCCATGCAGTCATGTGCATAGTCAAAAAAGATGTTGAAGATTTCTCTTTGGAAGGTAGTTGGGGCATTGCATAAGCCAAAGGGCAAGACATAATAGGCATAATTACCCTAGGGACATGTGAATGTAGTTTTGTATTGATCCTCTAGAGCAATTTTAATTTGGTTGTAACCACTAAACCCATCTAAAAATGAAAAATACTTTTTCCCAGCTAAGGAATGAAGTATTTGATTTATGAAGGGAAAAGCAAAGTGGTCCTTCCTAGTTGTTGTATTCAGTTCCCTGTAGTCTACATAAACTCTCCATTTTCCACCTTTCTTTGGAACAATTATCAAAGGTGAGACCCATTCACTATCTGATATAGGATAGATAAATCATGCATCAAGGAGATTTTGAAGTTCAAATTTCACTATGTCCCTCAAGGTAGGATTCATATGTCTCTGAGGTTGTTGAATGGGTCTATAACTATCATTGATATAAATCATGTGCATATATAAGCCAATATCTATTGCTTTCATATCATGGTAATCCCAAGCATACGCTGTTGAGTGTGCCTACAACAGTATGTGCAAAGAATTCTACTACTCTTCTGTCAAGGCATTATTTATGTTTAATATTTTTCTTGGCATGATTTCCAATTCCCTAGATGATTCTTGGATAGATGAGAGGTCAAGACTCAGTATGATGGGTACATACTATTGAGGTAGTAATGAATGAAATACATGACATATTTCTTATGTGGAATTGGTGGGTATAATACTTTACAAGGGGTCTTATAGGCATATTAGGAAGTCCTTTTGTTGCAGGCTCCTGCCATAGTCATTCTAGATTATGTGAGAAATGAGATCATCTTCATCCTGGTCATCCAATAACAAGCCACATTCTAGATTCATCAATTTCTGTAGAGAATAGTTATCTTCCTCATCCAAATTGGGCCAAATAGTTTTCTTAAGGTCAACATAAGGTTGGGATGGAGGATAGAGAAACAATTTATGATATCATCACATTGCTAGACCTAAAATCTATAAATGCATTGGATGTAGTTAACCAGGGTCTGCTTAGGATGAGTGGGTAGCCTGCAAAATTAACCTTTGGTTGTAAAACTATAAAATCAATAGGATGTTCCCAGGAATCCAATGTAATAACCATGTCTTCAATGATTCCTTCAAGCTTGATTGTTGACCTATCAACTAGCTATAAAACAATTTGTGTAGGTCTAAAGTTGGCTAGCTGAAGTAATTGTATTGTTTCTTTTGTCATAATATTTATTTTTTCCCCCAAGTCTATTAAAGTACTCTTAATGAGGGTCCCATTAATCTTAACATCCACTATTGGACTACTAGGGTCGGTATACTTAGGGATAGTTATGTTCCCTAACATGATATCTACAAGGTTTCCCAAGGCATTGACTATCTAAGGATCCTTCCTTTTTCTTCCTTGTTTCTTAAGATATAGGTCCCTTATAGTTTTAGTATAAATAGGGATGTCTTTGATATCTTGAATAAGTGGAATCTTGATCCTCACATCCTTTAATTAACCTAAGAGGTTTGTCTTAGCTTGTGTGTGATGCTTTTCAATAGCTAGGCATTCAAGAAAAGGTGGCTTTGGACTTGAGGTAGTGTGGTGTACTTGATTTGACTCGGGTTCCAAAGGTGTTTTATCTGAAGCTTCAATTGTAGGTTCCTCATCCTCCATTTCTATAATTTGAGGGGATGAAGGTCCAACAAGTTGTTTTCCTAATTTAAGGTGGAATTCAATCACCTCTACCCCATATGTAGGGTATTGCATAACTTCGTTAGTATAAGCTTGTTAAACAGGCTTAGTGTTAGAGTTAGGTGCAAGTTGGGCAGGTATTTGTGGTTGTTTGGGTGGTTGGGATGTAGGATTTTATGGAGGCTTGATAGCTTGTTATTGTGGTGGAGGAGGGAGGATAGGTTGTTGATAGTTCATATTTTTTTGTTGCCACTACTGGCCTTTTTTCCATTGACGTTGCCACTAATTATATTGTAGATTATAATTGGAACCTTGGAATTTTTGTTGTGTCCAAGGATTTGGTTGCTATTGGTTCCAATTTTGTTGTGGTTGTGGCCATTGTTGAGGGATTGGCCACTGATTTTGGTTTGCTGGACAGTGTTGAGAGTTCCAAGAATTTTTTTTTGATTCCCAATAGGAAAGGATGAAATAAAGATGAGGGGGTCTTGTGGAATACTTTTTCATTATTTTCATGGCATCCTCTATGCTATATAAAATAGTTTTCTATCATCTCCTTCAATTGGCTGAAAATCAGGTTTCTCAACTTTATCTTATTAGATACTAGCCACTCTCTTGCATTTACATTTGATTTTCTTTGTCTACAACTTGGATAGTATTTAGTGAGCATAGCCTTAGCTTCCTCCTACTTCTTCTTAATGTGGAGATTATCCAATTGAGTGGTTAAATGACTGATAATGTCCTCCTTCATATTGGACAATAGGTTGCTTAATTATATTTTTGAAACCCCTGTAGAAGATCTACCAATAGTGGATTTCCTATCTCCTATTGGCATCTTAGTGAAGGTCCTAGAATAATTCCTACAAACCTTGCAAATTGCTTGAAATGGTATCTGTGAAATATCTCCTTATCCAATGAGATTCAGGGCATCCATGCAATCTCCATTGACTCCCCTCAAAAAGACTAACTTGAGGGACTCTTCTGACAACTTGTTTTGTGGGTTTTTCTTCAAAGGAAAGTAAAAACTCTCCATATAATCTTCTAATGGCTCGTCATCCTTTTGTGACATTTGGAAAATTTCATCTTTCCTCCTATCAGGTCCCCTACAATAGTCTTGATACTTATCTAAGAACATCTTCATAGTTTCCCAATTAGGAACACCATCCCTACCTAATCCCATGGACCATCTTAGGGCTACATATTTTAGAGTTTCAAGGAAGAGTTTGATCCTATGAGAATTAGTAGTATAATCATAACTTCTGCATGGGACATCAAACTCAAACTAAAATGTATCTAGGTCCTCAATCATTAACCCATAAAAGACTGGTAAGGCTAAATGAGGGATATTCTTTCGTGTTGTAGCCCTTTCCTAGTTACTGATGAGGAACTCAAATGTTGTAAGTTAAGGATCATCATCCACCACATCCCCCATAGTGTGGTATGTTCCCTCTGTTAGTGTGCTATATGTTTCTAAAAAGGAGCTTTATTCTTTAGTGTTACCTTCTCTCTAAGTACTGGATTCACCAATTTATGTTATGGCTTCTTAGCATGAAGTGGGACGAAATATACCTAAGGAGTCTCTCTGCCTCCACATACATGAAATGTGATTTTATATTAAATAGTCCTACATAATGTTAGTGTATCTTTTGGTGTTGAAAAAGATTAAGTCTAACAATCCTAATGTTGAAAACAAAATATAAACTATGAAAGCTATAAAAATAAGTCTATGAAGATAGCACCATCCTTGGCAATAGCGCCAAAAATGTAGAGTCTAAACTAATGTATTGTAAACTTGGTAGAACCTACACAATTCATAGGTTTTTTTGGTTGAATAGTTCACTCAACATTGCAAAGACTACATTAAAATGTCAACCCAAGGTTTGTAAACTTGTGATGGTGTATCATTATATATGCCTTTAGAAACTCAAAACTACCTAACCTATATTATTCAAGTGATTCTACTTGTTGGAAATTCATAGAATTGTAAAACAATAAAAGACATAAATCAGAACTAGTGGCTACAGGTATGTACAACTTAGACTATAACTAAATTATTGCTAAGAAAACATTATTGTATCAACTGAAAACTGATGAAACTAATAACTCAACTAAACTAACCTTCAGAGTATTGTTGGTTAACCATTCCATACATTCTCATGAACATTCATTATCAATAAGAAAAGTATGAGATTCTATTTTAACTTGCATAAAGTTCATGAAATAATGATAAACAAGAAACAACTACTAACAAAAATAAATAACTAGAAATTGAAGTGAGGAATAGTACCTTGAGTGACCTGCTCAAGTGGTTGTTCTCACTTAACTGAAAAAAAATCTAACTAATAGATTTCACACATCCAGTGAAACTAACTTCATTCATTGCATATCATGAAATATTTACTCAAGATCTTCTCACAGATTGTATTCAATCATTTTGAATATCCATAATGTCTTGAAACTAAAAATAACCAATAATGAAAAGATTGAAAACCAACTACTTATCTACAGATTCAACCAATAGCTATATACAAGCTTAAGGGAATCTTATTCAAAACAAAAACTAACTGCAATCATTAACTTCACTCCTAAATATCAGGATGTATAGTTAAGACTGAATTGTTCAATCCATAACTGAAAAGAAAGAAGAATCCTAATAGGACTAAAACTATGTTAAAATAGAATTGCATGTTATCAAATAAATATTTATCAAAATCGTATCAATAAAGGAGTCCTTCTTTTCTAGTGATTATTAACTAGTCATAATGATGCACACTCAACCTCCATCAAGTGCCTTTAATCAGTATTCATCACATTTATCTTAATTTGGAACTCCCCTATTTTGTTGTCCCAATCTCCCTTTTGTTGTGGATTCATCCTGCAATTGCTACATGCTACAGTTCCTCTTTGGTTGCAAAAAGGTTAATTTCACAAAGCATATACACAAGACTAACTATCACAATTAAAACATAGAATTCCATCCACATTGCATGCATATCTACATATAAACCATATAATACTATTATTCCATAACCATATTTCCATCATTATATTTTAGGTCCAAGTCTACATAATAAGTATGAAAGGATAATATAATATAGAAGCATTGTCTGGGAAGTATATCTAAAAGTGTCTCAAAATATATATGAAAACGAAAGAAAATGAGCTAATATATGGACCCATCAATAGCCTCCTCATCCACCTCACATCTTAGCTTAAATATTTCCTTCAATTCCTTCTCTACATCAACTTGATTTTAGTAGCAATGCACTTTCTATATTTTTAACATGTCTTCCAGAGCGCTTGTGATGCTATTTAAACAAAAAATATACATTTTATAGTCATTATATTTCCCTTTTCTTAATTTGTAATAGCCTAACTTTATCCATTTTCCCTAGGAAACCTTGTTAAGATTTTGGATCAGCAATTATAGATTTAATTGGATCCTATGAGGGCCTTCATTTGGTTGAGATTTTCCAATTTTTATTTGCATAGAACATCTGTGATTCACTTCCCATTATTTCCTGAGTTTTCAAAGTTTCCATATTGCAAAATAATAATATTTCTCTTCTTTTTATGCTCACTTAACCCACTTATATTTCATGTCTACCTATCCTTCATATGGGTATGCCTTGTGTCCTTCCTTCCCTAAGTTTTTGAAATTTGGTTCGAGCAATATAATTCTGATTTTTATTGTTCTTATGTTCTATTAATGTAGTGAAAGCATTATCTGACTATTAACACCAAAGATCCAAAGCTAAATTTCCTTGTCCTTCCAACGGACTTTCCATTGATGAATATACCATATTAATTTTATTCACTTGTGTCATTGCCATGAAATCCTTTACACATCTACCCTTATGATTTTTACAAGCCCATTCCAATCTTCTAACCTTTCTGATACTTTACAATTTGCTTCCTGATCATTGACCCATGTTTCCTGAACCACTACTCATGAAACATGGGTCAATGAGTTTGACTCGAAACTACACGGTTGAATCCTGATAGCAATATCATAATTATGTAAAACTTGCCATTTTTTCCACTCACCTTAGAATCTCCACTTGTTTTATTGCTAATCTCCAATTGGGAGTATCTTTTATTTATGGTTGTATTAACTACTATTAAAGAATCCCCTTCTATGTTAAGATGTTTGAACTTTTTTTCTAAGAAAATTTTGAGGCCTTTTTTTTCCAATTTTATCACTCCAATCCAACATAATTGACCTAATCTATTATGTATTAAAAAACCACCTCTAGAGGCTCTTGGGTTCCCATGGGAGGCACCATAAAAATTTATCTTTAATAATTTGTCAAAATCATAAGGGTAGATGTGTAAAGGATTTCATGGCAATGACACAAGTGAACAAAATTAATATGTGATATTCATCAATGGAAATTTCATTGGAAGGAAATGGAAATTTAGATTTGGATATTTGGTGTTGACATTCAAATAATGCTTTCACTACATTAATAAAACATAAGAACAAGAAAAATCAGAATTAGATTGCTCGAACAAAATTTTAGAAACTTAGGGAAGGAAGGACACAAGGAATACCCATAAGAAAAATGGGTAGACATGAAATATAAGTGGGTTAAGTGAAAATGAGGCATAGATTTGGAACTTCTAGTTGATGCCAAGTGGAAATGATGTCGTTATCCTAGCTTGTGAACTACCATTTCTTCACCCGTTCTCTCATATTTTGAAACTTGCAAAAAGCCAACTCAATCTTATTAATAAGTGATTTAAAGTTTATTGCTTTACTAGTGAAGATATGTTAGTTTCTTTATTTTTAAATTTTTCATACTATGATGGTAGGTGAATATTTCCACACTCCTCTCCATAGTGATTCAATATGCATTCTAGGGAAACTCAGGAAAAGTGATGTAATTGTCAAGGGAAGAGGCCCCATCCATCCAAGTTTCCTTAGGATAGTTTTCATACATTCCATTACAACTTCGTATCCTAGGAGAATGTGGTGTGTGGTTTCTTCATTTCTTGTGCACATTGGCTATTTGTGCTAACCAAAAAAACTAATCCTATGTAATCATTCCCCTATTAAAATTCTTTGATGTAAAGTAGCCCAAGCAAAGGCCCCCCGCCTTTGGTAGTGGATTTGTGCCTGAACATGGGTTTGTTGGCCACTCTTTTTTATTTTATTCCATGCTTTACATATTTCATAGCCTAATAAAAAATATTCTCCTGATTTAGCCTCACACCATAAAATTTCATCATCCTTGTTTGTTAAGAATAAAATTCTTGATGCTAATTCCTTACATATACCACCACTCTACATGGATCTAATAGGAATTCAATTGATTTCCATTGACAATTTTGATTTTCGTTAGTGTTTCAAATTTATAAATGATCCCTCACCTTTGTACCATATCATTCCTTTGATAGATGTATTGCTTCTTGTATACCATTTTTTTCTAGTTAAAATATTAGTTTGTGATTTTTCAAGGAAACAAACCAAAATAATGCCTTGGATCTCAAGTTTATCCTCCATGTTAGATGATTAGTCATAATTTTCCTATAATTCATCATAAAATTCTATAATTGAAAACCATGTCATGGATTAGTCATAGTCACAATGTGGTGTCATTTTCAAATTATTTCTTTCTTAGTATTTGGCACCACAATGCATCTAGATTTTTTATCATCCTCTATGTCCGTTTTGCACCCTGTTGCATATTCTATTTGTGGATGTATTTGATCACTACACCACCATCTTTTTTTCTTTTTCTAATTGTATCATATGTGATTAGGGAGATTCTTCTTACATCATTTGATCCATCCTATAGAAAGTGTCATGGTATTCTATTTATGTCCCTTTTGAATTTGGATATTATCCATACACAAGACAACATATAGATCAAAATTATTGTTATCATAGATTTTATCATTGTTATTCTCCTCACTAAACTTAGCCATCTGCCCAACCATGCTTTTTCTTTTTTGTTCTATTTTGATTTGATGTTAGACCAATGGAATATTCTTCTGGTTCCTTCATATAGAGGAATAACAAGGTAAGTTCTTGGAAGCAATATGCACTATTTATCTTTATTAATAATTTTTCTCAAAGCATCTAGTGTACTCTTCAACCATTCTTTCTATTTCCTCCATTTCTTAGAGTGTTGATGATCCATATAGGAGGTTGTCATCAACAAACAACTAATGTGTCAAAGGTGCTATATTTTCTATAATTGTTATTCCATTCCATTGACCAATTGTATATTTTTGGGATATTCCCTTGTTTACTGCATCTTCCATTATTACAAATAAGAAGGGACATAAGGGATCCCCTTGTATAATTTTCTTTGCTCCTTCAAAATAACTACATGGTGAACCATTGATAAAAATTGACTATCTTGGTGTTGAAATGTAACCATAAACCAATTGTAACCATTTTTTATTGAACCCAATTTTTTTCATAATCTTCATAAGGAACCACCATCTAACTTTGTCATATGCTTTACTTACGTTAAGAATTTTAGGATCATTTCTCTCAAGTTTGTATTGCCACATGTATTATTACTATCCCATTAGTCATTGAATGTTAGGAAAATGGTTAGAGGGAAAAATCAATAAAAACAAAAGAAAAATTATTCAAAATAGCCTTATACCTTCAATTCTCCTCCATGGATTGAGCTCAAGTTTACACCGAAGAACTTGTTTATTTTCTCTTAACTGATGATTTTTGGATTTATCTTGATAGTTACTCCAACATAATTTAGTTAGCAAGTGAACTATTGTGAAATTAGGAAGGATAGGCTTCAATTTATAGATTTTTGGATGGAGAAAAGGAGTGTCAAGATCTTCTTGTGAAATGGATGGTTGAAATTGAGTGATATGCAAAGGCTTAGCCTTGTGACAAGTATCACAAGGTGGAGGCTTATGAATATGACATGTGGCATGGGGAAGAGAGCAAGGTGTGCTCACACATGTGTGAGGACACGTTGGGAAGAGAAAGGAAATGACATCTAGAAGGCAAGGTGTGCTCACACATCTTGGGAAGAGCATGATTGTGCCAAGTGGAAATAAATGAGGAAAGGTGTAAGATGAGTAGGCTTTGACCATATGACAAGTGGTGATAAATGATAAGTTTAGGGTGGTTCTTATGGGGAAGAGGATCTCACGCGTGTTTAAGTATCCAATAAGAGGAGAGGTCAAAGGATGAGTTGGACATTGATGGTGAATTGTGCATGCAATACTTGTCACATGTCTATAAGTTTGGAGAAATTGGTAGAATTAAAAATTGAAATGGTGAGAAAAGGAAACCTTTCTCTTTTTAGTGAGTGTTTGATACATTTTCCTTGTTTCATTAAAAAGAGAGGGGGGATGATGGTTGCAGATAGATTGTTTATGGGTTTGATGGATTTAGACAAGATATATGATTGACAAGTATAACTTGAAAGGTGAGTCAACATGCAGGTGTCCTTAACCAGATCTAAAGTGACCTTAGGTATAAAATACAATGATTCAACTAATATAATGATTAAAATGACAGATCTAATGCAAAAAATAACAAATATAGAAAACAATAGAGGAAATAAGACTACAAAAATGGACTAAGCAAGACACTGTGCACCTGTGACATGAATTTGGAGTTGAAAATGCTAGACTAAATTACCCAAGGTGTAGTTTCTCCAAGTAGGAGGAATTTAGATATGGTTTAATAGTCCTCGAGTGCTAGATCAGAGCTTCTATTTTACAGTTTTCGTACTATTAGTTCACTGTCAAATTCTAAAATAATTGAGTTTTCGTGAGTTGTCAAGGCATACGGTTTGATTGCAACAATGAAAAATTGATATTAAAGCCCCTCCCAATCCTCTTTAGACCTAAAACCTACACATTCAAAGAGAGAGGAAGGATTGTGCCATTTAGGGACTTGCCTTAGCCAAACCTCATGTTAGTGTTTCCACTTTAACAGTGGTAATGTCAATGATATAAAACCTATCCTTTTGAGGGATAGGGATAAATGATAAAAAGGAATGATGAACCAACAATAAACTATAACTCACCACCCTCTAATTTCTTCCTTGAAGGACTAAATCCATGCAAATCTCCTCAAGACTTGAATGTTTCTTGCTTGACTTTCTTGGAGACCTACAAGGGTTACTCTTCAAAAACAACATGATAACTAAAACATGAAAAAAATCACACACACTTTGACATGATGCTTGGATATTGAATTTCTGTAATAAATCTCTAAAGTTCTTCTCTTGAATTTCTTGATAAAGCTCTTGACAATAATTTTTCCCATAATTGCTTGTTAGATTTGAAATGATGCAATAACTAGGTATTTATATGCAATTATTCTAATTTAAGACTAACTAAATCTCAATAGTTGACATTTGACACTTGAAATTCAATTATTAAAAGACCATCTTTGACATATTTGAATTTGGAGTAAAAATAGGGGACATAGATGTCTTCGGCATTAGTGCCCCAAACCTATTTTTTGGGAATTAAGGTGCTGGGAAAAAAATATTAAATGAATGCATTGGTTTTCCACTTGCAATTTGTCGGTAATATTTAAATGGGATATGAAATGCATAATTTAGGAAATTAGGTGTTCAATTAGGTCCAATAACTTAAGGGGAAGCAAAACTGTGTGAAATTGTCAAGGGTGACAATTTACGATGCTACACAAATTAGGAAAAATGTTCATGATGAGTAGGATAGGGATTAATTCAATCAATCATAGATGTATTAACTTAATTAGGATTAGGGTATGGGTTAGGCTAATTAATCGTATATTGATTAACTTAACTAGGATTAGGAGATTTGGAGGAATGTGCATAAATGTTAAATTAATTAAATAGTACAATATTTAATTAATGTGTGTGAGACTATAGGATAATTAATTAAATGTGATGTTTAATTAATTGTAAGGTGGGATGGAATAGCTAATTACATAATATGTATTTAATTAATTATAGAAGAAAGTGAGATACTTAAATTAATAAAATAATTAAATATTTAATAAATTATAGGCTAATAACAAAATAATTAATTAAAAGTATAATATTTAATTAATTATAGGAATGATGGTCAAGATTAATTCGAATGTGTGATGTCATATTTGGGGTGTCTAAAGTGATATTTCTGCTTGGACAAAATAACTTTATATCATTGTTATGATTGTTGGAAGAATCATTTTAAGTTTGTTTGCTGTAACCTTCATTGTGACCTTTTATATTGTGTTGCATAATGATATTGGTCTATAATCAGTGAATGAACTGCATTCCTCTCTCTTTGGGATTAAAGCAATATTGGTGTTGTTTATATCCTTTAGAATTTTTTCTATATTTTCTTAATTCTTCAACCACCTCACAAATGTCCTTTTTCATGAAGATCCAACATGTTTAATAACATAACACCAAAAAATCATCGGGTCCTATAGTGTTTTTGAATGTAGTTGGAATATAGGATCTTTTAGGTCATCTTCTTCAATAGGTTCCATCAAGATATCTTTCCCTATCATGTACCTTGGTTGGTATATAATTTATGAAGCTATCTTGGAGGGGTTCAAATTCTTCTTGTCCTATTAGTAAATTATGAAAGTATCAAATGCCTTCATTCTGTATTTCTTTTAAATCTATTAATATATTCCTTCATTGTTCTTTATTTGTGATATATCCTATTAAATACTCTCTTCATCTTTGTTCAATTATGGATTTTTTTGTGCTCACATCACCTTCAACTAACCAAGTTTCCCTATATTTAGATCACTAGTATCATTCTTCTCTTGCTAGAATTTCATTGGATCGTTATGTACCTTTGTGCCCTTTGAAGAACAACTATGAAATTATACATTGAGCGAGGTTCATTCTTTTGTAATGTAGGAGTTAGGTTGTTCCATCTTCTTTGCATGTAGCTATAGCATTATTGTTCAAGACCCACAACTAGTTTTTGCATTCTTTCATAATCTTCTTTTTTGAGTTTAATTATTTTCTTTCCCACACCCTTATGTTCAATGAGCTTCATCCATTCATCAATGACTGCATCAAGGTTTTTAGCTTCCTTCCTTAGAGGAAGAGCAATTGACTTCTCCTTTTCTTCATACTCCATTATTTCACCCCTGAGGTTTTTGTTTCTATAATAGGATGCAAGTGCTCTTATCTAAAGATTCCCTACAAAAGTTAGAGGGTTCCATTCCATTTCATCTAGAACTACATAGTTGTGTAAATAAAATTCACACAATTGATCTAGATCCTCAAGTGTGGAAGCAACAAAAATTTCAAGAAACTCAAAATTTCAACTCATACCAATAGAATGTTTACTTACTAACCTGCTAAACTAAAAACATAGAAATTTTTCCTGTAATAACAATGCATATGTTCTCAGTGGAGGTCTACATCTGACAGTCTGTGCAGCTTTGTTTGCTACTTCCTCCAACCTGACTATTGATTTGTTCAACTCCATTTCTCTATTTTCCAATTCCTTTACATATTCTTCCTTTTCTTTCTTCCATTTCTCCTTTTCCTATGAAAACCCAACAATTTCTTTCCATAATTGGTGGCCAAGTGACAAGGTTGTATGATAATTAGGAGTTTTTATATGAGGTATTTTCTCATCTGGCAATGCTAGTTCTTTATTCCCTATCTTACTGACGACTAACTATGCTAGTAAATCAAGCTTAGTGTTGTGGCCATATCTTTGAAATTTCTCCTCCATTTCCTTCATTTTGACTTCTCTCTCCTTGTCCTTTTGTTCATAGATTTGTACCAATTCCTCCAAGTGTTTAATCTTGTCCAAGGCTTCTCGAAGCTCTTTCCTCAATGTACATCTCCTCTATATCTACAAACTACTCATTACCTTCCCTTTCATAGTCTCCATAAATGGAACTATCTAGGATTTCTTTTCACATTTTCTTAGCAATAAATATATCATCTGGTTCTTAATCAAAGGTAGTTATCACATATCTTTTCCATTTACAGGTGCACTTTGATTTCCAAGGATATCTCCCTTTCCATCAGATTCTGTTTCTACAATCATTACATCTTCTTGATGTTGTTCTTTACTCTTCTCTTCTTCTTTAGGTTCTTCTATATTTTCTCTTATGACACCCTATTTCTTCAATTTTCCAGAGTGCCTAGGTGTGAGTATCTCTTTCTCAACTTTCTTCTTCTCCTTCTTAACACCTTCTTCTCTGGAAAATCCTCTTTCTTCCTTTGAGTGTCCCTCTTTTTCTTTGGAGTATCATTCCTTTCTTTTGGTTTAGAGGGTGTAGAAGAGGTGGATGCACAACCTCTCCTACTTTTGGATCTTTGTGATCTTGAAGAAGACAAAATTTCCTCTATTACAGGTGGCCTAGACTTTGGTTCTTCAGGTTCCTCATGCTCACCTTGGATACGGGTAGGTGAAGCCATAGTTGATATGTGAGGGATTTACCTTGCAGGTTTGTTTTAGGGTTCTTCATTCTTAGGTGTCATAGGTACATCCAACAAAATGTTAATATTTGTATAATCCTTAAAATCATCCCAATTCACTTGTGGGTACTAAATCCTTAAACTTCTCTTTATCAGTAAAGAAATTAAATAATGATGAGATAGAGAAGTATCACTTTGTTTTCTTTGGTATTCTAATTCATCTTATTCAAAAAATTATAAAGAAATTTTGGCACATTCACTAACTTATTATGCTTGAGGTGACTGAGTAACTTGAAATGAACTGTATACAAAAGGTTTTTCCTAGCATCATAGGTAATATATCTAAAAATGTAAGAAGCACAATTTTCCCATAATCATGGGAGAGAGTCTCTTTGTAGCTTGTGATTATGAGTCTAATTCCTCTCCTCATTCAAAAAATTCCTCCCTAGATGCAACTACTAGCTCATGCTAGAAATTATTTGCCAATTATTGGTAACCCAATGACTTGTATAATTGCAGTCTTAGATGCATCTATTGATAGTACCTTCACTATTGCTTCATCATACTAAAGCATAGCTACAAACCTTCTTGTCAAATCATCACTAAGTACTATTAATTTTAGAAAATAGTCAAGCCATCCAACCCTAGTAAAAATAGGTAGAACCATTGCATCCTCCAAAATATTCTTATGAGATGCTAGTTCTCTTCGGATGGCATTGCCTCCCATTCCAACTTACTTTCTCTGCTCAATGTGTTCAATTCAACTTGAAAGTTCAGCCCAATTCACTCTACCACCTTCAAAACCCTCTGCCTTCCTTTTGTTTTCTCGTAAACTTGTACTACTACACCAAACTACAACTTTCCTTCTCAATACCAACTTAATTTGAGCTCATGAACATGTTCTAAGTTCGAGTATGGTTCAAACTAAGCTCAAGTCCTTAGGGTTTGTACTTTAGGAATTGGAAATAGCAGAAAAAATGAGATATAATTAGGAGGTTCTTCATGTCTTTTTTACCTATTTAATGTGATTTAGGTGGTAGATTTTGAAAAGACCAAGTTGTACCCTCCCTCCAACTTAATTGGTGAAGTGACCTCACTTCACGTTTGTTATTTGGAGGTGGTGAAAAGATGTAATAATTGAAATTATGATATGAATAGTCCACATGCATGAATTAATATGAAAGATATAATGAAAGTGTAAAGAAAACTATATTAATCATGATAGTGTACTTGAAGTACCAGCCAGAAGAGATAACTATGCACTGCGCTTGCAAATAAAGCAATTAAATACTTATTGTTGATGGGTGTTTTTTCACACTTTCTCAACACAGGCAATGCATATGTGCACTACCTCTCTTGAAAGGAAATCTCCAACTACAAGTTGCTGAAAATCTCCCCAAGGTCTCTTAGGTGTCAGGTCATGACTTGCATGGAACTCCTCAGTTGATGTTTTATGTTATTTTCTAGTAATCACAGGGAAGAATTATGTAGCTGGATGAGAGGTGGATCTTAAAATCTAAAAATTTTGAGATGGGAGTCAAGGTACATTTTGCTGTAGGTTCAGACAACAGTCTAAAACTTCAATGTTTTCTTCAAGTTTTGGCTTTATAATGCACAATGAACCTTAACACAGGCTATTTTTTTTTAAAAAGGGGAAAAAGAGTGGGGAAGAGGGAATTTTCTTAGATCTGCAACTAACTATGAACAATAATCATGGAGTTCCTACAATGGGCAGCTTCCTTCAAACAAAATTTCACATAACCAGATAATTCACAGTCTCATGAAATTTTTGCTATCTTCTGAGGCCTACAGGTATTTCACCATTCATTCACCATATACATGCATGAACAAAGATAAAAGTGTGGAGAAGCTTTGAATTCAAGCCCATAATAACTTTGCACAGCTATTTACCAGTAGAAGACAACAAAAAGTGTGGACTAGGAAGGTATCTACACAACAAAAGTTTTCATAACTACAGAACAACATAACCAAATCTATCTAAGTAGTTTAAATCTAACTTAGAAAAATAATGTAAATCTAAATAAAGCATCTAAAAATGGAGATTGAATCATGAAACATGTGAAGAACTCAGAAAATGCACCAAGTTAATGTATTTTCATTATAAATTTTTGCAACATGTCTTTAGAACAACTCAAATCTCTTTGAAAATGAGAGAAGACCCCTATTTATAGTGCCCAAAAAGTATAACGAATGGCCAAGATTTAATCTTTTTGTGTGGCCAAGATTCACTAAAAACTAGGGTTCTACCTACCCCCCCAATATATTACAATTTGAAAAAAAAATCTTGTTCATATCCCTATTTCGTCATCTAGTGACAACACTGTAGCATTTTGTCTTTTGATGATTTCTCTTTCTACTATAGCTATTCCTTCAGAAGCTCTTCACTGACAATAGGGCTGCCTTCTTGCTTCTTCAAAGCTAAATACTCCATGAATTTCAAGATGACCAGTTGGAGTTTGTTGAATTCTATGATCTCGGACCGTAGTACCTAATAACTCCATTCCTTAGAGTTGTCATCAAACCACTTCTAGTCTTCATCATACTTGGTGGTGTGGTATCTAAATAGTTCAGAATGGGTGAAGGAATGGGTGGAAAAAATCATGAAATATGTGGTTATCACTGTTGCCATCCCATCCTCCATCATTTTCTGGAAATGGGGCTTTATTCTCTCTGGATTGATTTTCACCGTGGGCATGTCATATCCCATCATCAGCCTCATATATCGGGTGCAATCTGCCCTAACTTCTTTGAACCATTCAATATTTGGATCCACTTTATCAATTACCTACTCCAACCTCTCTTTCCTATTATCAAAATCTTGCTTCCACACATCCACTAGCCAATGATTGTCCCCTTTTAGTGCGAGCTTTTTTTCCCATGTGGCTTTTGGTAGCCGAAGGATGGCCTCAATCTTTGGATAGGTGGAATTATATGTCACAAGGAAGTCAGTGCAGAGCTTCTGTGTGCCTTCCAGAGACTGTTGTAAATCCAAGAACTTGTTGGCTATTTGAACAACCTGACTGATACCCATGTTCCTGACGTATAGAACCTGTCAGAACCAACTCTCTATAGTTTTTTCCAAGTTCTTTCTCTTTTCCAGTTTGTTAAATTGTTCCTTGGACAACAATTGGGGTGGAGTTGTGGATGTGGTAGGAATGTCTTCAACTAAAGACCATTGTTGGATGTAATCTATCAAGGCAGCTACCTATGCTTTAAGCTCATCCTTTGAGACTTTATCCTGTTGTATTAGGTGCACCATTGTAGCCACTAACTCCTCAAGGTGTTCCACCTTTTGCTTTCTAGTAGTAGTTCCCAAGTTAATGGTGGAGACATTATAGCTTACTCCCTCTTGACCTACCACTGGTGTTTCTATTTGCATAGTTCAGGACCCGGAAGCATCCATCGTTACCTTGGATCTGACTTTGGGCTTCTTCTCCTTTTCTCTTGTGATTTGCACTTGGGCCAGGATAGCCTCTAGCCTTGCTCTTGGATCCTTCGATGTAGGATTCTTCTTTTCAAGCTACTTCTCTAGCCATTCGGGCATAGTGGATTTTCCCTTGGGCGATTCTCGATCACCCTCACCTTCCCTTGTTTGGATTTATGTTTGTTCACCTATGGGAGCCCTTTCCTCCATTTTAGTTTTGTCTCCTTCCTCATCGGAGTCTTAGACGAACATGCGGTGCTTGACACAGGATTAGTAGGCAATCGCTCCCGTGGGATTTCTTCTATCTCAATTCCTTTCTCCTTCCTTTCTTCAACTTATTCATCTTTGTGCACATGTTCCTCTGGTCTATCTTCTTCCACATTTCCTTCTTCTCTATGAGGAGATGACACATCCACCTATTGTTCCCCTGTAGGAAGCTCCACATTTTTTGTTGCCCTGTCACCTTCTTGCCCTTCTTCTCTAGGCGGTGGCCTCTCTGCCTCTTCTTCATCATGCTTCAATTGTCTGGCCATTTCCTCTTCAAGATCATCATTGAAGGTTTGTACAATAGTTCTACCACCTGTACCCTCCTCTTCATCTCCACTTTTGAAAGACCTTATTCCTTCTTCTGCATAGACCACCTTGTCAATTTTTTAGTGTTCATACTCTGGGTGTTTGTGGTACTCATCGGCTTCCTCCCCCATTGCCTTCGAGGCTTCTTTCTCCCACTTCTCCCATTCTTCAAAAAATAACATTGTAGCCTCCATTACTGGTGGTCTCATTGGAGGTTGAGAAGGTGTAGCATTGGAAAGGACCCGCACTAAGACAACTTGAATGGTGGCATCCAGAAAGATCTGAGAAATTTCAAAGGGGACATTCTGCATGTGCCACAAGAAAGCCTTTGATAATGCTAGTGCAAGAATTGGTGTTGTCACTGCTACCAGTGGGAGTGATGTAGTAGGTGACATGGCAGCGGAGGAAGGCAGAATAGTTGTGGTGGAGGAAGAGTCAACCATTATTATGGACCCCCTCGGGGGAGAGGAGGTGAGATAGACTGAGATGTCCACTACAGGTGGGGATGTAGTGACCATGGCTTGGTAAATAGGCATAAGGGTGGTGGATATAGGGAGAGCTAGAGGAGGTCTTGGCTGATCTATCTTCCCTTCTTCACCCTCTTGAAGGGGATCTTCCTGAATTGGTGGCTACTTCACGACTCTTCCTGTTCTTTTGAGCCTCTTAGAGGGTGAGCCTCCTAAGTCTTTCCTTGAATAAACTTTGGGGTTTGGAGACTATTCCACTTCAATCCCTTTCCTCTTCTTCGATCTCATGATCGGAGGAGATTTGGATGTCCTGCTTGTTGAAGTTGTAGTGGTGAAATCTTCCATGGCACTAGGCTCACTCTTGAGCCCTTCATATGTCAGCACAACCCCTTTTTGCTTTAATTGGGCTACTTGTCCATCAATCCATTCTTTGGTACGATCCACAATTGGTTTAGTTACAATGTTGAGGTCATCGACCTCATGTTCATCCCAGTTTATCATTGGCAGTGACAAATTAGCGACTGCGGCGTACTTGGGGTCCATGATGGTGCTCTCATCTTCCTCGACCTGATCTGGTATGGGAAATAGTTGCACCCTTCTCATGAAGTATGCGATCATCCACATATAATGTCTTGCATGCACCTCTTTGTCATCCTAACAATCTGCCCATAAATATTCAACGTGATGTAGGTGGGCATACCCTGGTCCCAGTGCCTTTCTTATATGCCCGTATGGGTCCATCCGCAGCTAAGCAGTGTGTAGGTGGAAATGGTACTCTGCCAATTCCTTTTTAGAATTCCCAATACACTGGGAAGTTTGCAATTTATGCATCCCCTGACTGAAGGCTAAGGGATAAGGGATCCATGCCAGATGTTTTCCGCTGAGGACTGAATGTGTATGTTGCAGCTGCCAGGAAATTTCTAACAATATGATCCAGTCATTAGGGTACCGAAGCAGCTTATTCGGCCTTTCTGTGAAACCTTGGGCACAAATATATGTGAATTTGGGGAACTGTGTGAACAAGAAGGTGTATTGTTTCAAGAACGCTTGTGTGTTGTGTGAGACCCTTCTCTCAAAATCTCCTCCTAGCAGCCTGATGATGTCGTCGATGAAGGCGTAATTCACCCTGCAGTACTCCTTTTTGAAGTTTTTGAATTATATCTGGGGATATTGGTCATAGACCTTCAATCTTTGACCCGTCTCCTCATTGGGTGCCACAAATAATCCATTGTACTGCCTTTGCTTAGCCAGTGATTTGTTTTCTTTTTTTCTTGTCTTACTTGAATGAAAAACTATTACTATTGAAAAAGATAATTAAAAAGAAAAGTTCTCTACCCTAATTTATTTAGCTTTAGCATTATTATTATTTTTTTTCAATTTTGTATTCCAATAGTTCTTTATATCATTATTAGGTAACTGGGCTGCAATGACAGACCATCTGCATGAAAAGCAGATCTTAGATTTTATATAATTGTTACTATACCAAAGATTCAATCAATAATATTGGACTATTTCCAATTTTCTAAGAGTATAGATACCTCATAACTACTTCCAAAAGTATTAGAGGCTACAAGTTACATCTTCTTTGGAGAACTCTCAATGTTTTACATCAGGCCTCAAGTAATTAAGCGATCTAAGTCTGCAACTGTTCCACACCTTTTCAAGCCCGAGTCACTAATCATAGATATCACTATAACAAACCCTCCAAAACATTATTACTTTATGAAGGGGAAAAATGATAGAAGCATAAAATTGTAGATGCTTTTGTCTTCAATATAGACCTAAAATAATGAAAATAATACAGTTACACACAACACCAATAAACTATAGATCTCAATTTTATTTAGTGCAAGAAATTGAAATCCTAAACAACTTGTATATTGTTTGTTATTTAGGGCATCCAAAACCCTAAATAACAAACAAAGTTAAAACCCCTAGGAAGCAATCTCAAAAAGCAACAAAACTACATTCTGCCTAATTTGATTTCTTGTATATACTACACTATGCACCACTTTTCTGAGGCAGAGCAATCCAATTGCATCTAGTGCCATGCTGCTCTATACAAGCTATGAGTTTAGAGTCTTCTTTAGAAGACCATGACCCTTTCTTCACGATGGTTTTGTTGTAGCAGAGTGCTCTACCCATCTCTTCAACAATATTTCACAACTAATCACTATGAACAATCAGCTGAAAAGGAGATCCAATGAGGGTATAAAATGAACTCCTCCTAAAATCGCACAATCTTCATTACCATCAGTATCTATACGAACATCGTGAGCTATAAGCTATATTGGGTGCCATCTACCCAATGATTTGCACACACCTCCCCTATTATTTAAAATTAAAACAAAACCATGATCATGTTTCATCATCACCTGTAAATTCCCTATTTCATGCATTCCCATAGAATCATTCTATATATTAGCATCAAGATATGGTGCCAATTATTAAATATATATGCAAGATGTCCACACTAGACTGCTATCTACTAAATTTTCCTTGGAACACCAATCCTAAGATCCTTCATACACATTGCATTTCCCTATGTAATGTAGAGAAATGGTTATATTTCTTACATAATGATTTATATTTCCTTTGTATTCACTATACTGTCTTTTGAAATACAA
>VDFB02092938.1:322498-332567 GCA_007258455.2 Sequoia sempervirens
GAATGATGAATGAACAATAGCTTGTTGCAACTCACCAAACCCTTTAATGGTTGACCTTAAAGGACTAAAGCCTAACACATCACTCCAAGGATTAGATCTTGCATGAAAAGGCTTGATTGGATGCTTAAAAACTTGAAACCTACATCAAAATGTTAGCTCAAAAACATGCATGAACACACATAAATCTTGGCAAAATGATAGGATCTTGAATGTTGTAATAATTAACTAATAAATCTACTCTCTAATGCTCTTGCTATAATTTTTCTCCTTAAAAAGTCTTAGGATTGGTTAGGATTTGAATTTGATAAAATAACCTTGTATTTATATGTGATTCCTTAATTACCTGAAAATTAAACATCTTAAGATGAACTTTGCAATTTGAATTTAGATCATTAAAATTTTGCCAAAAACATATTAAAAAATGGATCTTGAGACTTAAGGAGGACCCATTTGAGGACCTAAACTTAGGACACACAGTTTCCAAGGTGTGTAATCAAGTGTAGGCATTAATTAAATGTGGGTTCCCCTTTCGGAAAACAAAATTAATTAGGCTTGTGAATGCATAATTGGGCCAATTAAAGGCTTAATTAATTCCAATTAATTAAGGGGATGCAAACATAGTGTGAAAATGTAAAGGTGTACATTTTCCGACACTACAAGAGGTAGTTCTTGAGCTCAAGGGAGAGAGTCAATTAAAGAGATGAAGATAGTGAGAGAGAGAGAGAGGTCTAGAGCATAAGGGATAAACTATGAGTGAGATAGATAGAGAGAAATATGATACAACTCGCTAATTATTGACCTCCTATTTATTGAAATTTGAAATGATGACTATTGAAATTCAATTAAGTTTGAAAATTATAAGATCTCCCAAAAACTAGAATTTTCATTATAACTCCTAGAGATCTAAAACCACTCTCAAACATCCTAATCCTATAAAAATGAAAACATGATTAGTTATCATTTAAAATGCATAATTGGGTCAATTAGAGGCTTTATTAAGTCCAATTTATTAAGGGACCCAAACATAGTGTGGCAATGTAAAGGTATACATTTTTCTACACTACATTTAGCCCCCACTTTAGTGAGAGGATGAGCCCTACGTTCAAACTCACACTAAAGTAAACAAATAAGCATCAAGAGGGGTCCAAGTGTAAAAATATTGATGGGATAAGATGACAAATATCAAGGAGGTTGATCAAGCCTCCAAGATTAAGATCCCATGGCAAACCAACATAAGCACAAAGGGACACACATGAATGTATTATATGAAGCAACAAGACAAGATACACAAACATACAATGTTAAAATTAATGTGAAGAAAGATGGACTAGCTAGTTGCATTATGCCACATCCATCAAATACACTCACAAGGATGTAAAATCACTTATGAAACACATGGCTCCAAAGGAAAGCAAGTTATGTTATGCTTGGTGCCCATGAAAAATACACTCACATTGGCTAGTGTCATCCGGTATACACTAGGTGAGCCCCCAAGAAAGTGAGAAACACACACTAGGTTTGTATGTACCCACAAAAAGGTGGCTAATGGGAATGTCATACCACATCTATAGACTCCCATACAACAACCTTACCAAAAGTGATACTCCCTAATAACTTTGATAATGCACCATAAAAAGAGGTCACAAGGCTAGCAAGCTGCATTATGCCAAGCACTCATGAAAAACAAAAAAGGATCCACAGGAAATTAAGTTATGTTATTTTTGGTGGCCATTTAAAATACAATAGGATATGATGGTCAAATGGGTTTTAATTATTTCATGAAAGGTCTCACCTTAGGGAACATCATGCTTAACGTCACTAAGAGAGGACTAGTTGAGGATAAAAGATTTGTAACCTAGGGAATGAACTCCTGAGCATCACCACTAAGAGGAATGCCATATGCCAAGAAAGGTCATGCTCTTGAGGAACATCAAACCTAATGTCACTTCTAAGAAGACACATCACATGAATTGAGATCACACTTTGAATAAAAAGTTCACACTTCCTAGGAGATTTCAACTATCGTCACTAAGAAGGGAACATGCAAACACTAAATGGGGGATAATATGCCCCCCATTTAAAATATCAACATAATTTCTATGTTGGTATTTTAAGTAGAAATAGAGAAAGATAGGATTCTTGGAAAAAATGCACACCTCCCAAAACTAGTTATATTTTCCCCCTAATCATGGAGACAGAGAAAACCACAAAGAACTATCATGTTGCTGCCAAGAGAAATATGGTTGCACCTAATATTGCCACCATGAATTGAAATGACCAAGACACATAAAGCTACCAATGCCACATACTGATGATGATATGATGAAAATAATTATCAATTAGAGGAAATAGGTGCATCAACATAAGGAAGAGCACCACAATCCTTAAGATATTGAATTTTATTACTCAAAGCCTTACATCCATTAGTAGAGTGACCATGAACTTGATGATATGCATAAAATGAACTTTTGTTGTAAAATTTCTTTTGTGTTCTTGAAGGGAGAGAGATCAAGCGAGCTTGGAGAATCTTTTTCAAGTTTTTCTCTTGATCAATAGTAGAAGACGTTCCTTTCTTTTGTGAAAGAGATATTTCTTGCTTACTACAAACTGTCATACATACATAGGACTCTTTATATTTTGAGATTTTATACTCTCCCATAAAGGAGGGTGTAAAATATAAAGAACCCCAATCATTACTAAGACATGTGTTTGAAGATGTCCTAGGAGTGTTATGTATTATGTCATTGATATTAAGCAAACATTTTTTGATCATTTCTTTGATGATTTCATCTCTTTCGAAGGAAAATAACCAAGATCACTAGTTGTTTCTTGTGTGTTAGGCTCTATAGGGACATGTATACTAGAACCACATCCTTTTCCATTATGACCAAGTTGTTTTAAAAGCTCATAACCTCTTCCATAATTTTTTCCCATTTCTTTTGGATTTGGCGGTTCCTCATGATCACACTCTTCATATGTGTTTGCGTAATTTTTGTTTTCCTCTTCTTTGCTAAAAGTTGTCGACTCACATGCTTTTGATGACTCAGCTTGTGTGGATAGTATAGCAGCTTATTTCTACTTTCTTGACTTTAACTATATAATCTTGTGTTGCCCATCAAATTTAGGTGTGAAATATAATGATTCCCAATCATCTTCTGACAACATTGTTACAATTGAAAGGAACTTATCCTTATCTTCAACTTGTAAAGGTTACACTTTTCTAGTTGGTGTGTTATTCTTGTTTCAGTTTGCAAACAATTATGATATGATTGTAGGCCAACTTTAATTGTGTAGACCTCATTTTGATAAGTGTACTTCACTAGACGATGTAACATTGAAGGCAGTGCATTCATTGCATGAATCCAAGGTCTACCTAAGTGAATATTATATGATAGTTATTGAGGCATGACATGAATACTAGTTTTCCATGTAACCCTACCAGCTCTAACAAGTAATGTTATCACACCAAATAGTTTTTTTCCCACATTATCAAATCTACAAATAGATAAAGAATCTAGTTGAATATTACTCTTTTCCACTCCAATCTTATCTAAAATGTTTAAACTACAAACATTAAGTGTCAAACCATTATCAATTAGAGTACATATTATGCCACACTTGATACCATTATTGTTAATACTAGCCCTTATCATCAAAGCATCATTTTTTTTTACACTTCTAATGGAGGTAACTCATCTTGATGAAAGGTAATGTCTAATTTGATTGAGTTCATACCTTGAATTAGGGTTGCTACATCTATTTTTTGCACACTAGGAGGGATAACGACTTGTTGCAAAGAATTTTGAAGTATGCTATGATAATTAGGTGATGCCTGAATGAGATCCCATAAATAAATCTTAGCATGAGTGTTGTGAAGTTGTTCCACAAGATCATACTCCTTTCCACTATGCAAATTTAAATGAGGAGCACTAGGAAAGATAGGTTGTGGAAGTGGTAATGAAGTAGGTATCTTTGTGGTTGTCTATTCTTCCTTGTGTTGTATGTGTGAGCAGCAATATTATAACTTGGTTGTTGTGAAATATTGTTACAAGTGAGTTGTCATGCAAAATTTAAGATATGTCTTGGAGGTTGTGGTTGGTTTTGTGGTGGTCCTATGATAAGAAGTGGCTTAGGATATGACTTGGGAGGTCCAATAATTAGAGGACTAATAGAATTTCCAATAAGTAGAGGACTTCTAGGAGGTCTAAGAGGAGTGTTGGGAGGTCCTATAATCAAAGGAGATCTAATGTTGAGAACCTCAACAGATTCATCCTTATTTTGATGATATTTTAGTGAAGGGGAGTCTAATTCCACCTCATTATCTTCATCTAAGGAAGCCACATTGCTATTGTTTGAAAGACATGTATCAATGCTATCATCCTCTTAAATTATTATATCTTCCCTAGTAGGAGAGTTTTTAAGAGAGGAGAAAACAATATTTTCATGGCATTCAATGGTTGGGTCTTCTAAGATATCTTCATCACAAGTAGGGGAGGTATCTAGAGAAGAAAAAATATGATTTTCTTACTTAGCAATGATTGCATCCCCTTGTTCAATAATGTGTTCCCAAATAGGAGAAGAGAAACAAATAGGATTCTCATGGCTCTCAATGATGGGTTCCTCTAACACCAAAATATCATATTCACAAATATGAGAGATATTGGGAGAAGAACAAACTTAATTGGTATGATTGTCCAGATTTGTATTCTCTTTCACTAACCTAGTTTCACGGGAGAGGGATCAATGAAAAACAATAAAAGAGGGGAAAGTATTTCATATTCATATGCTTGTAACAATAATTTCTTAGAGTATTCAACAAGATCTGAAAATAGAACATGAAGTTTGATAACAAGAGACTTTTTTCATGAAAACATAATGTAATAATTGTTCTACAGATGTTAAATGCAATATTTTTTTTCAATTTGAAATGCCTAAACTAAATGAATGATTAGACCTAATTCATAAAATAGAAATTCTCAAAAATTGACAGACTGAAATAGTATTTTACCAACAGGTCTAAGAAGTACAGACTAAATTTGTGAATGTAAATGACTGAAAATGCACTAATATGCAAGTACTATGCAAAATCAATGTAATATATATGCAATTTTTTTTTGGATTTTTCATATTTTAAACAATGAAAAATGCAATTTTAAAACCCTAGATGAAATGAAAACTAATGCAATTTTGACAACCCTAGATGAAATGAAAACTAATGCAATGCAATGCAAACTAGTGCAAATCCTAGACCTAGGGTTTGAATAAACTCTAATTTCAAAAAATTTATAGTGCAATAATGTCAAGTTCACCAAAATGAAACACCGAAAAATAGGTTCTTTACTAAAATGGGGGGTTCACCAATGATTTACTAAAATAGAATGGGAAAAATGGGGTGTAATGAACCTATCTTTCTATTAATTTCACTAGGAAATGAGATCCCCAAAGGTAGGATAGACTTTTAACCCCAGGTGAGTCAACCCTATTGGAGATATTGTTGTGTTCCTTATGTAAAGGTGGGCTAAAATCTTCCTGAAATATACTAGACAATAATATTTTCTCATGTGAAAGTTTCCTTCTTGCTAGATGTTTTGAATTGATAAAATAACTATGTATTTATAGGTGATTTTCTTATTTCTCGTCAATTAAAATTCAAAAGCCGAAAATTGCAACTTGAATTAGGATCATAAAAATACTACAAAAAACATTTTAAATTGGGACCTGGAACCTAAGGAGGACTCATTCGCCCTTGGGCGAATGGGTCCTAGGCCCTAAATCTAGTACACTTAATTTTCATGGTGCTTAATTTGATGTTTGCAATTGTTTAATACAGGTTTCCCTTTTGGATAATGGGATTAATTAGGTTTTCAAATGCAAAATTGGGTTAACTAGAGGCTTAATTAAGTCCAATTTAATTAAGCGACCTAAACATAGTGTGAAAATGTAAAGGTGTACATTTTTCTACACTAGAATGTGATATTTATTTGGCTAATTTTATGTCTAACCATAATAACATGCATATCATTAAATCTTGGTATGTGTTTCTAGCATAAAAAATTGTCACCCTTGACAATTTTACACTATGTTTTTTGCCCCCTTAAGTCATTGGACCTAATTGAACACCTAATTTCCTAAATTGTGCATTCCAAAACCCATTTTAACACTTATTGACAAATTTCAAGTGGGAAACAAATGCATTAATTTAATGTTTTTTCACCAACTTCAAAATTCTAAATAAATAGGTCTAGGACATTGGCACTTAGAGCACCTATGTCCCCCTATTTTGGCTCCAAATTCAAATATGTCAGAAAGCCCCTTTTATTATTTCAAATTCAAATGTCTAAAGTTAGCTATCATGATTTAATTTGTAGTAAATTAGAATAATTGCTTATAAATACCTAGTTATTGCATCATTTAAAATAGAACAAGAAATATCTAACATTAAGAGGCAATTTTAGATATCAAGAGCATTATAAAGCAAGTCAAGAGCAACCATTAAAGGATTTATTGCAAAAATTCAAGATCCAAGCATCATATCAAATCCTATGTGATTTTATGTATGTTCACATTATCATTGTTTGTGAAGGCTAACCCTTGTTGTAGATCTCCAAGCAATTCAAACAATTTAAGAAAGAAAGATCCAATACCCTAAGGAGATGTGCATGACTTTAGTCCCCCAAAGAAACCATTGAAGGGTGGTGAGTTGCAACACTTTGTGGATTCATCATTCCTTCCTATCATTTATCATTTTATCATTAGCATTGCCATTGTGGAAGTGGAAACACTAACACAGGGTTTGACTAAGGAAAGACCCTAAATGGCACAACCCTTACTCTCTCTCTGAATGTGTTGGTTTCAAGTTTGAAGAGGATTGAAGGAAGTTTGAAGATCCATTATTGATTGTTGCAAATGAAACCCTAGGCCTTGAAAAATCATGAAAAACCACCTACAAAATTATTTGATAATGATCTAATAAAAATGTAGATGAAAATTAGAAGCCTTGATCTAGATCTCAAGGATTGTGAAATAGATCCAAAAAACACCTATCAGGATATTGGTACCCATAGAGGAAACATCCTTGAAAATCATTCTCAAATTCACACCATAGGTGCACAATGTCCTACTTAGTCTATACTTGCGGTTTGATTTTTCCTATGACTTTTTAGATCTATTGTTTCTATGTTAGAGTAGTTATTTGCATCATTAGGTCAATTGAATTATTAAGGTCATTTTAAATTTGTTCAAGGGCTAGTTGACTCACCATCTATGTTGTAATTCAATCATATACCTTGTTCAAATCCATCAAACAACCATTCATAATCATATCACATCATATCCGACCTTTCAAATACAATGAAATTAGGAAAAGGTGTGAGAACCTTAAAGAGTTAAACTCCAAAAGGGATAAATCTACTTTCCCCATATATCATTTAGATTAACATCAACCTTTTTCTATGTTTCAGTGTTATATATATATATATATATATATATATATATATATATATATATATAGTATCTTAACTTAATTTATAATTTGTATGTAAAATGTGTAACTTAACTTTACTTATTAAATATCTTCTATCATATTATTAAATATATATAATGAAATGTGATATATATATATATATATTAAGTAAAAGATATAATAAGTAATTTTAAATGCATATATATACATGAGTTTTAGATCTATATAGACCACAAGGCCTTTATTAGAGTGATTTTTTAAAATTTTAATTTAATATTCATAAATAAATTAAAATAATGTTATTTATTATAATTTTATTAATATAGTTAATAGAGAGAGAGAGAATTGTTGCCATTGGGAAATCACCCATTTTATTAAACCGAGAAAAAAGAAAGTTACAATTTGTGGCTTGAGATAAGGTAAGACTAAAGAAAAGTGTTTTCAGCCTCTTGATTACTTAGATCCTTTCTAATTGGGCAATAGAAAATAGAGTGTCATAGTGTGATAGATAGAAACCATTGTAGCCATATTATTCCTATTGAGCCCCTCTCTCATGAGTGTTATTGCCTATTTCATTTCCTATTTTTCCTTATTGTTTCTATGCATATCTCATCCCCCACCAAACCTATTTTAGGTTCTCTGCTTAGAGTAGACAATGCACTTATAGACTTATCTTGATATTTTTTGTTCACGAATATCCTCACCACTTTCCCAACCTATTCATATCTTCTAGAGGTACTTACCATGTTATAAAGAAAATGTTCTAGAAATTTATAGTTATGGATCACACTCTTTATAAATGGTTTATGCCTATGACCATTGTGATAGTCTCATACTCCACCTTATATCTTAGCATAAATATTTCCTTCAATTGCTTCTTTACATCAACTTGCTTGTAGTAACAATACACGTTCAATATTTTTATCATGTCTTCCATAGCGCTTGTGATGTTATTTGAACAAACAATCTACATTTTATAGTCTTTATATTTTCATTTTCTTAATTTGTGATAGCCTAATCTTATCCATTTTCCCTAGAAAATCTTATCAAGATTTTGGATAAGTAATTACATATTTAACTATATCATGTGAGGGCCTTCATTTGGTTGATATTTTCCAATTTCTACTTGCATAGAACATCCATGATTCAATTCCCATTATTTCTTGAGTGTTCATAATTTCCATATTGCAAAATACTAAGATTCCTCTTCATTTTATGCTCACTTAACCCACTTATATCTCATGTCTATTTGTCCTTCTTACAGGTATTGGAAGTATGTACAATTTTTGTTGTCATTGATGTCAACAGATTTTTGTTGTTGCAATGATTTCAATAGGTACAAGTCTATGAGGAGATTGTTGGTTGCGGGTCATCCCACAATAGTGGTTTACAATTTTTGGCCAAATTGGAAATTGAACTGGATTTTTGTAACTAAATCTTCACTTTGGGGCACCTATAGCGGGAAAACTGTTAGAAATTTGAAGATGATGCAAACTAGTGATTTGTGACATTTTGTATGTAAATTCTAAAAATATTTTTTTCAAAATTTTTAGAATCAGATTGTGCCTCTTTTTCCATCTCCTTCAAAACTAGTTTTTAATAGTAAACACCATTTTTAAAGAGTGATGTTACTGGCTAACACATAACTTTTTTCTATGAAGGATAAAATTCTTATTTTTTTTGAATTTAGATTTGTAACTACGATATCTAGTGCATGAAATTAGTTTCATAGCATTTCATTTAATATTTTTTTCTTAATTAAGTTTTAAAGTTAAACGAATTACAATCCAGACATGATTTACTAGCTAAAACATAACTTTTTTGTATGTATCAAAATCAACTTTTTTTGTTGGATCAGGGACATCAATATCTAGTGCACTGATATTTTTCAATTTTTTTTGATAATCTGCTATTTTTCCACATGTGCAAAATAGATAGCTTGGTTTTTAGTGAAAAACATTCACAAGAAATAAAAAATAAATATAATAATCAAATTAAATATATTTAAAATTATACTTTTTGGGAAGCATATAATAAGGACTATATTCTTACAAAAATAAAAATTTAAATGAATTTATTTGATCCCATAAAAGGTAAACGAAAATTGGTTTTTTATCAGCATTTTGATAGGTGTAAAGGATAATGGTTTAAAACTAGTAGGGTTCTATCCAAGGTGGTTTGATCTAAGCCAGTTTGATCAAACCCTCTTCAATTGGAATCCTTTAAATGGAACTTTTCAAGGCTTAAATCATCATATTTTCTAAAAATATGTGATTTCAAAAAAAATCAAAATGTCCCAAAAAGTATAAACCACTATTATGGGATCACCCTTGCATTAATGTCAATCTTGGTAATGCTCTAATTAGCTACATTATGTTGTCATTCTTAATGTCTCCCTCTCCCTCTCCTTCTCCCTCTCCCTCTCCCTCTCCCTCTCCCTCTCCTTCTACCTCTCCCTCTCCCTCTCCCTCTCTCCACCTCTCTCTCTCCCTCACTCACTCTCTCCCTCACCATCCCCCTCCCTCCACCCCCACACCCTTCCCATCCTCTCTCTCTCTCTCTCCACCCCCACCCCCTCCCTCCCTCCCTCCCTCCCCTTCCCCCTCC
>VDFB02092938.1:333012-355769 GCA_007258455.2 Sequoia sempervirens
CTCCTCTCCCTCACTCACCCTCGCTCCCTCGCTCACCCTCCCTCCCTCTCTCGCTCCCTCTCTCCCCCCTTTCTTGCCCTCCCCTTCCTCCTTACCTCTTGCTCCCATTCCCCCTCCCCACCTCTCGCTCTCCATCCCCCCTCTCCCCTACCACTCTCTCTCTCTCTCTCTCACCCTCACTCCTCTCTCTTCCCTTCCCCTCCTCCCTCTCTCCTCCCTCCACCTCCTCATCCTCCCTCCCTCGCTCCCTCTCCCTCTCCCTCTCTCTCACCCTCTCCCTTTGCCTCTCTCTCTCTCCACTTCTTCCCCTCTCCCTCTTTCTCTCTCCCTCCCCTCTCTCCCCGCTCTCTCCTCCCTACCCTACTCCCCTCCATCTCTCTCCCCTCCCCTGCCTACTCCCACTCCTCTCTCCTCCCTCCCCCCTCTCCTCCCTCTCTCCCCACTCTCTCTCTCTCCTCACCCCTGCCCTTCCTCCTCTCCTCGCCATCCCACTCCCATCCCTCTCTTCCTCCCACTCCCTCCTCCTCCTTCCTCTCCCTCACCATCCCTCCCTCCACCCCCAAACGCCCCCCCCCCTCTCTCTCTCAATAATTAATTAAAAATATTAATAATTTTTTTAATGTTTGTATAATATTACTAAAATAAATTAATTGGTAAGTATTATATTATGTTTGTATGAAATAATTTTTTTTTATATAAAATTTAATGATGTCATAATAAATTATAATTATTATTTAAGTGGGCATATTGTGAAATATGACTTTTTATGGCTATTATTTATTGATTTAGGGATATAGATACTAGAACAACTATTATTGCAACAAAATGCCAAATAATTTCTAAAATAATTTCTAAAATTTATAAAGTTAAATATTTTCCATATTGACTTGAAGAGATTTAGTTTTCTTTTAAAAAAATATTGATTTAAAAAATAAATTAACTAAAGATAGAAGTATATATATAATTTAAAACTAATAACTACTTGCATAGTAAAATTTTAAAAGTAGTATTTGCCTAACAACTTTTTATTTGCATGCAAATAACAATACAATTTTAAATTAAATTGACTATATAAATAAACTAAATTATTAATTTTTTTAAATAAAAAACTTAAAATTCATAGTCAATGGAAATTTCACGTAATCTAAATGACGATTATATAAAAGCCAAAATAAAATCAGATCCTTTACTAACTCTAAAAGTAAATTTTATGGACACTAAAAGATTTTTAACTTAAATGTTGTGCTATCTTTAATTAAGAAATTTATTAAACTACTCAGTTGAAAAGAAGATGATAATTACGTTGATAATAAATTTATTAAACCATAGTTGAACCAAGTCATTAGCTACATTATACAAAAGTGATAACCGTAATACGTGTCAAAGAGTTTTGGTTTTAATGTTTGACTAAACATACCCAATATCACCTGCGGACTGCCAAAGGAGAACCATAAAAATTTGAAATAATGTTGTTGAATATGAATATATACTTTTCTAAAAATTGGATACTAAATCCAAAGAATATTTTTCATTCTTTCAAAACAACTTTATTATTGGCTGTCTAAAGTATTGTCATAGTAGCTTAAGATGGCCAATCAATCAGAAAAGTTCTAGCTTAATAGAGTGAATTAAAGGATAAAACATTAATATCGTGACCCAAGATTACTCCATACTAGAATCTGAGATAATGAAGCAGAAAAAATATTCATAGAATCTTAAGAATTACACTTAAACCATTAGCACTATATGGTGTAGGTTAAAACAGAAGATTACACTGTACTAGAATGTGGCTCAGCCCATAACCTCACCCCATGCAGAAAAAATATCAACCATTAAATTATGGGAACGACAAGTCAAGGCTCTGTGGATTTTATATGAGGTATACATTTTCTTAGTTTGGGAGAAAGTTATATTTAAGAGTTGTGTAACAGTGATTTGTGTGTGTTGTGGTCAGAAAGAGAGCTAAAAAGGAAATTAGAACAACAACCATACCTGAGCACTAAGAAGATTTTGTGTAGGTTCTATCCATCAGAAACGAGTTCTTTTTCTTTGTAGATGCCCACAACCATGAGGATCAAATCTGTAGCATGGAGAAACAAAGTCTTCATGCACATTGCACAATGAAATCGCCTCAAAATGTGTTCGTATTGCTTCACTTTAATTGTAGGTCTTCTTTCACTTTTCTCTTTAATTGATTCCCCTATTTTTATCACTTTGTGTGCTTGTCCAATAGCCCAAGGAGGAGATCTATGGGGACCTTATTTTCCATTTGCTGAGAAGCTTGAGAGACTCTAGACTGCAAGGATTCTTCCTTGGTAATTTCTGGAAGCACTCTTTAAAACTTTAATTGTAGGTCTTCTTTCACTTTTCTCTTTATGCTATGTGGGTGATTCCCTTATTTTTAGCACTCTGGTTTCTTTTTCAACAGCCCAAGGAGGAGCACTGTGGGGATCTAATTTTCCATTTGCTGAGAAGCCTAGGAGACTCTAGAATGCAAGGATTTCTTCCTTGGTAATTTCTGGAAGCACTAGAAAGCGTAATTTCTGGAAGCTAGCGAGCCCTTTCATTGATCGATTTAAAGTGTCTACTATGTATAACGCTGAGACATCCTGCGATGAAAAAGGCCCAAAGAGACTACTCGAAGCATATCTCTGTTGAATAAATCTTATCATCTAGCTTTCTGCTACTAAATCTGCTACCTTTGATTCCTATTTTCTACTCTAGATCATAAACAAGTTTCATTTGCACTGTAACACAAACATTTGACTAGTTTTGAATCACAGTAACTCCTATTGAACAATGAAAGTAGCGATACAAAGCTAAAACTAATAATAAATTGGAATATCTAATTACTCACATTACACCATTAGTGATCACCTCAACTTTTGGCTAGTGCAGTGCATCATACAAATCACAAGGATGAGATTCTCTTATAACTTTTCAAGATTACTGAAAAAAAAAAAACCCAAAAAAAACAAAAAAAAAAGAACTTTCCAAGATCAAATTCGATTGCTTTCAACGGTTAAATTAGTTGGCATCTACCTGGATGCTCCTCCTACCAACTACAATTTAAAATTGTTCCATTCCCATCTCCAATGGTCTGATTATAAATGAAAGAAAGTGATGTCATCTGAAGAATCCTCCAGCAATAATAACCCGAAGGATAGGATGAAGAGGAATGCAACCGTTGAATGCTGGACTCTCATATTTGATGGATCTAAATCCAAGCATGGTGTTGGAGCGGGATTCAAATTGATTAGTCCAAAAGGTAAAACCCTCTTTGCAGCTCATAGACTTCAATTTCACTGTACTAATAATGTAGCAAAATATGAGGCGTTGATTCATGGACATCTTATGGCACTTAAGAAAAAGGTTAAGGTTCTACAAGTTTTCAGTGATTCTGAGTTGGTAAATAAGCAAGGAAACAATATTCATGCCATGATAGGAGAATGACTAATTATAGGCATAGAGTATGGCACCTCATTGAGAGATTTGATGCCTTCAATATTCAACTAATACCACGATAGAAGAATCAAACTGCGGATTCTCTGGCCCAGGCAGCAAGCACTCTGTAGCCCTTATCTTTGTCAGGTTTGAAAAGGTTTACTATAGAATTGACCCCTGTGCCATCAGTTCCAGACAATGTTACTAACTTTCAGGTATTTGAGGATGACAAGCATATCCTGGACTTCATTACAAACACAAATGTTTTTGCTTCCCAAATCATTGATGAAACATAACTCCAGGAAGTAGAATTGGATTTGGAAGGAGTGATAAATTTGAAGTCTCATACTATTCCAAGGGGAATGGTACAGTTAGAGCAAATTTTTGATCTAGACAAGATCAGAGATCAGGAGCAAGAGTCTAAGAAGAAATCTATCAGTGGACAATGTGATACCTACAATATGGGAATTGAAGAAGATGCTAAAAATATTTTTATTAGCAAGGTATGCACTCCAGAGGAAAGACAAGGAATAATTGAATCATTGCATAACTTTCTAGATGTAATAGCCTGGAGTTATGAAGACCTGAAAACTTACGATACATCAATCATTACCCATACTATACCTCTGAAGCCAGGTGCTAAGCCTTTCAGGCAGAGACAAAGACCAATTAACGCATTACTGGAACCAGTTATATAGAAAGTTCAAAAATTATTGTTTGCCAGAATTATATTTCCTGTCAGGCATTCAACATGGGTGGTGAACCCGGTTCCAGTAAGGAAAAAGAATGGGGAAATCAGACTTTGCGTTGATTTCAGAAATCTAAATAGATCATCAGAAAAGGATAATTACCCAGTCCCTTCATTAGATGAAGTACTTCAAGTAGTAAATGGTTCTCAGATGATGTCCTTTCTGCACGGCTATTCAGGGTACAACCAAGTAATGGTTCAGTATGAAGATAGGCACAAAACTGCCTTCACAACAAAATGGGGTACCTTTGCTTATAGGAGGATGCCTTTTGATCTCATTAATGTTGGGGCTACATTTCAAAGGACCATAGATATTGCTTTTAAGGATATCATAGGCAAGTGTATTATTATTTATATGGATGATCTAACTATCTTTCCCAAAAATAGAGGGGACCACATCTCTGACTTACGCAAAGTGTTTCAAAGGTGTAGGGAATTCGTCATATCCCTAAATCCTAAGAAATGCATTTTTGGAGTGACATAAGGGAAATTGCTAGGACATGTCATATCTGAAAAGAGAATTGCAATTGATCCAGAAAGGGTGGAGGCCATACTCAAGATTCAACCACCTGCTAGCAAAAAAGAGATGAAGTCTTTCTTTGGCAATATCAACTTCGTCAAGAAATTCATTACTACATTTGCTGAAATTATTAAACCACTGAATGCAATGTTGAAGCAAGACACTAAATTTGAATGGGCTGCAGAGGCAAAGGAGGCATTTGCAGAAATCAAAAGAGCCATTGTTGATGCTCTAGTATTAGTAAGTCCTGATTACAGTAAGCCCTTTTACATCTATTCATTTGCTTTGGATCATTCATGTGCGGGAATGTTGACTCAGAAGTCTAAAGAGGGAAACAAGCATCCTATTGCTTTTATGAGTGCACCATTAAAAGATGCTGAGCTGAAATATCTGAGTGTAGAAAAGCAGGCATATGCCCTGGTCAGGGCAGTGAAGAAATTTAGACATTATATCCTCAGGAATAAGATTTATGCAATCGTCCCAGATCCTGCAATAAAGTTACTATTGATGCATAATGAGTTGGGTGAGCATAGAGCCAAATGGGTAACAATGCTACAAGAATATGACATTGAAATCCAACCCATGAAGTTGGTAAGAGGCTAGGGACTTACTCAGACTATGGCTGAAATGGGACCTGAACTTACTATTTAGAATTATAATCCTGAAGTAGTTTCTCCAGGTGACTGGTATGATGACATAGTTTATTATTTGTTGAACCAGTGATCCCCAAGCCATCTTAATGTTGTTCAGAGGAGAGCTGTGTGATTGAAGAGCGATGGTTTCATGCTAAATGGAGCTGTTCTATATCAGAGAAATCATGAAGGCATTTATTTGAGGTGTCTTGGGAGACGAGAAGCTGAAAGGGCGATGAATGAATTTCATGAAAAGTATGGTATTGGCCATGGTTCTACTATTGCCACAACGAATCAAATTCTAAGGGCTAGGTATTATTGACCCACATTATTCAAGGATGTTCACCATCATGTTAGGACCTGTCACACTTGCCAGACTATAACAACAAAGGAAATGTATGAAGCACTTTTGCTTCAACCAGTCACTGAGGTAAGGCCTTTTGCTCAGTGGGGCATGGACTTTATAGGTCCTATCAACCCACCATCTTCTACGGGACACAGGTACATTCTAACCATTACTGATTATTTCACAAGGTGGACTAAGGCTTTCGCTTGTAAGCAATGTACATCTGAGGTAGTGATTGATTTCCTAGAATCTACCATTATTAATAGATTTGGATGTCCTCTTTCTGTTGTCTGTGATAATGGTCTTGCTTTTGCATCTTTAAAATTTTTGAACTAGGCTTTTGATCACGGCATTATGATAAATTTTGCATCTAATTATTACCCTAGGTTAATGGCCTAGCAGAGTCCTCCAATAAGAACTTATTGACCGTTATCTGTAAGTTGTTGGAGAGAAACCTAAAAGACTAGCACACCCAGCTCTGGTTTTCCCTTTGGGCAGATTATACAAGGCTTAAGTCATCCATCGGAACATCTCTCTATCACTTAGTATATGGTCTGGAGCTAGTATTCCCTATTCAACTCAAGATCCCAACCTTGCAATTCATTAATGAGTTTTATGATGATGGGGATAGAAGGGAGGCCAGGTTGACAAAATTACTGCACCTTGAGGAGAAACAAGACAATTCCCTTGAAAAATTTGCTAAACATCAGGGGGTGGTTAAGAGGTGGTTCGATAGAAGAGCTAAGGTCAAAGCTTTTAGGATTTCTGACCTTGTGTTTTACTAGGATAAACCTCATGATCGAAAGGGAAACATGGGAAGTTTTATAAGTTGTGGCTCAGTCCATATCAGATTGCTGAAATACTTGAAGATAATGTCATCCGTTTGAAGACTCTCATGGGGGAGGATATTCCACTGCCTGTTAATGGGCAGTATTTGAAGCATTATTTCCAACCTTGAGCTGTTTTCAGCTCCCTGATTTGTATATAGTTAGTTTAGATTGCTTTTCGTTTCTTGTTTCTACTCTGGTTTGGTTTGCTTTGGTTTGTTTTGCTTTGGTTTGGTTTGGTTTGGTTTGTTTTGCTCTTGCTCTTGGTTCTTACTCCTTCTGGGATCTCCTATTGCATTTGTATGACAGTGGTGATCAAGTAGGTGTGGTGCTCTCAGTATTTCCTTTTCAAACTTTAATCATCTTTCTAGAACATCATGGTATGAATTCTCTGCCCAATGTCACATATCCTTATGTCTAAGACGAAGAGTCTTTTAGTCAGATTGAATAGGAATACATTAGTGTCTCACATTTTGAATATTAAAAATTCATGAAGTTGCAGGAGGGCCTTATAAAGTTTGGACATGTGAAAAATCTTTTTTCTGCTCTAGTGCCACTGTGGTTTTCATCCATGAGTGTGAACTTCACTATTTACAAGTTGAAATTAAAAAAAAAAGAGAGAGGAATAAGTAAAAAGGCAAGCGATATCAGAAAAAATAAAGAAACAATATTGAAAATCAAAAGACTAAATTCAACTCATCAGGGGAATCTGAATATCTCTACTAGGGCTATGAATGCTTGACTGGCAGTAGAGCTATGTTCAGGAGAATCATAGCGATAACCTTGTCGGGGCTATGGACGCCTGACTGGCAATGAGGCTCTATCCAGGTTGCTTTTAGAGTATGAATCTTTATGTAGCCTGTTTGGATCAAGTTTGGTCTCTTTTCCAGCTAAACGAGGGAGTAATGAATGCATATGCACACACTTTGATCTTGGTGTAGGAAAGTTTGGGTGACTTGTGGGTTCTTTGGTTTAACCATAGGTGGTGACTGGTTGGATGAATTGTAATCATAAGTTTTGGGTTCTTGATTCTAGTTTGCCATCAAAATGCTCTGGAGCATTTCCCCAGCGGAGTCACCATTTGTTGTACAATTTTGCACACACGCCCCACTTGGAGTAGGAACCCTCTTTTCTAATTTTGCATGTCTCTAGGACCTTTGGTTTTTATTGGATTTGTCCTTCAAGGTCTTGGGATGTTGGTCTTGCTTTCCTTGGTCTTACCCTAGGGGTTGAATTGATCAAACTTGGTTTTTTAATGGAAGTCCGGGTTTTGCCCTGGGTCCGGGATTTTCCAGTTCACTCAGATTTTTCTAGGTTCTAGTCCATCCTCTATCAATGTTGGATTTTTTGAAATTCAGGTTTCTGGTTAAATCCAAGATTTTTTGGATTAATTGGATTTTCCTGGATTGCATCAGAGTCTCAAAGGGTGTGTTATCCGTGGAATTCATGCTCACCCGGATTGTTCGTCTGGCTCGATTTTCTCCGAAGTTCTATTTTGAGCTCGGGTTTCCAAATCTCCTCGTATGTCTTATCGGCCATTAATGCTTGAGGTACATTTGCTCTGGCATGAATGTAAGTGAATTTAAAGGCTTTTAGTGCTCTTCATGATTTCATTATTCATTTTCCATCTGCTATAGCACTTACGATTGTTCATTTTGAGCTTTGGTCATTGGATTTGGTCTGTTCACATGTGGATTGCATGAGCACCTGTGTTGAATATTTTCACCGCTAGGACACCCTGATTTACAGAGACTTCCTTGGTTTTGAGCTTCATTCGGAATTGATCCATGGTAAGTTTTTATTGACTTCTCCTATTGTTTTGCATTGTGATTAAATATTTTGAGTTATTGGTGGTTATCTGGGTCGGCCCTCACTCATTTATCATGGTTCCATATTTATTGAATTAGGGTTTGAATTCACCCTTCCATGGGTTTTAGCACCCACACTGTGCATCCCTTCGAATATCAATCGAATGTTAGGTATATCCCTTTGGCTAGGTGTTTCTGTTAGGGCCTTGCCTTGTTGGCGCGTGGTCTGCTATTTTGTGAAAATTAGGGCTTCAGTGTGTTTTCCCAGATTTCTTAAATTCAGTGGAGTTGTCATCATCCTCTTGCCTTGCGTTTCGCTTAACCTTGTCCGCATCATTTGTGACCCCAGTGTGCCCCAGTTTCATCGTTTTAAGGGATTGAGTTTGAACTTCAAGCTTGCTTTAGCTCTCATGGCGGAGGTTCAACTGTCAAACCTAGGGCATCATTATTTTATTACAAGGATCAATCACTTAAGAGTTTTGAGAATTCTAAGACTAGATGCAATCAAAATTTGGCTCATCAGGGTTGAGTTTATCTTCGTGGAATCCAAATAGGGAGGTTTGTGTAATTACTTGGTTAATGGTCTACGCGTCGAGCAGTCGTCGGGTTTCTGCGGTGTCCATGGAATTCCTACGTGCTCGGATTTTCCTGGATTCATCCATTTTCCCGAAGTATGATGAACTCCCAGAGTTTCAAGCTGTCCACGGAAATTTGAGTCATCCCAATTTTTTTGGTTTTCTGCCTGTTTCATTTCATTTTGATTTTCGATATTGAAGCAATGAATTGGATGTGGGATGATGATTTATTGTTGCTAAATAGATGAATTTTAGGATAATTATAAATCTCTTTTGTCTGTATTGATGATTTGTTTTGGAATGATGCCTTGGTAGTGGGAGTCCGTCTGGGTCGGATTTCTCTGAATTCTGCCCCGACAGGATTATCCCGGATTGCCTCATTTTCTCGGATTGCTTGATTTTCTCAGTTTTTCAAGATTGATGATTAATGGTTTATCTTAATGATTTCATGTTGTTTCATGGCTAACCTTTGACTAAAATATGGATGATAATTGGATTTTCATGAGGCTCTTTTATGAATGTAGGCTGAATCAAGCAAACCGGCGGCAAGAAAGGCCAAGGGAGATACAGAGGGGTCTTCGATCATCGATGCGGAAAGGTTAAGGCTGGATGTGAAAAGTTAGTTTCCTGCTAGTAAGGTGGCTTCAGTCTAGTTAGAAGTCTCGAAAACTAATGTAGGAGCATGGAGATATGAAGAGTTCAAAGAAAGGACAGCTCAGCAAGATTTATCATTCCTGACCAAGGGGATGGTGAAGTCCGGACTGGCTCATGTGGTCGGATTTCCTCCTGCAGTTCAATGCTATGAGCTAATATTGGAATGTGTCTGACACTATGATTTTGATACATAGAGGATTGTCAGTATTGATGGAAGGGTGTTGGAAAACTTCAATCCAGTTTCTATTGCCTAGGCATTTGATATGCCAGACTTATCATGTGTGTGTGCCTTGGACATGGACTTGGCAAGGACTTACTATGAGGATGAGCCTACCAAAGCTTAGTAGATGATCAATTCCTTGTTGGAAAATTCAAAATCTCATTTCTCCAAGTTACCCAAGCAGTTACACAGGATCAACATTCGACAGGACATATATGATGCAATCACATTGTTGAGCAGGGTAGTTGGCTTGAAGAGTGCTAGGGTATTGGAGAATTGGATGGTGCATGTCATCAACAAGATTGAGCAAGGCATTAATTACCAGTGGGAAGGAACTATCAGTGCAATGATTGACAGGTAGATGAGAGATGTGCTTGAAACAAAGAAATTCACCATGTCATCTTATGTGGTGTATGTACTTGCTAGATCTTATCCATACAGGGGATTGAATCCAAAAGGAACATTCAGACAGGATGTCATCTATGAGGTGTACCCCGAGTTGCACCTAGGGAATCAAAATTATAGGAGAGAAAATGATGCATTTACTATGCATATTACTAGGTTGCTTTAGAATGCAAAGCATATGAGAGTTTCTGATGGAGCTAGGGAGCTGATCAAAAAGTACAGAGCTTGGTTCATACAATTCCCCACTTTCTCCTATGTCAAAATTGATGGATGTTCGCCTGCTCCATACAGATTGCCTAGATATCCTACCAACCATGTCATACTTTTGGAGGTTACCCGACAGATATGTGATTTCGATGCCATTGTTAAAAGAGAGAAGCACAAAACAGGGTTTGGTGGAGATTTTCCTTTGAAAATTGGTATAGCTAAGGTTTTCCCTTCAATCAAATTAGCTCATGCATCAGGAGAGGAATTGAGTACTTATGGGTTCTCTTTCCATTCTAAGAGGGCAAACTTTGATATTACTAGTGAAGCACAAAAGAAAGCTACCAAAGAATATCACCAAAAGGATGATCTAGAGGACTATTGGGTGAATAGAAAGGATGACTTTGAGGTAAGAAAGAAAAGATATTCAAGGCTTCCAGCTGATGTGATCAGAATGTAAAATGTCAAGTTAATTCCTGATCAGTTGGAAGATGATGGAAATTTAGTCTAGGATCATGCATATGAATCAGTCAAAGACATGCCCATTGGAGAGGTAAACTGGTCAAAAAAAGAAATAACTGAATTGGAGGAATTAATGGCTCCTATTATGAAATCCACCAAGTCCTGGTTGAAGCATAAAGTATGGGAATTGGAAAGTGAAAAGGTACCCTGTACCTTCAATCTGATGTGAAATTTGAATGCTCATTCCACTTCAGAGGAGTCCGGTAAAGATGATTCTGCGAGAAAAGCTAAGGGGAGTTCACCTTTTAAAATTAAAATCAGAGGCCCTAAGGAGAGTGAGCCTGAAAAAAAAAGAAAACCTAGGGAAAAGAAGAGGAGTCGTACTGTAAAAATAGGTAAGTATTTTGAAGAGGGGGAACTTGAGAAAGTAGAGAAAGAGGATGCTCCTCCATAGCCAAAAAGGGCAAGGACAACCAGGGCTTCCAAGAAGAAAGGTCAAGAAACTTCTAAGGATAAGGTGGATCCTTATGTGGTCGATGTGGAGAGTTCAGGAGAGAAAACCAGGGTTTACTCAAGAAGGTCAAGAACTCCATCTCCCAAGGAGACAATGCAAAAAATAGATCCTCTTCCAATAGCATCCACTATAGAACAATAGAAAGATACCTCTCCTTCATTGGGTATACCTGAGCAAACAACTCATGAAGAGCATGAGACCAGTGAGGAGGCAGAACCGTTTAAGGATGGAGAACTTTATGGCGGAGCTGCTGAGTTTGAGGTAGGACATGTGGAGGTGCATCCTTCTCCGTTAGTATAGTATGAGGATTCTCATCCTGCAAGTAGCATAGATAATAGATCCCTTGAGAAGGAGGATGTTCTTGTTAAGTCTCCATCACCCCTATAAGAAGTGGAACCAGAACTGGAAAGAAAAGGCTATCAATCTCCTGAGAGGGAAAAGGATGAGACAGTAGAGCAGCGTGAAGAGGTCAAGAAGGATGAAATCCGGGTGGATCCTGCTGTGCCGGATTGGCTAGATAAGGAGATTAGAAGAGAATAGGTCATTGTTGAAGATACTCCTCTCAACTAGGATGAAATGTTGGCCAAGATTGGAAAGGGAAAGAAGAAGAAGGCAGCCAAGGTGATTTCAAAGATCGACAAAGATGAAGCCAGTAACAGGGTTATTCATATTGCTACCCCTGCTACTAATAAAAGTAGAGATGAGGTCACTAGCAAAGATTATAATGTGCAGACTATCAATCTTGGGCCTGCTTCTATGGAGCAGGACATTGAAGAATATGAAGGGTCCAGTGCAGTAATAATAGAGATATTGAGAAAGGAAACACAGTCTAAACATGAATTAAAGAAAGAGAATGAAAGGCATAAGAAATGTTTAGAAGACATGATGAAGCCTTTGTAGTCTTTTCACCCATCCTCCTCTGCTACTGCTGGTTTCTTGCCAAAGGAGACCATTTCCGAAATAGAAAAGATGAAGGATTCTACCATGGCTACAATAGATTGGTTGAAGGTGGTACAGACTAAAGGAGATGATGCAATAAAGGAAATCCTTTCAATTGGAAAAGATGCAATAAGGGCTAAGGATTTATTAGAGCATGTTTTATCTTAGGATAAGGAGGATATTGATCTCTTATTGCAGAAAACCAAAGAAATCATGGGGTATGGTAAGAATCAGTTGGTTGTTGATGGAATCCTTTCTTCATCTAGGGTTAATGAGTCTTGGGAATGGTTTGAGGCCTTGCAAATCTGACAGAAAGCCATCAAGAAGATTTATAAACAAAAGAAGCAGATGGATGGTAATCTAACTGGTGTTTTTTTTAGGTAATGACTGGCCAGAGGAAGATTGCTCCTAAATACCTGAGCTTAGAATAATTGAGGGAATGGTGGCATGATGTCTATGCGCTTGATATTGAAAACTTTGTGACAGGGCACCAATTGGATGATGCAGCTACTTATATGGCTGTGGTGGATAAGTACTTGGCATATAAGGGTGATTGGGATACTACGGTCAAGTAGTTGAGGGAAGAAATTGGATCAATTGAATGTTGGCTCAAAATCCTACCCTTGCCACCTGTTACTGAGCTGGATAGGGTGTTTTGGTGGTTCATGAATTGTTCGATCAGAACAAAGATAAGGGAGGCGACAATTAATGTCAATTTGGAGATTTGTGCTTCCCTATTATTATGGGGCATGTGTTGATCCGGGCTGCATTGGGGAATGTGTTTTGGCCAACCTTGATGATGTATCGGCATTTAATGTGTGCCTTATTTTGAAATTCCTGAGGCCGACTTGTTTTGGCTATTTTATGTTGTAAATTTTTGACTGGGGCGACATGCTTTTGGGGGTTCTCTATAAATGGAATTTGTGCCTCATTTGTAAGGGGTTAGTTAGACAAATAATAGAGACAAGTTAGACTAAGAAAGAGCTAGAGCATTCTGTAGTAGAGATAGTAGTTAGTTCTTTGAAGCAAGTGTTGTAACACAAAATAGTGGAATTCTTGCTACATTCTGGTGATCTAATACAATTGAAGACATTGTGGTTTCTTTGGTGAATTCTTTGTGTTAGTTCATCTTGCATGGTTCTTGTTGTTCCATCTTTGAAATTGCTTGAGAATAGAAGATTTGATGTTAGATTTAGAAGTGGATAAGTTTGGTAAATGATGTTCATGGTTTTATGCTTGGAATGTTTGTAGCAATCTCTGGTCTATACTCATAGTAACTATCTGATTGTAGTAGACTGGTGAAGTCAACCTAGACCATACATTTATTTGTGCTCACATCAATTGTGGATGAATGTCTATGATCTGAAAATTTGTATGCCTTAGAAGATTGCACGTTTCTTGCAATATTGCATTGTGGATTAAGCAGGAATTGGTTATTTGAGATTGGTCCATTCCAGGAATTCATCATTTGCATTGTTTGTCTTAGAAATAGTTTATATTTCGTTACATCTCTTTCACCTTCATCTTTTGTTGTTTCTTTACTATTCGGTTAGATTTAAGATTTAAGATCATGATATTGCAAGATTTGATAAGTTGGAAATATACAGTTTGCTTGTAGTAAGCTCTGGTTGTGATTACCATCATTTTCACATATTATCTGAGTTGTTTATGTATTGTCAAGACCTGAACACCTAAGAGACCTTGGGGTGATTTTCAGCAATTTATTGTTGAAGATTATCTTTCAAGAGAGATAGAATATTGCATTATGTCTGAGTTGTTGCTGTGTAGAAAACACCATCAACAGATTGGCACTAGAAGGAGGGCCTGAATGAGCTCACTGGATCGTTTATTAAATGCCATCTCTCCTGAGAGATACAGAAGAAGTACCAAGTCTACCCCAGGAGAGGAAGATTTACAAGAATTACAATTCCCTACTAGGTCAAAGAGGACTCTAGAAAGGAGAGAATCATCATCACCCATCCCTTCACCAGCATCATCTGTGTCTTCACTTCCAGAGGTTGAAGCCATACCCATCCCTGAGGCAGTTCCCATTCAGTAACCCTAGCCTATCATTAATCAACCACCACCACCACTCTTACCAATGGCTTTCCTCGCTAATAATCCATCTCCCTTGTTTTTCAATGCTTACAATGTTATGCCCAAGAACCCTGAGCATTTATGTTCAAAATTTCATGTCAATGACCCAAACAGGACTGTAGAAGAGCATATCAGGATCTTTCAAACCTGTCTCAAAGATAGAGGAATCACTCATGAAGATGTCTCCTGTAGGGTATTTCCTTATTCATTGGGAGAGGAGGAATTTTACAGGTACAGTCACCTCCCATGTGGTTCAATTCTTAATTGGGATGATTTTGAAATTGCCTTTTTGTAGAAGTTCAGAATACCAATTAGCACCAATGAATTGTACCTACAATTCACTAGAGTCAAGAGAGGTTAATGAACCCATATCTAGTTTCAATAATAGGTTCCACTATGCGTATACCAAACTTCAAGACCCTTATGTCTTGGATGCTGCTACGGCCTTGGGAGTCTATTATGAAGCATTAGACAGCCTTACAACAACCTTTCTAAAATAGAGACCTAACCCTCCAGCCTGCCTAGTTGATGCTTATACTGAAGCGGTCAAGCTTAGTACAAATTTAAGGAAACATTTGGCTGGACCATTGCCTTCTTTAGGACTAGTTGCACATCTAGGCCAGGTTCAGGCAGTAAATCGGGCACTCGCCAATCATACTCCAATCATGAATCTAGTTCCTTAATTGCCTCTAGTGCCACACCCTGGTCCCCCCATGAGCTAGGTCTCTCCCATAATGAACTTCCCACAGCAGCAAGTTAACCAGCCCTTATGTCAGCAGCAGCCAGCCGGTTTCCCTACCTACTTGCAACATTTTGAAGTGTTACATCAATCCATGGGATCTGCTACAATGACTGTTCCTCTTCAAAGTAATCTAAGCCAAACCCCTTGTGGAGATCTAAATAAGAATAGGATTGATGAAATGGTTGAGTAGATAAAGAAGTTAAACCTAGAGGTGACTTACCTAAGGAATCAAAACAACCAATTACAAGCTACTTAGAGAAATTTGTAATCCAATCATAACAAAGAGCATCTACAGGGGCATAATTTTGATAGAGGATAGCGTAATGAAAGGGGGTACAACAATGACAAAGGATATAATCAGGATAGAGGTTATAACAATGAGAGAGGATTTAATAATGATAGAGGGTACAACAGTGATAGAAGACAAAATTTTGATAGAGGACAAGGTAGTGGGCCAGGATTTGATAGGAGGCAGCCACAAGGACAGAATAGGATGTGGAATACAGGACCTAATAATGGAGGAGTTTGTACCCCATTAGATCAACCTGTCAACCAATCTGCTAATTAGCTAATCAGTCAAGACAAGCCTTCCAGTGGTGTATATCTGGTTGAGGCTGCCCTGTCAGGATGGTGTAGACTCCATAAGATAGGCCAACATTCTAAGTTAGAATGTCCAGAATTCCAAACTACAGCCTCTATTTTCCAATATGAAGTGGAGAATAATGCAAATGGACAGGAGATAGTTCCCTCCACTCCCTATGACTCCCCTGTATTTGTGCTAAATCATGCTCCTTTTCCAGCAAGTGAAGAAATAATTTCATAAGAGGAATCTAATTTTCAAGAGGATAAAACAAATCAAATCTGCAATGGAGATGAGGTGGCTCAGTTATTCAATGAAGAGGCAACAAATGATAATGGCCCCCTGGATCAAGACGAGGCTTATGTTGAAGAAGTGCAGATGTTCTAGAGGCAGGGTAAATGATATGATTTAAGGGACATGCCCCATAGGCACCTGCAGGCTGGGGGTCCTTTCACCACCTCCATTCCTCCTAATAATTTTAATATCCCTCTGGACCCAAGTGCTAGTAATAATCTTTCCTTCCCACATGTTTCCAAGCAGTACCTTTCGAAGAAAGACAAGCTCAAACCGATCCACAAAAGGAAAAAACTGTTCAAGTGGGAAAAGATAAGGTAGAGGAATCTTCCAGGGACGTCCCCACTAATTTAAGTGAGGAGAAAATGGCCTTGTATGTTGCTAAGGAGTTCAAGAAGTTAAAGGTAAATCTTTCAGTATTCAAGTTATTAAGGTCCCCAGCAATTAGGAGTGCAGTCCTAGGTCCCTACAATGCACATCCAGTATCTTTGGATAAACCTTCTAGCGAGAGTGTCAACAAGGTTACTGGTTCTTAGGCTATAAAGACACAAAGCCAGGCTTATCAGACTAACTTGCCCCCTGGAGATAAAGGCGAGGAGAAAGACAAGACTTAAGTGGCCTAGGTAGATACTCATCCAACTTTGTTTCAAGGGAAGACGGATACTCCACCATTCTTGATCTTTGTGTGCATATTCGGTAAGAATTTACATAATTGTTTACTGGATTCTGGTGCTTCTACTAATGTGATGCCATTTGGAGTATGTAGAGCTTTAGGGATTACACCTACTAACTCCCAGAAGAAGGTAACTCAGTTGGATAGAACTGAAGTAAATGTAGTGGGAGAACTAAACATGATTCACATGCAAATAACTTTTGACCCAAGAATCTAACATGTTATTAATATTCAAGTAGTTGATATCCCTGACTCATATGGCTTAATTATGGGAAGAGATTTTATGAAGGCCCTAAATGGATATGTATCTACTGATCACTCCCACATGTGGCTTCCCTGGAAAGGGGTGCCAAATCAAATCAGAATTGAGAGAGAACCAAGAATGAAATATATGATTACGGAGTATAAGAATACTCCAAATAAAGTTTTGATATCAGAAGTAGGCATGGGAAATTATATATTAGCAACTCCTTATGAGGAATCATATTCAGAGGAGGTACTGATGCTACATTTGATGTCTATTGATACAAAAACATAATCCAAAAATACTACTATTCTGACGGGATCAGTTAAGGAAGAGGATGAATTTGAAGATAATCAGATTAGTTTACTAAACAGTTTCCAAGGATTCATTAAGCAGTGTATTGAAAACCAGGTTCACCTCGGCAGGAGGACAAACTTCTAAGAGTTTCTCTTACCTAATTGGTGTAGAGTTCATAGTGCTTCCCATTTAGAGTTGGAATGCTATTTATGCCAAGCAGCAGTAGAACGAGTACAGAAATGCCTAAATCCAGCCCTGGCAGTCAAGACAAACATGCAAACCCCTCCAGAAGATTATAAACAAAATAAAGTGATGTCATCTAAAGAATCCTCCAGCAATAATAAACTGAAGGATAGGATGAATAGGAATGCAACCGTTGAATGTTGTACTCTCAAATTTGATGGATCTAAATCCAAGCATGGAGCTAGAGTGTGATTCGAATTGATTAGTCCAAAAGGTAAAACCCTCTTTGCAGCTCATAGAATTCAATTTCACTTTACTAATAACGTAGTATAATATGAGACGTTGATTCATGGACTTCTTATGGCACTTAAGAAAAATGTTAAGGTTCTGCAAGTTTTCGGTGATTTTGAGTTCATAATTAACCAAGTAAGGAAACAATATTCATGCCATGATAGGAGAATGATTAATTATAGGCATAGAGTATGGGACCTCATTGAGGGATTTGATGCCTTCAATATTCAACTAATACTAACATTCAGGTATTTGAGGATGACAAGCATATCCTGGACTTCATTACAAATACAGATGTTTTTGCTTCCTAAATCATTGATGAAACAGAACTCCAGGAAGCAGAATTGGATTTGGAAGGAGTGATAAATTTGAAGTCTAATACCATTCCAAGGGGAATGGTACAGTTAGAGCGGATTTTTGATCTAGACAAGATCAAAGATTAGGAGCAAGAGTCTAAGAAGAAATCTATCAGTGGACAATGTGATACCTACAATATGAGAACTGAAGAAGATGCTAAAAATAATTTTATTGGTAAGGTATGCACTCCAGAGGAAAGACTAGGAATAATTGAATCATTGCATAACTTTCCAGATGTAATAGCCTGGAGTAATGAAGACCTGAAAACTTACGATACATCAATCATAACCCATACTATACCTCTGAAGCTAGGTGCTAAGCCGTTTCGGCAGAGACAGAGACCGATTAACACATTACTGGAACCAATTATACAGAAAGAAGTTCAGAAATTATTGTCTGCCAGAATTATATTTCCTATCAGGCATTCAACATGGGTGGCGAACTTGGTTCTAGTAAGGAAAAAGAATGGGGAAATCATACTTTGCGTTGATTTCAGAAACCTAAACAAATCATCAGAAAAGGATAATTCCCAGTCCCTTCATTGGATGAAGTACTTCAAGTAGTAAATGGTTCTCAAATGATGTCCTTTCTGGATGACTATTCAGGGTACAACCAAGTAATAGTTCAGTATGAAGATAGGAAAAAAATTGCCTTCACAATGAAATGGGGTACCTTTGCTTACAGGAGGACGCCTTTTGGTCTCATTAATGCTAGGGCTACATTTCAAAGGGCCATGGATATTGCCTTTAAGGATATCATAGGCAAGTGTATTATTATTATTATTTATATGGATGATCTAACTGTCTTTTCCAAAAACAAAGGGGACCACATCTCTGACTTACACAAAGTGTTTGAAAGGTGCAGGGAATTTGGCATATCCCTGAATCCTAAGAAGTGCATTTTTGGAGTGACAGAAGGGAAATTGCTAGGACATGTCATATCTGAAAAGGGAATTGCAATTGATCCAGAAAGGGTGGAGGCCATACTCAAGATTCAACCACCTGCTAGAAAAAAAGAGATGAAGTCTTTCTTTGGCAAGATCAACTTCGTCAGGAAATTCATTACTGGATTTGCTTAAATTGTTAAACCACTGAATGCAATGTTAAAGCAAGATGCTAAAGTTGAATGGACTACGGAGGAAAAGGAGGAATTTGCAGAAATCAAAAGAGCCATTGTTGATGCTCCAGTATTAGTAAGTCCTGATTATAGTAAGCCCTTTTACATCTATTCATTTGCTTCGGATCATTCATGTGTAGGAATGTTGACTTAGAAGTCTAAAGAGGGAAATGAGCATCCTATTACTTTTATGAGTGCACCATTAAAAGATGTTGAGCTAAAATATCTGAGTGTAGAAAAGTAGGCATATGCCCTAGTTAGGGAAGTGAAGAAATTCAGACATTATATACTCAGGAATAAGATTTATGCAATCGCCCCAGATCCTGCAGTAAAGTTACTATTGATGAAGAATGAGTTGGGTGAGCGTAGAGCTAAATGGGTAACAATAATACAAGAATATGGCATTGAAATCCAACCCATGAAGTTGGTAAGAGGGCAGGGACTTACTCAGACTATGGCTGAAATGGGACCTAAACTGACTGTTCAAAATTATAATCTTGAAGTAGTTTCTCCAGGTGACTGGTATGATGACATAATTTATTATTTGTTGAACCAGTGATCCCCAAGCCATCTTAATGTTGTTCAGAGGAGAGCTATGCAACTGAAGAGTGATGGTTTCATGCTAAAGGGAGTTGTTCTATATCAGAGAAATCATGAAGGCATTTATTTTAGGTGTCTTGGGAGACAAGAAGCTGAAAGGGTGATGAACGAATTTCATGAAAAGTATGGTATTGGCCATGGTTCTGCTATTGCCACAGCAAATCAGATTCTAAGGGATGTGTATTATTGGCCCACATTATTCAAGGATGTTCACCATCATGTTAAAACTTGTCACACTTGCCAGACTGTGGCAACAAAGGAAAGGTATGCAGCACTTCCGCTTCAACCAGTCACTGAGGTAAGGCATTTTGCTTAGTGGGGCATGGACTTTATAGGTCCTATCAACCCACCATCTTTTGTGGGACATAGGTACATTCTAACCATTACTGATTATTTCACAAGGTGGACTGAGGCTTTTGCTTGTAGGCAATGTACATCTGAGGTAGTGATTGATTTCCTAGAATCTGCCATTATTAACCAATTTGGATGTCCTCTTTCTATTGTCTGTGATAATGGTCCTGCTTTTGCATCTTTAAAATTTTTGAACTGGGCTTTTGATCATGGCATTATCATAAAGTTTGCATCTAATTATTACCCCCAGGGTAATGGCCTAGTAGAGTCATCCAATAAGAACTTATTGACCGTTATTCGTAAGTTGTTGGAGAGGAACCCAAAATACTGGCACACCCAGCTCTAGTTTTCCCTTTGGAAAGATTGTACAAGGCTTAAGTCATTCATCGGAACATCTCCCTATCACTTAGTATATGGTCTGGAGCTAGTGTTCCCTATTCAACTCAAGATCCCAACCTTGCAATTCATTAATGAGTTTTATGATGATGGGGATAGAAGGGAGGCTAGGTTGATAGAACTATTGCACCTTGAGGAGAAACGAGACAATTCCCTTGAAAACATTGATAAACATTAGGGGGTGGTTAAGAGGTGGTTTGACAGAAGAGCTAAGGTCAAAGCTTTTAGTATTTTTGACCTTGTGTTGTACTGGGATAAACCTGATGATCGAAAGGGAGACCATGGGAAGTTTGATAAGCTGTGGCTCGGTCCATATCATATTTCTAAAATACTTGGAGATAATGCCTTCCATTTGAAGACTCTCACAGGGGAGGATATTCCACTACCTATTAATGGGCAGTATTTGAAGCATTATTTCCAACCCTAAGCTGTTTTCAGCTCCCTGATTTATATATAGCTAGTTTAGATTGCTTTTTGTTTCTTGTTTCTGCTTTGGTTTGGTTTGGTTTGGTTTGGTTTGGTTTTTTTTGCTCTTGCTCTAGGTTCTTACTCCTTCTGGGATCTCCTGTTGCATTTGTATGACAGTGTTGACAAAGTAGGTGTGGTGCTCTCAATATTTCATTTTCAAAATTTAATCATCTTTCAAGAACATCATGGTATGAATTCTCTACCCAATGTCACATATCCTTGTGTCTAAGACGAAGAGTCTTTTAGTTAGATTGAACAGGAATACATTAGGGTCTCACATTTTGAATATTAAAAATTCCTGAGGTTGTAGGAGGCCCTTATAAAGTTTGCACAGGTGAAAAATCTTTTTTCTACTCTAGTGCCATTGTGGTTTTCATCCTTGAGTGTGAACTTCACTGTTCACAAGTTGAAATTAAAAAAAAAGAGAGAGAGAGGAATAAGTAAAAAGGCAAGCGATGTCAGAAAAAAGAAAGAAACAATATTGAAAATCAAAAGACTAAATTCAACTCATCAAGGGAATCTGAATATCTCTACCGGGGCTATGAACGCCTAACTAATAGTAGAGCTATGTTCAGGAGAATCACAACGATAACCTCATCGGGGCTATGGATGCCTAACTGGCAACGAGGCTCTATCCAGGTTGCTTTTAGAGTATGAATCTTTATGTAGGATATTTGGATCAAGTTTGGTCTCTTTTGTAGCTAAAGGGGGGTTAATGAATGCATATGCACACACTTCGATCCTGGTGTAGGAAAGTTTGGGTAACTTGTGGGTTCTTTGGTTTAACTATAGGTGGTGACTGGTTGGATGAATTGAAATCATAAGTTATAGGTTCTTGATTCCAATTTGTCATCGAAATGCTCTAGAGCATTTCCCCAGCGGAGTCGCCATTTGTTGTGCAATTTTGTACACACGCCCCACTTGGAGTAGGGACCCTCTTTTCTGATTTTGGGTGTCTCTAGGACCTTTGGTTTTTATTGGATTTGTCCTTCAAGGTCTTGGGATGTTGGTCTTGCTTGCCTTGGTCTTACCCTGAGGATTGAATTGCTCAAACTTGGTTTTTTAATGGAAGTCTGGGTTTTGCCCTGGGTCCAGGATTTTTCAGTTCACTTGGATTTTTCCAGGTCCTGGTCCATCCTCTGTCAATGTTGGATTTTTTGAAATTCGGGTTTCTAGTTAAATCCGGGATTTTCTGGATTTTCTGGATTTTCTTGGATTGCGTCGAAGTCCCGAAGCGTGTGTTATCTGCAGAATTTGTGCTCACCTAGATTGTCTTTCTAGCTCAATTTTCTCTGAAGTTCCATTTTGATCTCGGGTTTCTAGATCTCCTCGTATGTCTTATCAGCCATTAATGCTTGAGGTACGTTTGCTCTGGCATGAATGTAAGTGAATTTAAAGGCTTTTAGTGCTCTTCATGATTTCATTATTCATTTTCCATCTGCTATAGCGCTTAGGATTGTTCATTTTGAGCTTTGGTCATTGGATTTGGTCTGTTTGCGTGTGGATTGCATGATCGCTTCTGTTGAATATTTTCGCCGCTAGGACACCCTGATTTGCAGTGACTTCCTTGGGTTTGAGCTTCATTTAGAATTGATCCATGGTAAGTTGTTATTGACTTCTCCTATTGTTTTGCACTATGATTAAATCTTTTTAGTTATTGGTGGTTATCTAGGTCGGCCCTCGCTCATTTTTCATGGTTCCATATTTATTGAATTAGGGTTTGAATTCACCCTTCCACGGGTTTTAGCACCCACACTATGCATCCCTTTG
>VDFB02092938.1:355869-397704 GCA_007258455.2 Sequoia sempervirens
GTGTAAATTATGATGAATATTGGGTTTGATTATTTTGATGGTACATCCTTTGTACTTGTGAAATAAATGCAGAATCATGAAGTTATATTTATTCAGTGAATGTTTGATGAAGAAGTTCTTCTAGGAAACATCAAAGTTAAGAGAAACACTAATAAGCTTTGAAATATTGTTGAAAGGATAAGCACAAAGGGAATTTTTTAATATATATATATATATATATTAATTACCTTAATATGTCAAGGATGAAGGGATAATTCCATCCACATAGTAATATTTTCTTTCCCTTTCATTCTCTTGACAAATTATTCCTTTCTTGTCATCTTTTGATATAGACATATCATATGCCCATTTACCGGTAATGTTCTCATATTCTATCTATTAGTCTCAATAATATAGCTCCATTATTGGAGATATATCTCACCTTATATGGGCCCAACCAATATGTATAAATTTTTCCTTTTAGGTTTTTATATATGTAGTTGAATAACAATACCCAATCCTTACTTTGAAACTTCCTCTCTTTCATATGGCGATCATGCCAAGACTTCCTTTGTTGTTTCACTAATTCTATTTGTCGTATTGCCTCAAATTGAAATACATCTAGCTCATTGAGTTGTAGAATTATTTCTTATTGATCTCTATTCAAGTCCATACCCATGTCCATAGTTGTCTAGAATGTCTAAAGTTCAAACTAAATGGGCAAGATGGGTTCCTTACCAAAATCCAATTCATAAGGTGTAAATACTATGGTTGATTTCTAGGTGGTATTATAGGCTCAAATTGATTCATGCAATTTACAAATCCCGATATTTTCTACTTATCGATACTATTTTAGTGAGAATACTTTCTAATTCTTAATTGGTTACTTCCACTTGGTTGTTTACTTATGGGTGATATGGTGATGAATTTTTATGTCTCACTTGGAAGTAGTTAGGGAAAAAAGAGAGGAATTTATATGTGAATTGAGGTCCTTGATCAATGAAAATGGATCTTGGTGCTCCAAACCTAAGGAATATCTTGTCACAAAGAAAGTCAACTACATATTCCTCTCTAGCCATCTTGAGTGCTTGTACTTTTTCCCATTTTGTGACATAATATGTATATGCTAATATGTACTTTTTTTCCTGGGATGGTGAGTCAATAGGTTTAAAAAAGTATAATCCTCATTTCTCAAATGTTTTTGAAACTATTTGAGGTTAGAGAAGCCTTTCATTAGATGTTTTTGGTCTTCTCACTCTCTAACACTCATCACATTATCATAGATATATTTTAACATATTGTACATGGATGGCCAATAGTATCCAACTCCTAAGATTTTACGAGTAATTATCTTTATTGAATAGTTTCCACAAATATAATCATCAAGGTAGGCCTTTAATATGTTGTAAGTTCATCTTCTCTCACAAACCTACATAAAACAAAATTTATCCCACATTTGAAGCATGTTACATATTGTTGTGCCCTCTGCACACACGCCCTGTTCAGAACGGGGATCCTCTTTTTCTTTCACCTTACCGGGTCATTTTTTTTGTCACCGCCTCATTTTGCGTGCCCTATTTTTAATGTCCTGGGTGGTTAATGTACCTCCAAAGTCTTATCTTGAGTCAACTATGTTTCACCCCTCCAATTTCGTCAAATTCTGGTGCCTTGCAGAGTCTCCTTGGCAGATTGCCTCTGCCAGCGGCCTTGGAGCCTGCCGGGCCCGCCCTGCTGGGTTTCCTTGGTTGGGTTTCCACCTTGACTTCGCCATTCCAAGCGGTGGAAGGCTTCCGCCTTCCCGGTCCTCGGGACCTGGCTCGTTGTTTTCTGTCCGGTGAAAATTGTAATATTTCTCAGCTGCCTTCGCCCCTTTCGAGCCCAAACCACCAGACTTCCACTCCCGGAACTCCGTGCGGACTTCATCGTTCCCAATGACAAATCATTGACATAACTCCACCCTCTAGGCCCTGAGTTCTCCTTCGCCGCTGGTGGTTTCTGAAATGAATTTCAAGGCCAGCCGCTTTCATCGCCTTTTGTCTTCTGGCCCTGGGCCGCACCACCCTGTCGCGGACTCAATTCACTCACCATATGCTTTTCTGTACTTGCATTTAATGAAGCCATTAATGGCGGTGGGAGTATAAATATCTTGCCCAACCTGTCATTTTCACTTGTTAGGGTTGTAGAGAGAAACCAAAGTGCTTGTCAGAGAGGATCATTGTCTTCGTCGATCGTCACCCTCGCACCTGTTGTCATCACTTGCCAACTGTTAGTGGATTTCACGCCTTGCCGCATCGGGTTTCTGAGGTAGGTTTACCGTTTTCCCTCCCGACAATTTTTCATTATTTTAAAGCTTAAAGTGATGAAAAACCCAGGTTAAAGATACATTTAAATGATAGAACATAAGATCTCACACAAAACCCATGAGATAAAATCTTTTAAAAACGTCCAAAGCTCCCCTTAAGATTGATCTGGAAGTTAGCCCGCACGTGACTGTTCTTCACGTAGGGGCATTCGCCCCTCCCAGGTCCAGACTCTTCTTTCGCCGGTGGGATTTACCAATATAACTATCCTTTTCAAAACGCATCAAGTACATCTCCCCTGTGCTTGATCCTAAGCTTTTGCCTTCGGTTCGGCCATCCCACATCACAAACTTAAGCTCAGTGTCACTGCTTTTTCCTCCTCGGCCTGCGGCCCTTGAATTGCCTGGATTCTCGCTAAGCCTCATTGCTTCTAACGGTGAGGGAACCCGTCCACCGGATTCCCGAAGTCTTGCCTACAATTTTCCCTCCGCATTTATCTTTGAACCTAACACCCGGCTATAAACTCAGCTCCCAAACTGCGGATTCGGGTGTTCACAAGCTTTGGACGGTGACCCACGATGACTTCCTCGGCCTCGAAGTCCCCGAACAACCTTTTGCCGCGAAGAGTTCCAAATCGGCCGGTAACCTTGGCATCCTCGCCTGTGCTGGCCTTGCCTCCTAACTCATGGCTCCGGGCTATTTCCCTACAACAAACCTATAAGGCCGGAACTCCCTCCGTGCCCCGGGAGGTCCCTTCGGGCCGGGCTCAGATGCAAGAGATGAATTTCAAAATGGGGCCAGCCACCTTGCTCCTTTCCGGACCTTCGGCTCCGGGCTTCCTACTCTTGTCATGGAACCTTCAAAATGAAAATATTACGCCCAACCTGCGTGCCGAACTGTTCAATGCTCCCTCCTTCTGACTCGGGTCCGATGATCGCCATTTTGAACGGCGAAAGCATGACAGCTTCCAGGCTCCTTAGGCCCAAACACTTTAAAATTGCAAAATTACCAGCCGCCCTTGGACCCATTGGGTCCCGAACCCTGAAGTTCTGTCCTCGAAACTCTTTTTCTGCTTGGTCGTTCCAAACGGCTAACCTCAGACGACTTTCTGGACTTGTACCTCCGGATGCTCCCAAATCGATCCAAATGACCTCAAATTTGAAATCTAATCTCGACCCATGTGCTCAAATTCGGCCCTCTTCGCTACGAGCCTTTTGAACCATCAAAATTCAGGTGGGAGAAATGTCTTGGATCACTCTACCCCATTTTCCCTTCCAAGACAACATTCCTACTAGGGAAGTCTGGGCCTCTAGGCCCGGATTGTCCGAAAGCCCTCAATTAAAAGACTAATAGCATCTAGAAGTAGAAGTATGATTTTATGAATGATAAAATGTCTAGAGTTGATCTTGTCTATGGGATTTCAACTAACGTCAAAGCTTTCATGATCAATTGCACTGACTATGCCTTTACCTGCAAGATACATGGAATCGGGTGTAGGACCCTCGGGGGCAACTGCGGAAAAAGACAAAGGAAATAAATTGGGAAAGAGTCGTAGAAAATAGGACAAGGACCAGATGAAGTTCCAGTTCCAGGGTGAACCTCTATGATAAAAAATCACCACAGACTGGAAATAAATAATAGAAACCAATATTGGCCAAGTTGATATTGATGAGTTTACACAAAGGGTCAGAATCAACCCAACAACCAAGAATGCAAGGCTGATCAGGAAAAGAGGAATCGCAAAAGCTACGGGCTTCCCCCCATCTCTCATTGCCCTTGAGCTAGTCATGGCTTGTTGATAGGCATATCAAACTGAGACAAGGACCATCGTCGACAGGGATGGTAATATTCTAGTGGATATGTTAGCTGAAGGCATTACAAAAACCTTCCACATTCCCACCTTCGTTGAGATGGAGATGCCTGCCATAGAGGAATGCAAAGCAGGATGGGATGATAACCCGACTGGCTGTAAGAAGCTGATAAATCAACACTGGCTCAAAGAGAAATGAGGTAGTGCTACAAGGTTCCTCAAGAACTCTTCCGCAGTGATTTTCATGAAGATTACCATGACTTAGTCACTATGATAAGTAGGGTGATGGATCTTCCTACTGCTTCCTTCTTTCAGGAGTGGATGGTGTACTTCATTAAACAGATCCTCCGCGGGAATGAGGACGTCACCAAAAAATTCACGTTCTACTGGGGAGGCATAATAAGCGACTGCTTTCATGAGCAATTCATCAATGTCAAGAAAAGTTCCAAGGTCTACATGACCTCATATCTCATCTACTCCTTGGCAGACCGAAGACAGTACAATGGGTTGTTTGTGGCACTCGATGAGGAGCAGGGTCGAAAATTAGAGGTCTATGACAAGTACCCCCAGCTCCAGTTCTGAAACTTTAAGAAAGAGTACTGTAGGGTAAATCATGCCTTCATTGTTCACGTCATTCGATTTCTTGAAGGGGATTTTGAGAGAAGATTCTCTCACAATGCGCAGGCGTTTCTGAAACAATACGCCTTCCTATTCCTTTAGTTCCCTAAGTTTACCTAAATTTGTGCCCAGGGTTTCACTTAAAGACCGAACAGACTACCCCAATACCCCAATGACCGAATCATCCTATTGGAACTTTCCCAATAGCTCCAACACATACAATCAATCCTCAGTGGCAAGCACTTGATAGGAATCTCCTATCCCTTGACCCTTGGTCGGGGCATGTACAAACTGCAAACTTCCCAGTGCACTGAGAATTCAGAAAAGGAGCTAGTGGAATACCACTTCCAATTACACACTCCGCACCCATGGATGGACCCGTATGGGCATGTAAGGAAGGCATTAGGGCCAAAGTACACCCATTTACACAATGTCAAGGATTTCTGGGCAAATTGTTAGGACAACAAGGAAGTGCGTGCAAGGCATTACATGCGGATGACTGCATGCTTTATAAGAAGGGTGCAACCATTTCCCATACCCAATCAGGTTGAGGAGGATGAAAGCACCGTAATGGACCCCAGATACCCTATAGTCACCAACTTGCTGATACCAACAATAGACTAGGATGAATAGGAGGTTGATGACCTCGATATTATAACCAAGCTAATCTTGGCCTGTACCAAGGAGTGGGTTGATGGACAGGTAGCCTAACTGAAGCGGCAAGGGGTGATCCTGACATATGAAGGGCTCAAAAGCGAGCCAAGTGCCACGGAGGAGGTTGCTGCCACAACTTCAATGGGTGGGACATCTAAGTCCCCTTTGATCACCAAATCTAAGAAGAGGAAGGAAACAGAGATGGAGCAGTCTCCGGATCCCAAGGTTTACATAAGGAAGGAACCAGGAGGCTCACCTTCCAAAAGGCTCAAGAAAATAGGGGGCACCATGGAGCAGCCCGTGATCCAAGAGGAAGAAGCAAAAGTTACAGATTAATTAAAACTACTTTTGGCTCTCCCTGTTTCGAATGCCCCATCATCTACCTCCCTAGCCATGGTCGCCACATCCCCACCGACAATGGAAATCTCTGTCCATCTTGCTCCTTCACCTCTGACCGAGCCTGTAATAGTAATTGATTCTTCCTCTGCCGTAACTACTCCTCCTTCCTCTGCTGTAATGTCACCTACCACATCGCTCCCATTAGCTACTATAGCGGCACTGATACCCATTTCTGCCTTGCCTGAGGCCTTTTAGAAGCATATGAAGAGTCTCCCCTCTGAGCTCTCCCAGATCCTTATGGACCCCACTCTTCAGGCTTCCTTAGCTTAGGTCCTCGCTACTGCTAAACCTTCACATCCCTCGGTAGAATCACCGGCTATGAAGGCCACCATGTTAATCTCTGAGGAGTGGGAGAGATGGGAGAAAGAAGCCTTGAAGTCATTTGAGGAGGAGGCCGATGAATACCACGAGCACCCAAAGTATGAACACCGCACAATAGACAAGGTGGCCTATGAGGAAGAAGGAACAAGCTCTTCCAAGAGCGAGGATGAGGAGGAAGATGCTAGTGGTAGGGTCATCGTGCAAGCCTTTGACGATGATCTTGAGGAAGAGATGGCTCGACAGCTGAAGGGCACTGAAGAAGAGGCAAAAAGGTCACCTCTTGGAGAAGAAGGACAACAAAAAGAAGACAATCCAGAAGAGGATAAGCAGGGTGGAGCTCAAAGGTACAGCCGGAAACCTAATTAGGTAGCAAAGACGCGATGCACCTGCGAGGTTGGAAACAAGCGAGGGAAAAGAAGGAGGGAGGAAATAGAAGAAAGTCCCGATAACAGTACAAACCTCCATGTATGCTGTGTTCGTCCGGGGACTAGATGAAGGAAGAATCTTTGCTAAAATGGAAGAAAGGGCCCACATGGGGATAAGGAAATAGAGGAGTCTTTGTCCGAGGGAGGCAGGGGTGATCATGAATCACCCTAGAGAAAAGTTCACTATGCCCACAAATGAGTGGAGACAACTTGAAAAGAAATCTCACGTACCAAAAGGACCCAAAATTGAGGCTAGAACATGTTAGCCCGGCCCTTGATCACAACTCGAAAAGAGAAGAAGCCTAAGATCAGATCCAAGGTAACAATGGATGCTTCTAGGTCTTGAGCTGTGCAGATAGCAATGCCTATGGTAGGCCAGGCTGGTGTAAGCTACAACATCTCCACCCTTGATTTAGGAACTACTACTAGGGAGCAGAAAGTGGGGCATCTTGAGGAGTCAGTGGCTACAATGGTGCACCTGATAAAACAAGACAAGGTTTCGAAGGATGAGCTCAAAGCACAGGTGGCCACCTTGATGGATTACATCCAACATTGGTCCTTAATTGATGACCTGCCCACCACATCCGCGGCTCCACCCCAACTACTGTCCAAAGAACAAATTGACAAGCTAGAGAGAAGAAATAACTTGGACAAGACTATAGAGAGCTGGTTTCGACAGGTCTTGTACGTCAGGAACATGGGTATTAGCCAGGCTGTTCGAACAACCAACAAGTTCTTGGACCTACAACAGTCTCTCGAAAGCACGAGAAATCTCTACACTGACTTCCCTGCCACGTACGACTCCACCTATCTAAAGATTGAGGCCATCCTCCAGTTACCAAAAGCCACATGGGAAAAGGGGCTTGCATTCAAAAGGGATGATCACTGGGTGATGGATGTGTGGAGGCAAGATTTTGACAACAGGAAAGAAAGGTTGGAGCAAATAATGAGTAAGATAGATCCATACATCGAATGGATCAAGGAAATTAGGGAAAAATTCCCTCGTTATCTCAAGCTGATGATGGAGTATGACATGCCACGATCTTGGATGGATCGAGGAAAATAAAACCTTCCTTTCAAAGAAAATGGAGGGCAGGATGTCCGGTGAAATATGAGTGGAATTCATGAGTTTTCTACGTGCCTTTGACCAATCAGAGTTGTTTAGAGATCAGGGCGTAAAATATGATGAGGACTGGAAGAATCTAGAAGATAATGCCAAAGAATGGAGCTACTAGATGCTGCGATACGAGATCATTGAGGTAGACAAGCTCCATCCAGTCATTCTAAAATTCATGGAATATACAGCTTCAAAGAAGCAAGAGGACAACCCTATTATCAATGAAGAGCCCCCAAAGGAGTAGCTACAGTAAAAGAGCAATCAACAAAAGACAAAAATGCTAGTGTCGTCACTAAAGGACAAAATAGGGAAGGAGACTAGAGTGTAATTTTAAATTGTAATATATTGGGGGTTGGTGAAACCCTATTTTGTAATGAATCTTGGCCATACAATGAGAATTAATCTTGGCCATTCATTTGAATTTTTGGGCACTATAAATAGGGATCTCCTCTCATTTTCAAAGGGATTTGAGTTGTTGTAAAGACATGCTGCTGAACTTTTAATGAAAATACATTGACTTGGTGCATTTTCTGATTTCTTCACATGTTTCATGGTTCAATCTTCATTGTTAGTTACTTTACTTAGATCTATATTGCTGCTTTAGTTAGTTGTGTTCTTGATTTGATAGATTTAGAAATGTTGTTTCATGATTTTGAAAATTCCTACTGTGTAGATGCCTTCTTTGTTCATACTTTTTGTTTTTTGCCGTCGGTAGATAGCTATGTAAAGTTAGTCTGGGCTTAAATTCAAAGCTGCTCCACACTTTTATCTTTGTTCATGCATGCATATGGTGAATGAAAGGTGAAATATTTGCAGACCTTAGAAGATAGCACAAATTTCATGAGACTGTGAGATTTCCGGTTAAGTGAAATCTTGTTTTAAGGAAGTTGTCCATTGCAGGAACTCCATAATTACTATTCACAATTAGTTGCAGGTTCAGGAACCTTCCATCTTCCCCGCTCTTTTTTCCTTCTTTTTTTTAGAAGTAGCCTCTACTAAGGTTCATTGCACATTGTAAAGCCAAACTTGAAGAAACATCGTAGTTTTGGACCGCTATCCGAACCTACAACAAAGTGAAACTTGACCTCCATCTTAGAAACTTCGGATTTGAAAGATCTACCTCGCATCCAGCTACGTAAGTCCGCCCTATGATTACCAGCAAAATCACATCAAAATCAACTGAGGAGTTCCATGCAAGTCATGACCTGACACCCGAGAGACCTTGGAGAGATTTTTAGCCACTTGCAGTTGGAGATTTCCTTTCAAGAGAGGTAGTGTGCCTATGCACTGCTTGTGTTGAAAAAGTGTGCCAAAAACACCCATCAACATTAACACATAAGAATGAGGGTTTGATAGTTTAGTATGTTCCAGACCTTCTCATACTCTGTCACTACTTGTTTCTTGTTTAGAAACATTTTCCCTTGCCTTAGAAACAACTTTCTAGCCTCCTTGAATGGTCTTTCCTCAGTTTCCAACTTGTAGCCATCCATCTTCATGAGAAAACTTTGTATTTTTCCTGAGGGGCAGTGACCAAACTATGATTTCTTGTCTTCCCTATTCCAAGACACACTTCAAAACACATACAAAATATTAAAAACTCTCTAACCTATCCATCCCACCAATATTCTAACCCTACATTGGTGGGATGGTGAGTTCCACCCTCACAAGACTCTCAAATGCTTAACTGGGTTTTTAAACCAGTTTTACAAAATTGAATAAGTTTGGAACTAAACACAAGTAGAACCTCACAAAATCAACTTGTCTTTAAGGCTCATACACTCCTTTAGTAAACCATATCAATATTACAACCACAAAATTGATGTACAGTCCCTACAGGACTGGTAAAAGACATAAAACTCAGAAAAATAACAAAATAGGGAACTTTATTGCAAAATTTGGACCAAGATTACAAAGTATGATCTCTTCTTTGACTTTACAATGATTTATAGAGACATTTCCATTAGTTTTTGCAACTACCCTTTCATCTCCAACTAACTAACCATCTTCTACACTGAGGTGACCCTTCACATTCCTTTGTATTTTGAATTTTACAAGTTTTGCCATTTTTGCAATTTGTGCAATAAAACCACATTATTTGAAATTTGATTTATCAAACCCCCTAATGACCTATTGGAGACTTCAAATACATCATTTTTGACCTCCTAGACCTCTTTATAATGTTTTATAATAGAAAGTTCAATTTGTTTTTACAATTTTTCCAATTATAGGCAACTAGTGAGCAAGGTGCTCTTGCACCATTCAAGAACCTATCAAACCTCTGACAAAGGCCTCAAAAGTGTTCTCAATTCCCAAAATTTTAAGGAAATTCTAACCTATGTCATTAAGAGGTGATTAAAATAATCGGTTATAACAATCAAATATTCAAATGTAACTGATTGTAGAAGATATATAAAGGAAGGAGAAACATATTTCTATAGAACATGGTTAAGGATGAAGATTGAAAATAAGAAAGAGGAAAAAACATTGTGTTGGTGGATTTTTTTTTAATGCATATCTGATTGTAATCCTCAAAGTGACTGTAATTTCATTTCTAGATTTGAATAAAATTGCAATTTATTTTTTTTGTATAAATTTATGTGTTTAGTTGATAGATTTGGCTATCTGATAAGACCCCTATTTCAAGACCGCGTCAAAAGACACACTAAATAGAAATCCAAATATCCATGTATTCTCTTTTGGTCTTAGATGTTGATGCAATGCTCAAGCGATCGATTGATATGATGTTCTAATTAATAAAGAATTCATATCCAAAATGAATTAATGCTTTGTCTTTTTATGCAACACCCTTGTGCAACAATTTGAATATTTTGTGCTTGAGTCGATATTGGAAATAAGTTGGCTTAGGCCCATAATTAAATTTGAACTTTTAGATAAGGGAGTCAGAATTACATGTGTAGTTTTAGGCTAGGTTCAAAATCATAATTATGATTATAAACTAGGATAAGAAACAACAAATATGAAGACCAAGGTTCAAAATATTGAAAAATAATAGCTCATAAACAAATAAAGTTTAGATTTAATGTCAACTCTTACACAAAAATATATTATGTAAACAAAAAATATTAATCCAAAACAAATAATAAAAATATTATAAATTTAACTTTCACCCAAACAAATTACAATTATATAAACATCATTAAAAAAATACAAGCATTCTTATTTAAAAAATGATTATATTGAATCTCAATAATATTTAAAATCTTAATTAAATGATTGATCAAAGCAACTTGTTTGGTTTTGATTTATTAATTATTTTTGTCGTGGTGCAATAGGAATATTTATCTTTATGACTTTACCTTTAAATCTACACCATGGAAACAAATATATATTTATACCTAACATAAGACAAGGAAGATATTTTATGAACTTTGAATGATTTATATTTTAAATAATTTATATGATATTTTTCTATCATATTAGATAGTCAATGAGATTATTCTTGTCTTTTTGTAGGCTAAATGATTTATATTTTGTTATTTTTTTAATGAAATAGTGTTATTTAATTAATCATTTTCCTTTGATTAAGGGTTGTGTAGCCATTAGTTGTTATTGTGCATTATATACAAGTATAATTAATATAATTTTTAATTATTAATTTCTATTTTATTATTTAAATATTTTAAAAGATGGAAAAAATCTGTAATGGAGATTTTATGAGTTAGGTCAATTTTTATTGTTTTATTATTATTTTGAATTAGTCAATTTAATTTTATTGGAGTTGCAATAGAAATTAAGTTTTGACTTTTAGTTATTTATTTATTTATTTCAGATTTAAATATTAATATTGATGATGTGATAGTTAGGTAAATATTAAATATATGTAGGAAAGAGAGAAAATGTTTGATATGATTATATTTAATATATATTTAATTGTTATTTTTTATTTTTTTTATTTTAGTTGATAAGAATAATGTTAATAAAGAGTAATGAAAGAAATTAAATCAACAAAATAATAAATAATTATACTGCTATAATATTTAACTAAATAATTAGTATATATCTCAAGTACATCTAATCATATAGGTAGTGAGAATGGTTAAAATAATATAAAGGTGATCAATGTGATATAGAAACTAATTAAAAAATAGAAACTTTAGACACATATTTCTACTACACCATTTCCCCCTGAAGATTAAAATTGCATTCTTTGTAATTTCCTTTGCCACATTTCATGTTCATTTTAATTTCCTTGGAACGTGTGTGTTTTAACCCCTTTTTAAAATTTTAACCTTCTTTTGTTGTCATACTTAGTTGTGTCCTATTTTTTTGCATCCCCTCAATCCCTTCTACATGTTTTAATTTGTAATTAACGTGTTGACCTTTTTCATCATCCCTCATCCCTTTCACCTTGCGACTATTGTATTCCTTTAATGAAATAATTTGATGAGATCTTATACTTGAAACCTAGTGCAATAACCACCTTTGAGCTTCTAAAATCTTTGTTTAAAAGAATCTTAATGAGTGGGAACCACCACTATTGGGTGTAAAACCTTCCCCTTCATTGATACTATAAAGTTGAACCATTTTAGTCCTTAGAACTCCTCACCATAAGGCATAGGGAGGAGGTGATATCCTCATTCTCTAATTATGTCTAAATTTTCACCATATATTCATCCAATTAGGACAAACATGGTAAACTAGAAGTTTTAAGTTTTAAATCCCTTGGCCTTGTTTCAAATGGTATCACTACTTCAATACCCATTTGACCTACATGGAATCTAGCCAAATTATCCTCCACCAACCTTGCCTTATCAATGGTAAAATCTAAAGTCTCAAGTTCCAAAACTTGAACACCACTAATGATACAAGGGTTCAAATCACTCACAAAATTGCAAGCCAAAAAATTATCATCCTTAGTTGCACTTGTATATCGTTTCAACTTGAAGAAGTGATTATCATATGTTCCACTATCATACCCAACTACCAAAGCTAATGGAACTCATCCACATGGTATTGCCTAAAATTCTTTAAAATATAATGAGTATAAAACCTCTTCAAGAAGTTTTCCTAAGAAATTGTGATAATAGATATGTGGTGCTTTTGCTCCTCACATCACTAGGTGGAAGAATAATTACATAAATACATGATAATATATCTATACTTAGCATTACTTAACATAAGGGTGCATCAAAAAATAATGGTCAAGGTGTAACGCTCCGTCGCGCAAACCCCAAAGGATAACTAAAAACACAACAATTCTTTTTTTTGAAAACATAAAGAATAAACACTAAATATACTAATGCAACTAACATAGATAATGATTACAAGTTAAACACCTAAGTCCCTTGGGGTACACGAGGTGACATTACGTAGTCTATCCTATAACAAAATTGATAAAAGCAATTTACCAATTCTACTAACGTAACCCATCCTTTCACATGTCATCATTTAAACATTTATTAAAGATAAGCAATAGGATAAGAATAAACCATATTGAAAACCATACATGCATTCATAACAAATTGTACTTGGAAATCTAAAGAGCATATTTTCACGAACTTAACACAACATCAAGGATATTTACAATTATGGATAAAGCAAGAATTACATAATGTGATTATACATTACATCAATCTATAAGTATATCTCATTGAGCAATTACTCAGAATTACATCATAAGTCTACCCAATACATGGGAGAGTAACATATCAATACACAAAGTATAATAGAAGTACAAGTATACATCTAAAAACATATAAACTCTGGATCAAGCTGTCTCTGCAAAACTCTACACTGAAAAGTACAACTGCAAGATAGGGAACCCAACGGGGTACGTAGCACGTTCCACCTGACCACCCCCGTGCTTGAGTAAATAAGAAAGGGTCCCCGACCAAGAACATCCAATCAAATACACAAGACTAAAATCCAAGCATGGAAAGCTAAAACACACATATAGGAAAATATAACAGCAAAAGACTACTTCCAAAACATAACAATAATATATCACCAAACATATCAATCAACCACTTCCAAAACATAACAACCATAAATCACCAAAACATATCAATAGACCACTTCCAAAAGTTGGCAATAAAAACAACTTAAGGGAATACTAGAGGAGAGCGTCATCGCACAATCCTACATGGGTTATCCTGACTGCCTTTCTCTAGGCGCCGCCCCCATCTATGGTTATCCTGACAACCTCTCTAGGCGCCAGCCCCATAGGGTGACTTGTGTGGAACCGTTAACCTCTCGTGGAGACGAGGCAACGATCTTGCCAACCACAGCCTTCTCAGCCCACCTTTAGTCTGTGAAAGCACTAACAGGTGGACGAAGTGTCCACAATTATCTTGTTAGTGTTTAACTACCCACCCCCTAATTAATTTATTAGGTTATCACTTATTACTCAAACTCTATCATGGGTTATGTTACATATTTTTTGCCTCAGCTCAAATGGAGGAGCTGGCTGATTGCTATTTGCCATAAAGTGGAATTGCAGATTGGATTTTAAATGTTGTTTCACATTACTTTTGCATTAAGTAACAGTTATGCATTTTAGTGAAGTTATGGAGTTGCAGAGTGCCATTCAGATGTTGCAGTTTTAAAAGAAATACAGAATTGAGTACATGAGCAAAATAGCATTTTAGATGCTTTTATTCATTTCGTGAAACTCATATTTTTACAAGGGTTCATTTGATTTCACAATCAGAATAGTATTACAACATTGCATGAAAATGCATTTTCTTTTCAATTGAAAAGAAAAATTGAGATCAAAGATCCACACAAGCCGTGGATATAACTGTGACAACATATTTCTAATAGCACATTGCACTACTGAAGATGTAGAAAGGAAAGCACATAAGTAACAACATAGTCATCATTTCCTAATTATCGATGCTTGATGTTGAATGGTGCACCTCGTCATCTCGAGCTTCATTGACCTGTAAGAGGAAAAGAGGGGTGTCAGTGGCTCCGACTATGATGTAACTCATATGATGCAACTACAATAGTACAACATACAATTAGCAATGCATTGAAACAGATCAAGTCCTATCAAGTGCAATATGGAAGGAGTGAGCTGAAGGAGAAATAGCAATATCATGATCAACATTGTCTATTTTTTATGCTAACGTTGTTTGTTTCCTTGTGCAGGTATAGGTAAAGTCATGAAGTTGAACATTATTCGAAGACCAAGCATGTGGAGTAAAACGGGCTCCCACAAGGGTAGAGCTCGGCATGCTGCCCTATTCATTAAATGGGGCTGATTTTAAAAGATACTTCATTATATACATTGAATGAAATGAAATACAACTGAAGGAGTAAAACAGAGTTATCCACCAAGCAACGAGACCAACTGTTCATTCATAACGATCAGGTTTCTTTCTGAAGGCTACAGGTGAATAGTGAGTTTAGTTCACTTAAGGAATTTAACTGAGTGCATTTACATCAGAAATTGCTGAATAACTTCATTTTCTGTGCTGATTGTAATCATATGTCATGTGAGTTTCAATTCATCAATTCTCTTTCGGATAGTGAACAGGCATACATATGCCTAAATGTTTTGTTCTAATTTTCATCATCAAAGAGGACAAATCTTAAGAGCAGTTTTGTACGGTGAAATATAAAAATGCATGAAGAGTACCATGTTGCTCATGAGAACAAATACAGATAGTGCACCTAAGTGTTAGATGAATTTCTAGTTCTGAGTTGATTGGTAAAGAAATGTTGCATTATCAATAGTAATAACAAGGAGATCATCCCAGAATAATATTGGAGGAATAAGTTTTTTCTTTCCAGAATGATTCTGAGTTACCAGTTATACATATAAACCGGTGAGTTGAGGAGGTTTGTACAGATGCAATGTTTCAATCCAAAAGCAAAAAGGTAAAACCTCTACAGAATTTGAATATAGAAAGTGAAAGCTGTTGTGTTAGGGTTAAAAGGGACATTGTTGTTTATACACACAATATACATGGGGAGTTATAAGTATTAAGCTAGTAATCTTCATAGACTATCAAGGAAGGGGCGAACATTTTGTTTCCAGAGGAAGGTTTTGAGGTGTCAGTTATGCCTAGGAACAGAAGACTAGGTACAGTCCATTATGATTCAATGTTAAGTTAAAAGCCCTGCATAAGTGCTAAAATAGAAAAATAGGAGTTCACTTTGGATCAATTTGTGATTTGAGATCTTAACTATGACAATTTTTGTTTCAAGGGAGTAGCTGGATACAGTAACAAGCATCAGTGATACAATACTCAAATATGGAGTACCGGTTATTAGAAGTTACAGCAAGGACAGTGAACTCATTCTGATTGGGATGGTGCCTCAAACAGGATCGTGTATCAATGATTAGTGGAGGACAACAATCAAATGTGATATACTTTCATTTTGTTTTCAGTGAGTTACAGGTGTCAAGTAAGACATCACTTGTAATAGGTCACACGAAAATAGGAATACATGCTTTTGCTTTGAAAATTTCCAATACCCATGATATTGTTTTGTTTCAGAAGTGTGGAATAGGCCATTGTTTATTTTTAGCTCGAGCCATATGGATAGAACAAATAGCAGTTACTTCATATTTTCAATTACTTTCAAAGTACAGAAAATGCAGTTCTCTTCAGAAATTGCAAATACCCACATGAGGGTTTGCTTTCGAAAATACAGAAATATGATAATCTACAATACCCATTTTGAGTTTTACATTCAAAAGCAGTATGACTACAAATATGAAGATTTATGTGCTAGGTTGAGTTTCAGAAGAGAAGAAAATGCATTTTTATCTAATAATCCGAAAGACCCACTTTCAATTTAGCATCAAAATTCAGAAAGATGGAGTTTCCCTTAAAGATTTTGAATACCCATTTTCAGGGTTAGCTTCAAAGTGCAGAAAAATCAATTACAAAGATAACCCATGTGAAATCTGGAGTTAAATAGTAGAAATATGGAGCAAATGTAAGTTCTTTGAATTGGGTCGAAATAAAGAGGAAGAGATTCAATTTTATTCAGCTTTCTTTGATACCCATATGTAGAAATATTATCAAATTGACATAATGCTCGATTTTATGATATGGGTCGAACCCAAAAGTCAAGAAGTTGTTTCCTACAGTGCACATGGGGCGCAGCCTGATATGGCCAAAATTCATGGGTAGAAAGAAACCATTTAAGTCTCTGGAGATTGGCAGGGAAAATTACCAGTTTAAATTTTTGATGGAGCACTCAAGCCGCGGCCATAGCTTCCTGTTCAGCTTCCCAAGGCATGATTTCGAGTTTTGAAGAACGACCGAGCTCTTATGGTGAGAATGATACATAGCAATGAGCACGAGAAACACACAGAAAATGCAAAATAAAGACATCAGAGTGTGTTCACCACGGCCTCAAGGCCAAAGTAGAGGTTATGAAAATCATTAAATAAAGCTTACCTTTGCACAGTAAAGGAAAACAAGAATACAAGTCGAGCTTTCATGGAGTGGACTACAGAGGTCGAGCTCGAGCTCATGATGGCATGGAGGAGCAAGGGAAAGAAAAGAATCAGAAACCAAACTCATGCAGGCCGCTGCATTATCTCTTTTTGGTGTTCAATAAGAAGTGAAAAGAGCTTCAATACTTCAAAGTCAGACTTACCCACTGGAGTTTTCGGTCAACTGGAGAGCAGGGAAAGATTACTGAAGAACACGAGCTCGAATTTGACACCATCATGGCGGCGTTGCTCTTGCAAACAAAGTTTCCTTCTTTCCAAAGTCACGAGTTTGAAGCGAAATGATTATTAGGGTTTGACCCTGTTTTGATCAAAGCCCTAATTCGAGCATTATGAAGTTCCAGAATGTTCATTCAAGGCACGTGGAGAATATCAAATGGAGGTCAAAATCCATAATGCCTTCCTTGTGATTTATTAAACCTAAGTCTAAGTCAATATTTATGTAAGGCCGAAATTCTATGCTAGGGTGATGTCTTAGGTATTTAAGACTTATTGTTTTGCCTTAGAGAAATATGGGTTTTTGCCTTAGGGTATTGTTTTAAGTGAAGAGTAATTAAGGGAGAATTATGAATACCTTAAGCCTAGGGTCAATGTTTTTAGGGTTTTTATTTTTGATTGATTTTGGAGAAATCAATTATGGAGTTGATAGGAATATGACATTATGTAATGTATTTTTATGATTTTTGAGAAAATCAAAATGTTGTAATGGAGAAATAAGGGGATTTTCTTTTTGCAAAAGATTTCCAATCTTTAAATTGCAAAAATAAGACAAATTGTAAAAAATTTGCATCTTGTAAAGTAGAATTATAAAAGCGATATTCTATAAATTGCTTTATGTTTTCTTGCTATTTTTAGCAGATCTTTGACTGACTTTTCCTCTTGGTCAGATTTGAGACTTATCTTGGAGAGATAAGGTGTTTTTGTGCTTTTAAAGCAGATTTAGCCTATTTTTAGGGGCTTGAAAGTGTAATCATAAAAGCATTGTGTTTTTTTATGCTTTTAAAGCAATTTTTGAGTTTGTTTGAAGCTTTTTTCCTTGAGCTTTTTTTGAGCTCGAATTAGGGTTTCCTAGAGAGTTCTTTGGAGAGAATTAGTCTTTCAACTCTCCCTTCGCAGCAGTTTAGAAGAGAGTTTCTTGCCCTTACACATTTTTGGGGAGCTTGTAAACTTATGTGTGCTAAGATTCTGAGAGTTTTCACTCCATCATTCAATAAAATAGCAGAGTTTTCCTTTCTCATTTCCTTTTCATGACTTGGAATAGTAATCTGATTTGTTCTGTGATTCAAATTTGTTGGATTCTTTTCTTTTCTTACTATTGTCAAGAAATTTGTAGGAGTTGCATGCTAGTTCAGGTTATGCCTTGTGTTAACTTAACCTTTGCATAAATCACTGTTGAACTGCCTGTGTTGTGAGATTGTGAGATTTCAATTTTAAAGAGTTGGTGAGAGTGAGTTATTATCAGGATTTCCTTACAGTTAATCATTATTTTTAGAATGATAGAATTTTAGTTTTAGATTTCTTCGCATCCGGGCCATTCCTTCTATTTTTCTTGAAAAGATACTTAGAATAATTCATCATTCTGAGAACCGGGCCCAGCTCGAGATTCCTCTTTCATGCATCACCCAATATCCGAAAAGAGGTTTCCATTTTGCAGAAGTTTCATCAATACTGTATTTAGCAAGGTGCAAACTATTGATAACATGTTATCCGACAACCCCTTTATGCATCGTACTAATGAGTCACTTCCTAGAAACCCAAAACATAACAACATATTCCAAGGAGTTGTACCCACAAGTACTCTAAAACACAAAGTAGAACAACTGCGAGGCAAAACCATCTCGCCAAAAATCATATGAATCAACCCCCATAAAGACGGGTACAACCCAAGTGTAAACTTAAAAATCACAATTGTAGTCAAAATCGAGACAAGTATCAAATAAAAGGATCACATATTAAACCACCATTTTCCCATGCCTCGGGAAGTTTTAACAATAACCTTATCTCCTATAGAAAGGTCGACAAACTTAAAAGTCCCCACATGCTAATAACCGATCTAAAGAATATCGACAAAGTACTCAAAGAAAATCAAAGAATTAAACATTTATTTAACATCAAGATTTTGTTAAAGAATGCAAATTTACTATACTTAACAATCACATTAAGATAACTCATTGCATAAAATTCCATCATAGAAGTTAAACTATCAGTTTACTTAATTTATTTCATTAATTAAAAACACTCGATTGGATTTGTTAAAATATTTCCTTCCAATTTGTCCAGTAACAACATGAAGACATTATAAATAATCTACATAATATTTTTCCATAATTTTGACCAAGTGTATATATATATATATATATATATATTTCATTTATTATCACAATTTAAATTAACATTTTAAAAATAATCCACATAATTATAATCCATATAAATATATAAAAATATATATACATATATATATATACACACACACACATACACACATATAATAATATAATAATATATACACATGTATGTATATATATATATATATTTATTAATATAAAATAATAAAATATCAAATTTAATTTAATAAATTTAAAACTTTAAATATTAATTAAAAAAATTAAATAAAAGAAAATCTTTTTAAAGAAAATTGTGCCCCTTAGGGATTAAGGCCCCTCCCTCGGGTGGAGGTCAAGTAACCCAACAGCCTCATACATTGTATGCAGCCATGGTGGTTGGGCGCCCACCATGGGAGGGGGGTAACACGCTGAATCTAATCTCCCCAAAAATATTTTTTAATTTTTTTTTGCTTTTGTTTTTATATATTTTGTTTAAAATATTTTATATATATATATATTTTTAAGAAAAAGAAATCTCTGGTAAAAGAAAGGATAAATACTTCCCAAAAATCTTGGGAATAATAAGAGATTTTCAACAAAATAATTTAAATTCTCAACAGGAAATTAAAACCCCAGATTAATATATAAGATATATATATATATATATATATATATATATATATATATATATATATATATATATATATATATATATTAATTGAAGCAACTATTTTGACGACAATTTCATAATTTTTTTCTATAGGAAAGTAGATTTACTATCAAATCAAAGAATTTTTTATTTTTTTTAATATAACAAAGAATCTCAAATTTCCTAAATTTTGAGAGAAGGTTTCAACTAAATTTCTAAATTCCCAATTTTCTACAGACATAATTTTTATAGAGGTTTTTATTTTCTTAGTTTAACTAGAAGATTCCATTTGCAACCTACAGAGGTTCTCTATTATTTTTTTTTTTATAGTTTTCCTACTGTTTAACAATAATTTTATTTCATGAGGCTCTCTGATTTTATTGTAAAAATTTCTATAGAGGTAACAAAATAATAACGGCCAAACTTCAACAGCCGAGAACAAAGTTTTTCCACAAAGGGTTACAACTAATTCACGACAATTTCCTCTTACACAGACAATTTCAGGCAATCTTTTCAAAACAAGAAAACAATTAAATAAATAGTAAAAAAAACCTGTTTTTTCCTGAAGCTTGAAAGAACGAGGGTTGGAGCAAAGCTTCGCCTCCAGAATTTCAACTTCTAAATCCTTTCCATAAACTTCGCCTCCAGCCATAAGCAAAATATGAGTCCAAAACATATGTTGAAAACCTCCACAAATTTTAACCAGAACCCCCCCCCCAAACCCAAAAACTATTCTACTGCCAATTTCTTTCATGAAGAAACTTCTTTCCATTCACAACATGCCAATATTCTCTCCGAGAATATTTTAAAACAAGAATTTTATTAAATTCCCCACTCACTCCTGTAAATCCTCTAATATAAATTAATTAATTTTTCAATTTTTTTCCTTTAATAATAATAAAGCATTAGATGCTACTTAATTAATTTAAAAATTCAAAAATCAATACCACTTACCTTATGCAAATTAAAAATTCTAATTTACATCAAAGCATCTAATATTTTGTTTAAACTATCCACTTTATCAAGAAATTTAATTAATTAACTTTAACTACAATTACCTACCAATAATTATATCAACTAAATAACATTAATAAATCACACATAAAATGAAGATTAATTAAATAATAACTATTCACAAATAAGTAAATAATCAATAATAATCAATACTAAAATGAAGACAAGGTCAAGACCACGACACCGTAAAACTCACAACAAGGTAATGAACTTGGGACAGGGACACTTCCTTATCAACTCCCTTTTCAACATCACACCTGTTGGGTTTATGGGACACACTCAAATTTGTCAAACAGGTGAAGTCAGTGTCCAGTACCTACATCCTACATAGAAACAAATGTTAAGTAGCATGTAAATCTCCATTGCAGACACACCATAAAAGGTAGTCGTGGGGTAACAAGGCACTTGCAAGCAAGTGATGCCACTCCGTCCTTTCACCAAGACTCACTAGCAAACACATCAGAAACCATAACAACATATAATCACAACAACACCACATATATTATTAAAGAAAACCATAACATAACCATATAACATAATCACCATGAAATGTATCATCAAGCATCATCTGTAATGTCAAGTGTAGCAAACCAACCAAACTATGAATCCACACACAAACAAAACGGTGAACTAATCACCATCACAAACCAAGTACAAAATCCACACAAAAGAGTATCAACAACATGAGGGGTATTACATCAGCCATGGTGGTTGCGCTCCACCATGGGAGTGGGGGGGTATGGCAGTAGCTAACCCTCCCCCCCCAAAATATTTTTTTTTTTAGGGGGAGGGTCGGTTGCTATTGTGCTCCCCCACTCCCATGGTGGAGCGCAACCACCATGGCTAGAGTGTCCTCTGGGGGATCGCGAGTAGGGACCTTTGTTTTGTGAACCCTTTTTAATAATGTACTTGATACTATTAGTTTATGTTGGTGCAGGTGCACCCTTTTGTTTGAACTGGTTGACAGTATGAATAACTAGTATGTGTGATACTCTATTATAATGTTTGTGTTATGAATTAAAGAGTGGTGTTTTCTTGAAAGTTGTGTTGTGGAATCTTGGCTTTTTGGTTGTAAATGTGTAGGAACTTGTGTTGAAAAGTGAATAAAGAAAATTTTATGGTGTGTAAATGGAGAAGTTAAAAAAAAAAAATTTGGGGGGGAGGGTCGGCTACTGCCGTACCCCCCACTCCCATGGTGGAGCGCAGCCACCATGGCTAAAAAAAAATTGTTGCATTTTTAGTTATCCTTTTGGGTTTGCACGACGGGGCGTTACAACTTGGTATTAGAGCCAGGTTTGCAAACACTGGGTACTCTGGGTAGTTTGAGTTTGTTAGGCAACCTTTGCATTAACTCTTGATCTCTTATAACCCCAATTGTTGCGCAAGATCATGCCTCAGGGTAGAGTTCGTGGCCGAGGAAGAGTTCGGGGTGGTGGCCATGGGGCCAACTATGAAAGTTCGTCACCATTGAGTTCCCACGGTTTAGAGCGTGAGGAACTATAGAGTTCCCAAAGCAATCTGACAGGTGGTGGAATGAACCTAGAGCAGCCAAGCACAAAGAAAGTGCAAGTAGGCCAACCGCTAGAAGAAATATCTGATGATGAAACCCTGGCACATGCTCTAGTCTGGATCAAGATAGAAGAAAGTAGAAAAATCGCTGAATCTAAACTGGTTACAAGGACCAAGAAGCCATCAACAATTCAAGATTGGTCATTGGGGTGTGGACCCCATGCCCCCAAGCTGACAAAAGAGGAGGTAGAATTCCTATGAGCACATCGCCCCTCCTCTAAGACGGCCATGAGGGACTCTGATGAGAACCCGGAAGAGTGTCCTTTGGGGGATTGCGAGTAGGCACCTTTGTTTTGTGAACCCTTTTTAATAATGTACTTGATACTATAAGTTTTTGTTGGTGCAGGTGCACCCTTTTGTTTGAACTGGTTGACCATATGAATAACTAGTATGTGTGATACTCTATTATAATGTTTGTGTTATGAATTAAAGAGTGGTGTTTTCTTGAAAGTTGTGGTGTGGAATCTTGGCCTTTTGGTTGTAAATGTGTAGGAACTTGTGTTGAAAAGTGAATAAAGTAAATTTTCTGGTGTGTAAATGGAGAAGTTGAAAAAATATATATTTTGGGGGGGAGGGTTGACTGCTACCATACCCCCCTAATCCCATGGTGGAGCGTAGCTACAATGGCTAAAAAAAAATTGTTGAATTTTTAGTTATCCTTTGGGGTTTGCGTGACGAGGTGTTACACAAGGGCTAAGAGCCAATTGTTAGCTAGTTCCTCTAGTGGAACTATTATAGGTTGGTGGATGTACTTGAAAAAGATCTCTTATATGAGCCATTGTTGCATTGGGGTCATCCACCACATGCCTAACCTCATAATAAGCCTTATCCTACCTAGGAAATTCCTCCATTCTAGACTAGTGTAGGTTCCTAAAGCATTCCCTTTAACCAACTCTAAATTGAGTTTCACCCATTTCCTACAAAGGATCAAAGCTACCTAATTGAGTTTCATATTTCTTATGGGAGAGTGAGAACTTTCCAATAACTCTAGAAGTAATTTGATTACCTACATAATCCCAAGCTTTCTTGGTTGAGTATGTCTCATTATAGGAGTATCTTCACTTTTAATTTTGGGAGATCCTTTATTAAAGTTACTTGTTCCCCTTGATGATGATGATAATATAGTGTAGAAAAATGTATCCCTTTACATTTTCACACTTATTTGGGCCTCCTAATTAAATTGAGCTTAATTATGCCTTAATAATCCCTTTTATTCATTTACAAGCCTAATAAATTACATTTTTCGAAGGGGAAACCTGACAATAATTAATGCCAATACATAACACTTTACCTTGAGCAATGTGTGTTCCAGGAATAGGGACCTAGGAGACGAATGGGTCCTCCCTAGACCTTTGGACCTAAATTTAAATTATGTTTTTGGTGATATTTTAACATCTCCAAATCCATATTTCAATGTTGGCTTGTGATATTTGAATTTCGGGAAATTAAGGATACATACCTATAAATACAAGATTATTTCACTAAGTTTCACCTAGAGTTTTTATGCAAGCATTCCTATAGAAAACTTGATGATCAAGAGCATTCACGAGTAGATATATCAGATATTTATTGCAACATTCAAGATCCATTCATCATGTCAAAGTATTCTTGCATCATGCATGTTTTTGGAGCTAAGATTGTGATGTAGGTTTCAAGATCAAGTCAAGCATTCAAAGCATCAATTCAAGTATCAAGATCCATATCCAATTTAGTCATTTTATGCAAGTTGCCAAATTTCTAAATATCTCCATTATCAAGGTTTCTACAAGGGTTTGTTGAGTGGTAACATAGCTTTGTTCATTCTTCATTCCCTCTTTCATTTCATTATTTAATTTCAAGGTTTGATTACCAAAATGGGGTTTGACCAAGGAAAACCCCCATTCACTAAAAACAAACATTTTTATCTCTTGTGTGTGTGATTGCAGATTTAGGTTGAAGAAGGATTGAAGACCTTTTGAAGAGAATGATTGAAAAAGTTGTCAAAGTTGTCAAAGTTGTTGTCAAATCACATAATATAACCTACAGATTTGATTTTTGACTTTTTGAGAACAAAACTCAGACAAATCAGAAGCTATAATCAAAATTAGAGGCTCTCGAAAGTTGCAAAAAAACCCTAACAAAATACCCATTCGCCCATGAGCGAATGAGTCCCAATCAACCTTCAGAAACTGCCTTTTGGTGACTGGTAAACATATTTCTTCCCTTCTTGGATTTGCAATATGTTTCCTAGTTCTACTTTAATATTGTTGTTTCAAGTGTTATATTGCATTTTTGAGTTGATTTTCTATTTTTAGTTTTTCTCCCAAAAGTGTTGTTTGACCTTGAACCTCATCCTTCAAGCATAAGGGAATCTAAAGATTCTCATATTGACTTGATTCACTTAAATCTTGTAATAGAGTGAGTGTTTCTCTTGTTATATTTCATATGTTTGTGAGGGAATTAGATCATGGACTAGAGTGCAATCCTTTTCATATAGGAAACACTATAATCATGTATAATTATTATCATGAATTTATCGCATGATATGGTTAATTATTTTTATTGGTCCATCATTCTTGGTGAATTGGTGATGGGTGTCATGTGTTTCATTGTACTTTTCTAGAACTTGTGCACATGAGTGTGTAATGCAACATCTATATGTCATATTTGTGACACACAAAAATTGAATTCCTAATTTTTCTCCATTAATGTCTTTAAAAAAGCTTGCGACAATACATTTGGTATCAAATCCCATGTTATAACATTGGGATTTATGTGTTATGTTTTTTATAGCATGTTTCTATATGTTTATTTGCTAGCACATTGCTATATGTTTTCCAATGTGTTGTCAATTGTGTGTTTACTAGTGCATTTCTAGTTTTTCATTTATCATTAGTTTGCTAGTGCTTTTCTAGTTGTATGTTTGCTAGTGGGATGCTAGTGGTTCATTTTCTAGTGTTTTTCTACTTGTGTGTTTTCTAGCATGATTATAGTGGCATTTTTTCTAGATGTATACATTCTTGAGTATGTATCTTTCTTTTGGTCAAACAACCACCCCCCATTTTTCTTTGTTTCAGATAATACCTAGGAGGCATCCTCTTTCACAACCAAGTTGCATGGGTTAGAACATAAAATATTAGTTCAATTACACCAAAAGAAAGATACATACTCAAGAATGTCAGGGTTGCCATGATCCATCATTCGATTTGGCATGTAAACATAGGGGCATATCTTGATTTGTTGCATGATATTATCTTCTTGGTTGTCTTGCGTAGTACCCACCAAGATCCTTGTGGTCTTGTGTTATGCTAGGGTATCCTTTGTGTTTGTGGTTTTCTAACATTGGCCCTACCAAAGCCCCTGTGACTTTGGAATGTTGGACTAACCTTTTGTTTGTTGTGTTAGTCCCATGCATGTGATCCGAAGTTACCTTGGTTCTTCATACCCTAGTGCATAGTATCTCATGCTATATCAAATTTAGTGCTCATTACATGGCAGCATAATGCATAACAATTAAATTGCTTGATTTAATCACTCTCCTTTCATATTCCCCATCTCCCATCCTCTAATCTATGATTTTCCTCTATCAACATCCCCCCATCTCCTCACCCTCCATCTTTCCACTCCATTCATCCTTCATCACTCATCTATTTATCCTATCCATTTTCATTCCTTCACTTCCTCCATCTTCATCATTTCATCATCTCTTCAACCTTCTTAGGATAATATATATTTGTTATTCTAAGCATCTTTTCATCAATCCTCATTGTGTCATCATCTCTTCAATCTTCTTAGGATAATATAGATTTGTTATTCTAAGCATCTTTTCCTTCATCATCTACATTCATTTCAGCCATCTCACATCTCAATCCAACCCTCATCCATTCAACCTATCACAAATCATCTAATCACATCCTTGGTCTTGTTCCCAGCCTTGCTACAAGCCTTGATCCAATCATCATCATCGTCATCATCATCGACATGTATCCTTCCCTATCCTTTCATGTTTTTTGGGGATGTATCCTTCCCTCATCGACACCACTTTCATCATCATCATCGGGATGTCTCCTTCCCTATCCTTTGTTGTTTTTTTTGGGGATGTATCCTTCCCTCATCAACAACACTCTCATCATCATCATTGAGATGTATCATTCCCTATCCTTTTGCATTGTTTTGGGATATATTATTCCCTCATCAACAATGCTCCATCCATCATCAATCCATTTTGGCTTATAGCTTGATTGGGGCAACATCACCTTTGTCCTTAAATCCATTTGTGCTTGCTTTTATCTCTTCACCTTGGGATGTATCCTTCCCTCATCAACAACACTTTCATCATCATCATCAAGATGTATCCTTCCCTATCCTTTTGCATTTTTTTGGGATATATTATTCCCTCATCAACAATGCTCCATCCATCATCAATCCATTTTGGCTTGTAGCTTGATTGGCCAACATCACCTTTTTCCTTAAATCCATTTTTGGTTGCTTTTATCTCTTCATCTTACCATCCTCTATTCTATTCATCACTTTGCATCATCTTCCCCATCTACCCTTTCATCATCTTATCCATTTCAAGAGCACACCCATGTCCTCTTGAACCTGCATGTCCTCTTGAGGGGGCATCCTCAATCCCTAATCTTCATCTTCACTCCCATCATCTTTCTTCCTAGTCACTTCTTCAAATGACTAGGGCATCTCCCCCAATCTAACCATCTTCTTCCAATTTCTATGTTTTAATCTTCTTTGAAATGGTGCTACTTTGTAACACCATCTCAAAGAGGGGAAAAATGTAGACACTGAAAATTGACCACTTTAATCTGGTCAATTTATCCCTAATTCAACTAATGGCATATCCTCTATATTAATTAAATAATACCCTATTATTTAATTAATATTCATTAGCCCTTATCCCTTCATCCTAATTTATTTCTTCTATCCTCTTTAAATCCTAGCCTAAAGTAAATAATTACCTTTAATTATTTACTCCTATCCCTTATCCCTTTTCCTCTAAAGAATTAAATAAATAATCTATTTATTTAATTCCCCTCATGTCACATCCTCCATAACCTTTTTCTAATCCTGATTAATTTGCATAATCCTATATTAAGGATGTGCATATTCCTAATCCTTGATTAGGGAGGTGTCACATCCTCCATAAAATGCAAGTGAATCATTAACCCTCATTACCCACCTAATCATTTTCCTAATCCCTCACTTACACAACCTAATCATTGATTAGCTATCCTAACCTACCCTTCGGTCAACTCTCCCCATTCCCCAAAGAATTTTTAATTCCTTTTTGTCTTCCCAAGGTCCTTTTGAGGAATTTTTAATTCCTCTCCCATCTCCCAAGGAATATTAAATTCCTTTTCTCTTTCCCAAAGAATATTAAATTCCTTTTATCCTTTCCATGCACATTAAAAAGGAATTTTTAATTCCTTTGGTCAACTCTTGATCTCAACCCTTGATCTTCCTCCCCTTTTCAATCTCCACTGTCCATTCCATCTCCCTTGCTAAATTACTAACACTTAGCTATTTTTGCAACACTAACCATTCTCAATCATTCATCATCTTAATCTCTCAAGCATACATCTAGCCTCCATAGCCAAATCCACTACACTTACATCCAAATCAAGCAAAATCAAGTTGTTATGCTGTTGAAATCAATCTAGGAGCACACATATCAAGCCATCAACGAGGGAAAACAACTTCATAAAGCTCAAACAAGGTAAAAATTGGTTTTATTGTCATTTTAAGTTTGAGTTTCATCTTAAGCCCAGTCTTGAGTGTTTTGTTTTGTTTTTATCCTTTTTCTTGAGTTTATTTCTTGCATTTTAGATGGAGTAAAAAAATTGCACACACCAATATCTCGTGACTATGACTTGCTCAACTATACTTAGAAGCGAGTGTGTGTGTAAGCTCAGTTAGGTTTCATTAAGGGTTACTTGACCAATCACTTCTCTTAAGTGATACTTCCCTTCTCTTCTAGAGGATTGAATTTGTCCCTACAACCAACTTAGTACAATAGTTAGACGTTCATAGTAAATCCATTTGCATCATAACACATTTGTATCAACAAAACATTAAAATGTTCATATTGCAATACATAGCATTTCACTAATTCAAAAAATATTCATTCTTTTGAAATCAATAACATATTATTGCATATTCACATATTTCATTTACCTAACAAACATATTGAAGTCACAATTTATATTTATCAACATTTTCACTCATAATGGTAAAAGTAACTTGGTAGTTATGAAACGAAATTTAACACTTGATCCATCCTTTTTTATTTTCTTTTCTTTCTCTCTTTGAGTCTTTGACATTGTATGATTGAGTATATTGTCATTATTGCATATATATGTTTAACATAGGCATGTGTCTCTTTGTGCCTTTGTTGGTTTTTCCATGAGACCTTAGATCTTGGGGGCTTGATCACCCTCCTTGACCTTTTTCATCTTATCTTTCCAACGATTGTACAATTAGACCTCTTGATTGTCTACTTTAGTGTGATTTTGATGCAAGGTCATCCTCTCACTAAAGTGGGGGCTAAATGTAGTGTAGAAAAATGTATCCCTTTACATTTTCACACTTGTTTGGTCCCTCCTAATTAAAATGGACTTAATTTAATTTAGTGTTGAAAAATGTATCCCTTTACATTTTCACACTAATTTGGGCCCTCCTAATTAAATTGAACTTAATTATGCCTTAATAAGCCTTTTTATTCATTTACTAGCCTAATAAATTACATTTTTCGAAGGGGAAACCTGACAATAATTAATGCCAATACATAACACTTTACCTTCAGTAGTGTGTGTTCCAGGAATAGGGACCTGGGACCCATTCACCCATTCCTCCCTAGACCTTTGGACCTAAATTTAAATTATGTTTTTGGTGGTACTTTAACATCTCCAAATCCATATTTCATTGTCAGCTTGTGATATTTGAATTTCAGGAAATTAAGGATACATACCTATAAATACAAGGTTATTTTAGTAAGTTTCACCTAGAGTTTTTATGCAAGCATTCCTATAGCAAAGTTGATGATCAAAATCATTCAAGAGAAAATATATTAGAGATTTATTGTAGCATTCAATATCCATTCATCATGTCAAAGTCTTCTCGCATCATGCATGTTTTTGGAGCTAACATTGTGATGTAGGTTTCAAGATCAATTCAAGCATTCAAAACATCAATTAAAGTATCAAGATCCACATCCAATTCAGTCATTTCATGCAAGTTGCAAACTTTCTAAAGATCTGCATTATCAAGGTTTCTACAAGGGTTTTTTGAGTGGTAACATAGCTTTGTTCATTCTCCATTCCCTCTTTCATCTCATTATTTAATTTCAAGGTTTGATTACCAAAATGGGGTTTGACCAAGGCAAAACCCCATTCACCAAAAACAAACATTTTTATCTTTTGTGTGTGTGATTGCAGATTTAGGTTGAAGAAGGATTGAAGACCTTTTGAAGAGAAAGATTGAAAAATTTGTCAAAGTTGTTGTCAAATCATGGAATATAACTTACAGATCTGATTTCTAACTTTTTGATACCAAAACCTAGACAAATCAGAAGCTACAGATCAGCATCAGAGGCTCCCAAAAGTTGCAGAAAAACCTTGACAAAAGACCCATTCACCCATGAGTGAATGAGTCCCAGTCAACCTTCAGAAACTACCTTTTGGTGACTGGTAAACATATTTTTTCCCTTCTTGGATCTACAATCTATTCCTTGGTTCTTCTAATATTGAGTTTAATATTGTTGTTTCAAGTGTTATATTTCATTTTGGAGTTGATTTTCTATTTCGAGTTTTTCTCCCAAAAGTGTTGTTTGATCTCGACCCCCATCCTTCAAGTATAAGGAAATATGAATATTCTCATATTGACTTGATTCACCTAAGGGTTTTTAGTCAATTCTTTGTGGGGATCCCATTTCCTAATGAAATATTGAAAAATAGGTGCATCATTACCCCCTTTGTTACCAAATCCATTTTTTCAAACAACCACCCCTATTTTTCTTTGTTTCAGATAATACTTGGGAGACATCATCCTTCACAACCAAGTTGCATGGGTTAAAACATAAAATATTAGTTCAATCACACCAAAAGAAAGATACATACTCAAGAATGTATACATCTGGAAAACATGCCACTATAATCATGCTAGAAAACACCCAAGTATAAAAACACTAGAAAACACACCACTAGCACCCCACTAGCAAATGTACAACTAGAAAAGCACTAGCAAACTAATGGTAAATGAAAAACTATAAATGCACTAGCAAACACACAATTGACAACACATTGGAAAAATATAGCAATGTGCTAGCAAATAAACATATAGAAACATGCTATAAAAAATATAACACATAAATCCCAATGTTATAACATGGGATTTGATACCAAATTTATTGTCGCAAGATTTTCTTAGAGACATTGATGGAGAAAAATTAGGAATACAATTTTTGTGTCACAAATATGACATTTAGATGTTGCATTATACACTCATGTGCACAAGTTGTTGTGGAAAAATATAATGAAACACATGATACCCATCACCAATTCACCAAGAATGATGGAACAATAAAAATAATTAACCATATAATGTGATAAATTCATGATAATAATTATACAAGATTATAGTGTTTCCTCTATGAAAAGGATTGCACTCTAGTCCATGATCTCATTCCCTCACAAACATATGAAATATAACAAGAGAAAGAATCACTCTATTACACATCTAAGAATATGTAGGGATGACATCCACTCACTCAAATTACTTACACAAGAGTTAGGCCAATTAGGAGATACAAGGTCTTGACCAATCTAATCCTTGACTAGTCAATTGCATACAAAGGAACTTAACCCAACCACAATGACTCTATGAGTTAGAGATTATCTTAATTTTGAAACCATCCACATTGAAAAATGGTTAGGAGATGACAAAGATGGTATGATGTAGGTTGAAATTCTAGAGCTATGTCCCACTTTTATAAAGAAAATGATCAACATTCTTTTAACTTTTTAACTAGAATGACTAGAAAGTGACATATATGTTTTAAATCTTGAAATGAGGTAAACTAATGAAATACAATTTTTTGAGTGTATTTATATTTGTTTTTTAACTAATTCCATTAGTTGTTATTGTGCACTACATCTAAATATAATTAATATAATTTTTAATTTTTAATTTCTATTTTGTTATTTAAATATTTTAAAAGATGAAAAATATCTATAATGGAGATTTTTTGAAGTTAGGTCATTTTTTATTATTTTGAATTAGTTAGTTTAATTTTATTGGAGTTGTATAAAATTTTGACTTTTAATTTTTAATTTATTTTAGATTTAAATATTAATATTGATGATGTGATGATTAGGTGAATATTAAATATATGTAGAAAAGAGAGAAAATGTTTGATATGCTTATATTTAATATATTTAATTGTTCATTTTTATTTTTTAAAAATTTAATTGATAAAAATAATGTTAATAAAGAGTAATGAAAGAAATTAAATCACCAAAATAATAAATAATTAGAATATATCTCAAGTACATCTAATCATATAGGTCGTGAGAATGGCTAAAAGGGTGTAAATGTGATCGATTTGATATAGGAAACCAATTAAAAATAAATAATATTTAGACATACATTTCTACTTCACCATTTTCCCCCCATAAGATTAGAATTGTATTCTTTGTAATTTTCTTTGCCACATTTCACGCTCATTTTAATTTTCTTGTCACATGTGTGTTTTAACTCATTTTTGACCTTCTTTTATTGTCATACCTAGTTATGTCATTTTTGTGTATCCCCTCGAACCCTTCTATGTATTTTATTTTGTGAATAATGTGTTGGCCTTTTTCATCATCCCTCACCTCTTTCACTTTTCCACCATTTTATTCCTTTAATGCAATTATTTGATGGGATCGTATGCTTGAAACCTAGTACAATAACCACCTTTGAGCTTCTAAAATCTTTATTTTAAAAAATCTTAATGATTGGGATGACCACTTACTATGAAATCGAATCATTTTAATCCTTAGAAATCCTCACCATAAGGCATAGGGAAGATGTGATATCCTCATGCTCTAATTATGTCTAATTTTGACCATATATTCATCCAATTAGGACAAACATGGTAAACTAAATTTTAAGTTTTAAATCCCTAGGCCTTGTTTGAAATGGTATCACTGCATGAGTACATATTAGATCTTTGTGGATTGTATCTTATCAATGGTAATATCTAGAGTATCAAGTTCTAAAACTTGAACGCCACTAATGATACAAGGGTTCAAACCACTCATAAAATTGTGAGCTAGAAAATTCTCATCCTTAGTTGCACTTGTACATCATTTCAACTTGAAGAAGTGATTATCATATGTTCCACTATCATACCCAACTACCAAAGCTAATTGAACTCATCCACATAGTATTGCCTAAAAGTCTTTAAAATATAATGAGTATAAAACCTCTTCAAGAAGTTTTCCTAAGAAATTGTGATAATAGATAGGTGGTTCTTTTTCTCTTCACATCACTAGGTGGAAGAATAATTACGTAACTACATAATAGTATATCTATACTTGGAATTATTTAACATAAGGGTGCATCAAAAATAATGGTCAAGGGCTAAGAGCCAATTGTTAGCTAGTTCCTCTAGTGGACCTATTATAGGTTGGTGGATGTACTTGAAGATCTCTCATATGAGCCATTGCCACATTGGGGTCATCCAACACACGCCTAAGTTCATACTAATCCTTCTCATACCTAGGAAATTCCCCCATTCTAGACCAATGTGGGCTCCTAAATAATTCCCTTTCATCAACTCTAACTTGAGTTTTGACCATTTCCTATAAAGGCTCAAAGCTACCTAATTGAGTTTCATATTGCTTGTGGGAGACCTTACCAATAACTCTATAAGTACTCTGACTACCTACATAATCTCAAGCTTTCTTGGTTGAGTATGTATCACTATAGGATTATCTCCACTTTTAGTTTTGGGAGATCCTCTATTAAAGTTACGTATTCCCCTTGATGATGATGATGATAATTAGAAGACATCTGCCTTCACAACCAAGTTACATGGGTTAGAACATATAATATTATTTCAATCACACCAAAAGAAGGATACATATTCAAGAATGCATACATCTAGAAAACATGCCACTAGAATCATGCTAGAAAACAAAAAAATATCAAAGAACTATAAAACACACCACTAGCATCCCATGAACAAACATACAACTAAAAAAAGCACTAGCAAACTAATGGTAAATAAAAAACTAGCAATACACTAGAAAACACACAATTGGCAACACATTGGCAAACATACAACTAGCAATGTGCTAGCAAATAAATATCTAGAAATATGCTAGAAAAAACATAACACATAACTCCAAATGTTGTAACATGGAATTTGATACTGAATGTATTGTCCCAAGCTTTTCCAAAGACATTAATGGAGAAAAATTAGGAATATATATTTTTTGTGTCACAAATATGATATTTAGATGTTGCATTACACACGCATGTACACAAGTTATTGTGGAAAATACAATGGAACACATGACACCCATCACCAACTCGCCAAGAATGATGAAACAAGAAAAAATAACCATATCATGTGATAAATTCATGATAATAATTATACAATATTATAGTGTTTCCTCTATGACAAGGATTGCACTCTAGTCCATGATCTCATTCCCTCACAAATGGATGAAATATAATGAAACACTCAATTTATTACACATCTAAGAAGATGTATGGATGGAATCCACTCACTCATATTACTTACACAAGAGGTAGGTCAATTAGGAGATACAAGGTCTTGACCAATCTAATCCTTGACTAGTCAATTTCATACAAAGGAACTCAACCCAACCACGATGATTCTATGAGTTGGGGATCATCTTATTTTTGAAACCATCCACACTGAAAAATGGATAGGAGATGATGAAGATGGTATGATGGTAGGGTGAAATTCTAAAGTTGTGTCCCACTTTTATAAAAGGAAATGATCAACAATGTTTTAAATTTTTAACTTGAATCACAGGAAAGTGACATATATGTTTTAAACCTTGAAATGATGTAAACTAATGAAATATAATTTTTTTAGTGTATTTATGTTTGTATTTTAAAGAATTAAAATTTAAAAAAATTATTTTATTTTGTTAAATTGATTCTATTTTTTAGTTATTGATAAAATCTTGAAAAATAAGTTCAGAGGGCCTTCGTTACATTTAATGGTATTTTTTTTGTATTTATAACTTGAAACTGCAATGCATGGATTTTTTTAATTTTGATAGATAAAATTTAAAAATAAAATTAATTTGAGTTACCTATCTTAACAATCTATATGAGATAGGAAATGATTACACCATCTTGATATGGAATCTCTCTAAAAACACTATCACAAAAAAGTGGTCAAACTTGTATATTCTAATCAAATCACATACATGTAATTTCCAAGAAAAGCATACACGAGGGATACACAATCACCAATCAATTCATACATATCCTAATCACATTAATATATGGAACATCAAGTAAATAAAAATGAGGGTGTTATAGCTTGATAAGCTTGGTTTTCATTGATGTCAAAAGTATGTTTGAGATTTTGTAGTTTGGATGCAAAAAGAGAGTTGATGTCAAAAGAGAGTTGTAGTCTGGTTGTTTGGCTACCAGAGTCTTTGAGAAATGCTATGTATTTCTCTATTGGTGATATTGTGCTCCTACAGTTTGGAAGATAACTTCTTAGTGTGTCAAAGAATTTGTGATCCAAGTTTCATTTCATTTGGGTTTCATAAAGATGTGTTTGTGAGTGACAGTTTGAAGACTATGTTAATATTGTGTTGGTGTTATTAGTAGTGCAAAGTTTGGCTTTGTATTCCTTCACATTTGTAGATATGGTTGTTGTTGTGCAATTTTGCACACACGCCCCACTTGGAGTGGGGACCCTCTTTTTCTTTGGATGTCTCTTGGACCTTTGGTTTTTATTGGATTTGTCCTTTCAAGGTCTTGGGATGTTGGTCTTGCTTGCCTTGGTCTTACCCTGAGGGTTGAATTGATCAAACTTGGTTTTTAATGGAAGTCCGGTTTTGCCACGGTAGGGATTTTTAGGTTCACTCGGATTTTTCTATGTCCGGTCCCGTGCGGTCACTATCTAATTTTCTGAAATCCAGTTTTTGGTTAAATTGGATTGTCAAAACGGGATTTTCCCGAGCTATCGGGTCGAAGATGCGATCCGGACGTGCTCACCGGATAGTCCATCTGGTTTCGGTTTATGTTTTGAGCTTTCGGGTTTCCGGTTTTGTTGATATGTCTTATTAGCCATTAATGCTTGAGGTATTTTGCTCTGGCATGAATGTAAGTGAATTTAAAGGCTTTTAGTGCTCTTCATGATTTCATTATTCATTTTCCATCTGCTATAGCGCTTAGGATTGTTCATTTTGAGCTTTGGTCATTGGATTTGGTCTGTTTGCGTGTGGATTGCATGATCGCTTCTGTTGAATATTTTCGCCGCTAGGACACCCTGATTTGCAGTGACTTCCTTGGGTTTGAGCTTCATTTAGAATTGATCCATGGTAAGTTGTTATTGACTTCTCCTATTGTTTTGCACTATGATTAAATCTTTTTAGTTATTGGTGGTTATCTAGGTCGGCCCTCGCTCATTTTTCATGGTTCCATATTTATTGAATTAGGGTTTGAATTCACCCTTCCACGGGTTTTAGCACCCACACTATGCATCCCTTTGATTATCAATCGAATGTCAGGTATATCCCTGTGGCTAGGTGTTTCTGTTAGGGATTTGCCTTGTTGGCGCATGGTCTACTATTTTGTGAAAATTAGGGAATCAGTGTGTTTGCCCAGATTTCTTAAATTTGATGGAGTTATCATGATCCTCTTGCCTTGCATTTCACTCGACCTTGTCCGCATCCTTTGTGACCCTAGCGTGCCCCAGTTTCATCATTTTAAGGAATTGAGTTTGAAATTCGAGCTTGCTTTAGCTCTCATGGCAGAGGTTCAACTATCAAACCTAGGGCATCATTATTTTGTTACAAGGATCAATCACTTGAGAGTTTTGAGAAGTCTAAGTCCAAGTGCAATTGAAATTTGGCTCATCAGGGTTGAGTTTATCTTCATGGAATCCAAATAGGGAGGTTTCCATAATTACTCGATTAATGGTATGCGCGCCGAGCGGTCATTGGGTTTCTGAGGTGTTCGTGGAATTCCTGCGAGCCCGGATTTTCCCGGATTCGTCCATTTTCCCGAAGTATGATGAACTCCTAGAGTATCAAGTTGTCCATAGAAATCTAATTCATCCAAATTTTTCTGGTTTTCTACATGGTTTCATTTCATTTTGCTTTTCGAAATTGAAGCAATGAATTGGATGTGGGATGATGATTTATTGTTGCTAAATAGATGAATTTTAGGATAATTATGCATCTCTTTTGTCTGTATTGATGATTTGTTTTTGGAATGATGCCTTGGTAGCGGGAGTTCATCTGGGTTGGATTTCTCTGAATTCTGCCCTAAATGGATTTTCCCGAATTGCCTCATTTTCCTGGATTGCTTCATTTTCCCAGTTTTTCAAGATTGATGATTAATGGTTTATCTTAATGATTTCATGTGGTTTCATGGCTAACCTTTGACTGAAATATGGATGATAATTGGATTTTCATGAGGCTCTTTTGTGAATGTAGGCTGAATCAAGCAAAGCGATAGCAGGAAAGGCCAAGGGAGATACAGAGGGGTCTTCGGTCATTGATGTGGAAAGGTTAAGGTTGGATGTGAAAAGTTAGTTGCCTAATAGTAAGGTGGCTACAGTCTAGTCAGAAGTCTCAGACACTAATGTAAGAGCATGGAGATATGAAGAGTTCAAAGAAAGGACAACTCAGCAAGATTTATCAGTCCTGACCAAGGGGATGGTGAAGTCTGGACTGGCTCATGTGGTCGGATTTCCTCCCACAGTTCAATGCTAGGAGCTAATATTGGAATGTGCCCAGAACTATGATTTTGATACACAAAGGATTGTCAACACTGATGGAAGGGTGTTGGAAAACTTCAATCCAGTTTCTATTGCCTAGGCATTTGATATGCCAGACTTATCATGTGTGTGTACCTTGGACATGGACTTGGCAAGGACTTACTATGAGGATGAGCCTACCAAAGCTCAGCAGATGATCAATTCCTAGTTGGAAAAGCCAAAATATCATTTCTCCAAGTTACCCAAGTAGTTACACAGGATCAATTTCTGACAGGACATATATGATGCAATCACACTGTTGAGTAGGGTGGTCAGCTTGAAGAGTGCTGGGGTATTGGAGAATTGGATGGTGCATGTCATCAACAAGATTGATCAAGGCATTAATTACCATTGGGCAGGAACTATCAGTGCAATGATTGACAGGTAGATGAGAGATGTGCTTGAAACAAAGAAATTCACCATGTCATTTTATGTGGTGTATGTACTTGCTAGATTTTATCCATACAGGGGATTGAATCCAAAAGGAACATTCAGACAAGATGTCATCTATGAGGTGTACCCTGAGTTGCACCTAGGGAATCAGAATTATAGAAGATAAAATGATGCATTTACTATGCATATTACTAGGTTGCTTTAGAATGCAGAGCATATGAGAATTTCTGATGGAGCCAGGGAGGTGATCAAAAAGTATGGAGCTTGGTTCATATAATTCCCCACTTTCTCCTATGTCAAAATTCATGGATGTCCAACTGCTCCATATAGATTGCCTAGATATCCTACTGACCATGTCATACTTTTTGAGGTTACCCAACAGATATGTGATTTCGATGCAATTGTTAAAAGAGAGAAGCACAAAACAGGATTTGGTGGATATTTTCCTTTGAAAATTGGTATAGCTGAGGTTTGTCCTTCAATCCAATTAGCTCATGCATCAGGAGAGGAATTGAGTACTTATGGGTTCTCTTTCCATTCTAAGAGGGTGAACTTTGATATTATTGGTGAAGCATAGAAGAAAGCTACCAAAGAATATCACCAAAAGGATGATCTAGAGGCTATTGGGTGAATAGCAAGGATGACTTTGAGGTAAGAAAGAAAAGATATTCAAGGCTTCCAGTTGATGTGATTAGAATGTAAAATGTCAAGTTAAAGCCTGATTAGTTGGAAGATGATGGAAATTTAGTCCAGGATCATGCATATGAATCAGTCAAAGACAGGCCACTTGGAGAGGTCAACTGGTCAGAAAAAGAAATAACTGAACTAGAGGAATTAATGGCTCCTATTATGAAATCCACCAAGTCCTTGTTGAAGCATAAAATATGGGAATTGGAAAGTGAAAAGGTACCCTGTACCTTCAATCTGATGTGAAATTTGAATGCTCATTCCACTTCAGAGGAGCTCAGTGAAGATGATTCTATAGGCAAAGCTAAGGGGATTTCACCTTTTAAAATTAAAATCAGAGGCCCTAAGGAGAGTGAGCCTGAAAAGAAAAGAAAACCTAGGGAAAAGAAGAGGAGTCATACTGTAAAAATAGGTAAGTCTTTTGAAGAGGAGGAACTTGAGAAAGCAGAGAAAGAGGATGCTCCTCCATAGCTAAAAAGGGCAAGGACAACCAGGGCTTCCAAGAAGAAAGGTCAAGAAACTTCTAAGGATAAGGTGGATCCTTATGTGGTTGATGTGGAGAGTTCAGGAGAGAAAACCAGGGTTTACTCAAGAAGGTCAAGAACTCCATCTCCCAAGGAGACAATGCAAAAAGTAGATCCTCTTTGAATAGGATCTAGTGTAGAATAACAGAAAGATACCTCTCCTTCATTGGGTATACCTGAGCAAACAACTCATGAAGAGCATGAGACCAGTGAGGAGGCAGAACCGTTTAAGGATGGAGAACTTTATGGCGCAGCTACTGAGTTTGAGGTAGGACATGTGGAGGTATATCCTCCTCTGTTAGTAGAGTATGAGGATTCTCCTCCTACAAGTAGCAAAGATAATATATCCCCTAAGAAGGAGGATGTTCTTGTTAAGACTCCATCACCACTACAAGAAGAGGAACCAGAACTAGAAAGCAAAGGCAATCAATCTCCTGAGAGGGAAAAGGATGAGATGGCAGAGCAACATGAAGAGGTCAGGAAGGATAAAATCCGGGTGAATCCTGCTATGCCGGATTGGCTAGATAAGGAGATTAGAAGAGAACATGTCAATTTTGAAGATACTCCTCTCAACTGGGATGAAATGTTGGCCAAGATTGGAAAGGGAAAGAAGAAGAAGGCAGCCAAGGTGATTTCAAGGATCGACAGAGATGAAGCCAGTAACAGGGTTATTCATATTGCTACCCCTGCCACTGATAAAAGTAGAGATGAGGTCACTAGGAAAGATTATAATGTGCAGACTATCAATCTTGGGCCCGCTTCTATGGAGCAAGAAATTGAAGAACATGAAGGGTCTAGTGCAGTAATAATAGAGAGATTGAGTAAGGAAACATAGTCTAAACATGAATTAAAGAAAGAGAATGAAAGGCTTAAGAAATGTTTAGAAGACTTGATGAAGCCTTTGCAGTCTTTTCACCCATCCTCCTCTGCTACTACTGGTTTCTTGCCGAAGGAGACCATTTTTTAAATAGAAAAGATGAAGGTTTCTACCATGGCTACAATAGATTGGTTGAAGGAGGTACAGACTAAAGGAGATGATGCAATAAAGGAAATCCTTTCAACTAGAAAAGATGCAATAAGGGCTAAGGATTTATTAGAGCATGTTTTATCTCAGGATAAGGAGGATATTAATATCTTGTTGCAAAAAACCAAACAAATTATGGGGTATGGTAAGAATCAGTTGGTTGTTGATGGAATACTTCCTTCGTCTAGGGTTAATGAGCCTTGGGAATGGTTCAAGGCCTTGCAAATCTGACAGAAATCCATCAAGAAGATTTATAAACAAAAGAAGCAAATGGATGGTAATCTAACTGGTGTTTATGATGGATGCATCACCTTTTTTGAGGTAATGACTAACCGGAGGAAGACTACTCCTAAATACCTGAGCTTAGAACAATTGAGGGAATGGTGGAATGATGTCTATGCGCTTAATATTGAAAACTCTATGACAGGGCACCAATTGGATGATGCAGCTACTTATATGGTTGTGGTGGATAAGTACTTGGTATATAAGGGTGATTGGGATACTACGGTCAAGCAGTCGAGGGAAGAAATTGGATCAATTGAATGTCGGCTCAAAATCCTACCCTTTCCACCTATTACTCAGCTGGATAGGGTGTTTTTGGAGGTTCATGAATCGTTCGATCAGAACAAAGATAAGGGAGGTGGCAATTAATGTCAACTTGGAGATTTGTGCTTCCCTATTATTATGGGGCATGTGTTGATCCGGGCTGCTTTGGGGAATGTGTTTTGGCTGACCTTGATGTTGTATTGGCATTTAATGTGTGCCTTATTTTGAAATTCCTGAGGCCGACTTGTTTTGGCTATTTTATTTTGTAAATGTTTGGCTGGGCCGACATGTTTTTGGGGGTTCTCTATAAATGGCTTTTGTGCCTCATTTGTAAGGGGTTAGTTAGATAGATAATAGAGACAAGTTAGACTAAGAAAGAGCTAGAGCATTCTGTAGTAGAGATAGTAGTTATTTCTTTGAAGAAAGTGTTGTAACACATAACAGTGGAATTGTTGCTACATTCTGGTGATCTAATACAATTAAATACATTGTGGTTTCTCTGGTGAATTCTTTTTGTTAGTTCATCTTGCATGGTTCTTATTGTTCCATCTTTGAAATTGCTTGAGAATAGAAGATTTGATGTTAGATTTAGAAGTGGATAAGTTTGGTAAATGATGTTCATGGTTTTATGCTTGGAATGTTTGTAGCAATCTCTGGTCTATACTCCCAGTAACTACCTGATTGTAGTAGACTGGTGAAGTCAACCTGGACCATACATTTATTTATGCTCAGTTCAATTGTGGATTAATGTCTATGATCTGAAAATCTGTATGCCTTAGAGGATTGCACGTTTCTTGTGATATTGCATTGTGGGTTAAGCAGGAATTGGTTATTTGAGATTGGTCTATTCTAGGAATTCATCATTTGCATTGTTTGTCTTAGAAATAGTTTAGATTTTGTTACATCTCTTTCACCTTCATCTTTTGTTGTTTCTTTATTATTTGGTTAGATTTAAGATTTAAAATCATGATATTGCAATATTTGATAAGTTGGAAAGATACAGTTTTCTTGTAGTAAGGTCCAATTGTGATTA
>VDFB02092938.1:407363-426805 GCA_007258455.2 Sequoia sempervirens
GAGAGAGAGAGAGAGAGAGAGAGAGGATGGAGATAGAGGTAGAAAGATAGGTCTAGAGCTCAAGGGGAGAGAGGTTGAGAAAGATAGGTATAAAGAGGGAAAAAGAGAGAAAAAGAGAGAAGAAAGTAGGGAGGGATATGTCTAGAGATTAAGGGGAGATAATGATTTTTAGAGAGGTAGAGAAAGGGATAGAGAGATATAATGATTTATGAATATTTTTTCATATCCTTGCTAAAAAAAATATAAATATTTCATTATTCATTACTATTTATAATGTTTCAAGTATTTTGAGATGAGTGTTACAAAAAAATCATGAAAAAAAGACTTTGCATGTGAAAGTAGTGAGCATTTGATGTCTCAAAAATGAAATATGAAGTTCAAATGATTATAATTATTTTATTGTGTAAAATATAGAAATGCCACCTAGTCCATTATGTAGAGCTCTCAATCACCTTTCCAACACCTGTAAAAAGTCAAAATTTTGATAAGAAACACAATATTATGCCCATTTTACTAAAGAGGGTTTTTAGGTCTTCAAAACGGATATCCATTTTTATTTTCAAAATGGATATTTGTTTCAAACAAATATCCCTCTTGTTTTTCAAAAAAATGGGTTCCTGCTTTCCAAAATGGATATCCATTTTGAAATGGATATCTGTCTCAAAACGGATATCTATTCGGGATTTGGTTTGGGATTTCCTGACCTGGAAAGTCAACCCAAAAAATGTGTTTTTAAATTTTTTTTTAGTTTTCCGAAGTTCGCCCTTGTGGCTGACAAATTTTTTTTACCTGAATTTCATCAAACAAAAAGGGTTTATAAAAAAAAATTGTCAACTTTCTGCCAATATAACTTTTGCCTTATTTTCAATTAAATAAATAATTATTATAGATTTTCTACCTACATTACATCTAAAATTCTGATTAATAGGCTAATTGAAAAATTTCTATAACTTTCAAACTACTTAACATTTTTTGAATCTACAAGATGCACCACATTCTATGCTTCACATACTATAGGATAAAAAAAAAATTGAATTTCATAATTTTTTGACCAAGTTATGGTGGTTGGACAGAAACATTTTAATAATTCTGAAAAATTCTAGTAAAAAAATCATAACTAATTATTTATGTGGAAAAAATTACAAAAAAAAGATTGGCACATCCAGACATGTGTCCTCTACTTAAATATTTAAAAATTTAGAAAAAAATATTATGTTTTTCTTGTACTTAGGGTGGTCAGACACACTTGGTTATTATCTTTTTCCTAAAAAATTAGTACCACTGCATTGAAATTTCAAAATTTTTCAAAACAATTTTACTTTTCTAGTATCCTAGAAACTAAATTCAATTTTCTACAACTTTTGTTCTCACACATTTTTCAAATTATGTTAATAACCTATTCAAATTTTTATGTCAAGTTGCCTAACTCTAATTTTCTGAATTTTCATCACCACTTAGATACCTAGTTTGGACCCCCGTGATCCTGCACATACCCTATTATTATTATTATTATTTATGTAAGGGTATTATTTACTATTGATAAGTGTTAATATTAATTAGTTGTTATGTTAGTATGTGCATATCATTATGTTCATTCAGTGTTGCTTGTTATGTTTATTATTATTATGTTATTGTTTATTTAATTGTGGTTTATTAAATAATAGTTATTTTATTGAAAAATAAAATTAAAAATTAATTAGTGTTTATTTGATTGAAAAGGAATTTGAAATTGGAACTTATTTATTAAATAATTAATTATTTTTGAAACCCTGGTGGGAGTGAAGTCTCATTTCGGGGTTTCCTTGTTAGTTGATATTTGTGTGTGAAAATGGGAAGGGGGATGGAATAGTTGGGAGATTATGAAAGAGGAATTCCTTTGGGTGTGAAAGTTGTTGCGATTTGGGGGTTTTGAAATTTGAAAGAATTGTGATGATTTTTTATGTTTTTGGTGAGATTTCGAACGATTTGAGATAGGATTTGAAAAGGATGGTTTGGATTTTTGGTTGTGAATTCATGAGAATTTATTGCTGCTGGTTTTAATGGATATTTTGGCTTATGATCATGGTTCTTGATTGTTTATTTAAGCTTGAAGGATTTTTCGAGGTTTCAACTTCTTTTTCATCATTATTTTTTGAATTTGAGGTAAGGATTTTCTTGATTTTATTAATTTATGCATTTCAGATTTATCATAATTTGAAAAGGGTTAAATTAATTGAGGTTTTAATGTTTTTAATAATCTAGAAAATATTTGGTTGTTGGGTCTCTCATTTTGTCATTTGAATGTAATCGGGTATGCCGAAAAGAGGGTTTTAAGGGATCCATTTGATTGTTTTGTGTTTTGTGAATTTTTGAGTCATTTTTGGTCAATTATTCTCATGTTGCTGACTATTTGAGGGTCAAATCTGAAATGGTTTTTTTACAGATTTGTATTTCGAGTTGATTTGACTGTTTTATGGCTGGAAGACTTGATTATTGTCAAGAGGGTTTTTAAGGGATCCATTTATTGTTTTGAATTTTGTAAATTTTGATCCATTTTTGGTCAATTCCACCCACATTGCTAAGTAGTTGAGGGTCAAATCTAAAATGGGTTTTTTACAGATTTGGATTTCGAGTTGATTTGACTATTTTATGGCTGGAAGACTTAACTGTTGTCAAGAGGGAATTAGTTATGTTCCTAAGGTTGTATAAGAGGATATAGCTCTATCCTCCTATTTGTGTTGTACCATTTTTGATTGAATGTATTATTGTCTGTATGTTGATAATCCCTTCCTATTTGTGAAATCTTATGTTGAGGCTTTTGTACTGTGTAAGGATCAATTGTACCAAGGTTATATGTTGTTGGTCTTGATTATGAACTGCTGAGAAAGAGAAATTAAAGTTGGCTATGATGTTATATGATTGTGCAAATGATGTAATTTGCTTCATTATATGTGTTTTTGTATAATGATTAGCTTTCAAGTTTCCTATCTGTTTGTGTTATGTGTTGGACATCTGGAAGTATCTGAAAGTTTTTTTGAAAGTCCTTGTGATTTTTGGTTGATTCTTGTTTTAGGTAGTCTACTTTAGATGTTTAGTGTTAGTCACTTGTTGTTTTTGTTGCTTGCTTGTGTGTGGGGCCTAGTGTTGTCTCATAGCATGGAGGGGGTGGGCCTCAAGGTTCCACATGGTAGGGTGGTATTTTCCAACCATCCATTGGGGTTTAGGTGGTACAGTTCGTATGCAACATGGAGAGTCTTTCCTTCCACTTCATTCCTGTAATGCCCATACTTTTGCATTAAGGGAAAAACACAACCATCATTTTTTTTTTAAAATACCACCCTTATTAAGTGCACAATTTAATATTAATAACACTAGTAATATCTATATTAAGTGCACAATTTAATATTAATATCACTATCAATTACCAATTCTATTTTTACTTCTAATTACATCAAGATCGTTATTCATTTATGCTAAATTTAATGATAGTTCTACCAACTATAACATTTACTATTAGTTTTATCATTTATTAATAATCTTTCCATTTAATTTTACTATCAATTTTACCAACTGATAATTATGCACTAGTCAAACATCTAAACATATCCTTTTTACTTAAGAATGGTATTATTACTACACTTGTAAAAATAAATCTTACTACTATTCACATAGTTAAATGCTTTTGCTATTTATTTTACTCCCAATTTGACTATCCCACTAATGTAATTGTATGCCCAAATTTTTTACTAGAAAACTAGCATGATTTTATTTATTTTTAACTAAATAACTTTGGTGTAACAAGTTGTACTTTTTTTTTAAAGGATCATGATAGTATTATTTTGAAAGTCAATTTAATATTATAACATTGTCTAATAATAAAATAATATTTACTCTTCAAATATATCCAATATTTTAGTAATTTTATTAACCACCAATATTAATACTAGTATTAGAACTAGAATTAATACTAGCATCATTTGGTAGTAATTTTTTTTTTTTATTAATATAATAATTAATTAAATTTACCACTCAAATATTTATCATCATATTAGTAAATTTCTACCTTTCTATATTACTAATATTACCCTCAATATTGTTTTCAGCAAGAAAACCTAACAATTCATTTTTATTTTTATTTTTCGTTACAACTTAATAGAGATTAATGATTTCTCTACCTATAGTTTCCTAATACCATTTCAAGGCTTAAATAGAAAATACCACACACTAGTTTAATATTACTATCATTTTTATTTAATAAGTGTATTAATCTTTAGCACAGATATGCTTATCAATCTTAATATTGTTTTAACAGTATTAAATGTGTATCCATATATATTTATACCATACTATAATATCCCATATATTCATACAATATTTATGTATAATATTATTAAATCTCAAAGTGACTTCAATTATTACTCATTGATAAATTTATATAGATAATTATTATTTTTAAATGTTATGTGAGAAAGAAGGAACTACTTATCTTTGCACATATTTATTTTTACTATTTTTACACCTTCTTAAACATTAATGTTGTTTAAATTGATAGCACTTATCAATCTTGAAATTCGTTTGAACTTTATTAGTGTAAATCTTAATATCAATTCAATATTCAATTCACGAGAACACCATTTAGAGGTTATGCTAGTATATTCTCACTATAATGATAGTGGCACCCACCTCTACATTGTACAGGTTACTACTTTGATTTCTTGCTGAAAATAATGCTAACACCATATTGATTTTTCCCCACAATTAGTTTCCTAAAGTAAACAATGATTGTATTATCATATTTTATTTATTTATTATTTTTTTCTAGGTTAAAACTAAATCAATTTCAAATGCTCGAGTATTATTCCTATTGCTGCTATCATGCTAATTTCACTTAAAATTGTTATCGTCCTATGCTTATTTTTAATGCCGATAATATTGCTATCAATCTGACTATCAAGATTATTATGAATTTTGTTTTTATAAATATGGCTAGTGGCATTAATTATTGATGCTATTTTCGTTTAACCTAAACAATCATAAGATTTTTTTAATTTTGGTTCAACATTAAATGTGTGGCTGCCATGACAACAATGTTGATTTTCATATTAACGATAATAATACCTGCACAAATCGAATACAAAATTAACCATACTTTTATTCTTATTGCTTATTAATCAAACAAATTACCAAATTTACTGAAAACATATAATTAATGGTTTGAAATGGGGCACCGTAAAAAAAACATGGGGTAAAATTGAGGCTTTTCTAAATGAATTTAACATGAAAGAAAACTGAATTAAAAAAAAGCACTCAACTATTAAGTCTGCTGCCTAAGAAACATTCTCGCAATTAAATGTTGATCAGAATGGATGGCTTCATCAGTAAATTACAGAATTCACAAGATGACAATTTATGACATGGGTGACACTCTTCAGTGTAATTTTATTGCCTCTACGTACATTACACTTTGACTTTATTGGTTGGGTGAATTATGTATGGCATGTCAGACACGTTTGCAGAGAGCTGAGAAAATTCATACTATTGTCTTGCAGTTTTTAGATACAATATCTCCTTGGCTCTCTGACTCCACGTAGGCAACTACATCGTGCATTTATTGAGGATTAATTGTAGTAGCGAGTTCAGTTGAGAATTATTGAATGTTGTTAATGCGTGACATTGACAATGATATTATCGTTTAACCAATTTGGGTCAAGTAAATTTTGCTAGCTTCATTTATGCACACCAGATAACATTGCTTGTGTCGTATTAATTTCATTTTTGTGTTCACTATACATGGTAACATATCAAAATTTCTTTTCTCCCCTGAAAGACCAAGGGTTGTGAATCCCTGTTGAAGGGCTGCGCACATCATGGGGTCACAACAACTATTGGTAGTTTTAGAGAAAATAGTTGGGTCATTCTTGGTAAGGCCGATGCCGTCAATCTTCTACATGAATTTTAATTCCCAGCTAGTGTGGATAACGAGGGGAAAATTGTTGTTGGAGGGAAGAAAACAGCTTTGCATTACATTGCTATGCTTGAAGGTGAAATAAAGCTTTTGATTTATTTGACTTAATGTTTTCTAAATATGTAAGCTAAGAAGAGGAAGTAACTGTAGAAGAGGAAAAGGATGATAACCATGAACTAGCTCTCCATGATTCAGCTAATACAGAACTTGTGACCTCTCATTTCTAATTTCCTTTTTAGAATCTTTCTCTTGAAATAAGTTCTTACTAGGTCTCGTGAAGTGTGTCAATATTCATTCGCCCTTCAATAACAGTAGTTCATATAATATTTTCTATTAGTCTATTTTACTATATATGATATGGGTTTCTAACACCCTCCCCCAAGTTTTGTCCTGCACCCTATAGATTGTAAAAATTCTTGTAATTCTTTTAGAAAAGGAAAGGACACGCATATAAGCTCCACAGGGATCCATTTCCCACTTTACTTAAAATTACCTTCCCATTGCAATGAACATTAGGTAGGATACGATCGTGGTGCATATCTACAATCAACCTTTTTAATCATAAAAGTTCATATATTCAAAACTATGTATATAATAAATTGTATGCACATGTTGAAGAAATATGATAAGTTTTATCTTTTATTTTTATTTAAATTTATTTTCTTATTAAGGGTAATTCTCCAATAAGTGCTTAAATGTTGAGAAGGAATAATTTTCAAGATTTTAATCAAACTAATTATTTTCACCTTCATTTTCACTTTATCAACTTTCTTCTTAAAGCAGGTTGTGTATGTATATACATAAGAATAAATATTTTGAAATAGGGAAACAAATGATGCATAAAAGTACTTAGAAGAATACTAATTTTTTTCTTCTTCTTTTTCTTTTTTTTTTTACTTTAATTTCTATGACTAGGAATTTGAATAGAATACACATCTAACACAATAAAATACCATAATTTTCCTTTCTAATCATAAGGAATATATTTAACACTCTATGATTATTACATGGAACTAATGTATATTGGAAGAACATAGGAAAGATCATCGTAAACCAAATATCATATTTTTTTCTTGTCTTCCATCCTCTTTCGTGTATAACAAATCACCAAATTTTCATATTACAAACAATTTTAAATAAATACCATGAAGGAAACACAACTACTTAAGGCTTTCTCTCCACCCTACCGTAATGGCGTCATGGAGCCTCATGGGCTCTAACCATACCCCCGAGCAAGAATTTTATTAACCCCAAAATGATAAATGGAGTCTTCTCAAGATTTTACAATAGAGTTATAAAAAAATAGCATAACATCTAAGCTCTCCACTCACCATACTCAACGAAAACCCCTACAAAAATACTATCTTCTTACAACAATTAATCAATGAGGAATGGGGAGAAGAAAACTTATCTCTTTTCATTAGATGAGAGGTTAAACTCTTCTACCCTTCTTGCCTCTCCAACCAAGCCATCTTGCTCACTCTCCTTTCTTCTATCTCAACTTTAGTTCTCCATAAGGAGAAGTGGGTAACACCCCACTCATCCTTCCCCTCCAAGATATATAGGAGTTTCAACTTATATCTCTTGGATGAGAAGGTGTGGAGTGTACCTACCTCCATCAAGGGAGATATTTTCCTCATTAATGAGGGGAACATGCACATGGACAACCCTTTAATATCTTCACCCCGTCCTTCCCTCAAAATTCGTCACTCTTCATTATGAGGAATTTTCAGGGGTCAAATCATGTCCTTAGGGAACTATTGTATGCCTACTTGACCCCTACCATTATGGTATAGACCCTAGGGGGTTTATTTTTTGCATCACAACCAAGTAATTTGGCCAACAACCCTCTTTAAAGCCTTATTTAAGGATCCATCCGAATTTTCAATGTTAGATAGGGGTTCCCAACCCTTAACCCTACTTAAACCCACATGACTCAACATTAAAAGCCCTTAGAAACACCAAGTAAGTTATCCTTTCAATATCAACCCTCACACCTTAGTCTACCAACACTTTAACTTTGTTTCTTTCTAAGCCTTAAAAAGGGGTCACTTTCATAACCACAAGAAGATGTCATTTGATTTTATTTTGATGGTTTTCCCTTCTCATATTGACATCCTTTCTTTAATCCACCTATTTATGAAACATATAACAAGTTAGGTTGGGTATTAATCACAGAAAAAGTGGGGCTTTACAATTCCAGAGTTGGATTTATGTGCAAATGATATTTTTAAGAAAATTGTGTCCAATATGTATTATATATATATGTAACTCTCAAATGAATGAATCTTGTACATTGTAGCATTCTTGCAAAGGAAATGTAAATGAGTTGATGTAATTTTGAAGATATATTTATTGTTGTTTATTATGTAATGGAAAGGTTAACGTAGGAATGATGTATTTATTATGCATATGAACTTAATTTAGTAGTAGATGTGATATATATTTATGTACCTATTTTATGGCATTGACTAGGATTAGGTTCATATTAGCATAGTGTTAGATGAAGTTTAATTATAATTAATTTATGTTATCATATGTAATTTAATGTATGAGATTTAATTTACATTCAAAGAATTGACTTGATGTGTTTTTAGTGTATCATATGTCCTTTTATAGGTTTAGTTAGTGTGGATGTGTCGTAGTAGCGATGTTAGGGGACCATGGTGGATAGGTGTGTAAGTGGTCTATGATTAATGTTACTTTTAGGTCATAATGTGATTATGATAGGATGTTATCCATGTTAATTTGTTGAGTTTCATTAGTTAGTGTCACTTTAGTTTCTTTTAAAAAAAATTATTGGCATGATGTTGAAGGTCTTTTGTGTTAATCCACCAAGTCCCTTAATGGGGTGTTACACTATTTTTCAAAACACAGTCAAAAAACATAATTTTAGGCTATAACATGGACAAGGATAGATTATAGTTTAATGAGGAAAATTTTAGCTTCATTCCTCCATAAGCCCATCATTTTCCGATGTGTCCTCCCAACTTGCATTGAGGTTGATACCATTCTCACTTTGAACTTCATTAATGTTTTCCCCATTTTGTATACCTGGTATTTCCCTCGCCAATGCTATTGATCTTTGACCTTGTCATATATGATGTGAAAAAAGAAAGGAAACGACAAAAAAATTATCTTTGAATTTGTCTACCATTTAAAGACCAAGCTCTTGAGAATGAAAATTCAAAGCCCTGTATAACAACCATGGATCATCATCCCTCAAACCTTTATTTACAAATTCATACACCTCCTTGTATTATCTTTTACTCTTAAGATAATGTTTTGGGAAAATACCTCCCACATAAGCTTTCCCCTTTTCTAGATTATACCCCTAAACATACTTCAATAGCTCATCTTCTTTAAAATAGTTGGGTTGAACCAACTCCTTAACCACAATTTTAAAAAATTCAAAAGACTGCAGGAGGTCCATTGCGTTAGACAAAAAGATTGAAAGTAATTGAGATGGGAAGAGAAATCTAGGTGCATTTGGACACAATATTTCTTGGTCAATGATAATCTTTATACTATCAAGTAGAATTAGACATGGCATTTCAAATACTTGAGATAACTCAAGTTTTGTGACCTCTTTGGAGAAAGGGAGCTCCCCTTCTCTCACCTACATTGCAACCTTAAAGTTTTTAGGAAAATAATCCATTTGTTAAAAACACACCCTGTACCAAAAACCTAAGGACTTTGGAGAATGTTAAGAATTCCAACCAAGGACTATATACAAAGGACACCCAACAATGTCGACCAAACACTGTGTACAAATTATACCCATGTTGAAGCTACCAAGCATACCCACCAGGAGAAACACTTTGACACCAAAAATTAGCACTGATGAAACTAAATATGAAAACATTGAAATTTCACCAAATTCCCCAAAAATGCAGACTAATACATAATTACCAGCAATTGAAGAACCAATAGCCACCAATAACTTTAGATGCTAGAGACAAAAGGAACAAAAGAACCTGTAAAAACCATTCCTTAATATCCCATGATGCTTGATGCCCAAAATATCACACATTACAAAGAAGCTGACCTATACTTTGGTATTGCAAGAACATCATTTGATTAAACTTTGCACTAAAAAAAATCCTTTCAACACAACTTCTAAAATATTTCACACGTATGAAATATTTTCATTAAATCTAGAGATACATGTAATTATTTCACGTAATTGGATATTATCAAGCTTAAAAGTCCTGTGGAAACACTTCAACTGAGTGGAGGCGCCATGTGTAATAGAGTCACACAACTATTAACATACCAAGTGTCATCTATTATCTTCACATGCAGATGAAATATTTTAAAAGAACTAGAGATACATGAAATTAATACATTGAGCTGATGAATTTACAAATTTGAACCATGTGAAAAATAACTTATTAGCCACACCATGTGTTTTCTTATCACACACATATTACCCAACCAAGTGCCATCTATTTGTACCAAATGGTTTTTGAATGACTTTTGATGATGTTGCAAACTACCGCCAATTGAAAGCCATATTACACAATTTCATACGTCATTCCTATATTCATGTGCGAACAAGTACTCTTTTGATTCTCATTAGACTTCATAGAATATATTGATTTCATCATCAATGTGGTGATGCCTATAATAACATTTAATTATTAAGCAATGTGGTTGTAGAAATTAATAACCAAACATGTAAAAAAAAAAACCATCAGTCCTTAAAAATATTCCTTTTCTCACAACACCAACATTGTGAGATTTAGACCACATTGTTGCTCGCCAACTATTTTGCTACACCCTGGTGATAAGATAATTGCAACACTATAGATTGAACTTCCTTATGTTATATGAATGTAGAAATTCACTCAATACAAAATATTATATAGGCATAAAACTGTTGGTGGAAAGTTGAGACCATACTATCCACCCACCAAACCCTTTTTACTTGCTTGCCAGATTCTTTTCCTAATTCATGATATTTTGCACAAAAACTGTGACATTGTTTGTTTCTAACCCATACACTATCTTTGACTGAACTTGTTCACACCCCAAATTTTCTAAAGTGTTCGCTAACTGGTTACCCTCCCTATAAATATGATTTAATTAAAAATCTTCCAGCCTATCAAGAAGGACCCAAATTTTCTCCAAAACATATTTAATGTGCCAGCTACAAACCCATCTATCTAAAATACATGCATTGATAATGATCAATGAATCACCTTCTATTTATAATTTTGAGATTTTCAACTGGATGGTCAGTTGTAAGTCCAGCAAGAGAGCCTGAACCTCTGCCTGGTTATTTGTTCCAATGGGAAAATGACATGATTTTTCACCAATGAGTGAACCATCATGATTTATTAATACATGTCCAACTCTTGAAATCCCTAGATTACCTCTAGATGCACCATCAAAAATTATTTTTCCAAAACCAATAGGAGGAGGAGACCAAATCACCTTTTTCCTGTCAATTTTGAGTTTTATGTTTATACGATGACTACCTTTAAAAGGAATGACTAGTTTGGGCCATGGGTGATCCCACAATACTGGTTTACAATTTCTAGGAGATCCTGATTTTTACTAAAATCACATATTTTTAGAAAATATAATGATTTAAGCCTTGAAAAGTTACATTTAAAGGATTCCAATTTAAGAGGGTTTGATCAAACCACCTTATATCAAACCCCCTTGGATAGAACCCCGCTAGTTTTAAACCATACCGATAACGGAGTCTCCTTTACACCTATCAAAATGCTGATGAAAAACCACTTTTGATTTATCTTTTGGGGGATCAAATGAATTCATTTAAAATTTATTTTTTGTAAGTATGTAGTCCTTATTATAAGCTTCCCAAAAAGTATAATTTTAAATAAATTTAATTTAATTATTATATTTATTTTTTATTTCTTGTGAATGTAGATTTTTCACCAAAAATCAAACTCTTTGTTCTGCACATGTGGAAAAATAGTAAATTATCAAAAAAAATTGAAAAAATCAGTGCACTAGATATTGATGTCCTTGATCCAACAAAAAAAAGAATTTTGAGACATACAAAAAAAGTTGTGTTTTAGCAAGTAAATCATGTCTAAATTGTAACTTGTTTGACTTTGAAGCTCAATTAAGAAAAAAATATTCAATGAAATGTTATGAAACCAATTCCATACACTAGATATTATAGTTACAAATCTAAATAAAAAAAGAAAGAATTTTATCCTTTATAGAAAAGAAGTTATGTGTTAGCTAGTAATGTCACTCTTTAAAAATGGTGTTTACTATTAAAAAATAGTTTTCGAAGGAGATGGAAAAAGAAGTGCAATCTGATTCCAAAAATTTTGAAAAAAAAAAATTAGAATCTATAGAAAAAATGTAACAAATCACTAGTTTGCATCATCTTCAAGTTCCTCACAGTTTAGCTGCTATAGGTGCCTGAAAGTGAAGATTTAGTTCAAAAAAATTAGTTCAATGTCTAGTTTGGCCAAAAAATTTAAACCAGTATTGTGGGATCACCCCCATATCTTTAACTGCTTAGCATCCCAATCTAAAAAAATGAACCCAACATGCATAGAATTCCGTACATATGCATTAGTTATTTCACAAATCAAATTTTCCAATTTCAACAACACTTGTTCAATACTTATTTTTTCCTTACCAAAAATCCACTTATTCCTTTCCTACCAAATGTACCATAGTACAGTGGAAGGAAGGATTTTCCATATGCTTGCAAAAAGTGATGTTTTGTACAATACTAGCCACCTTGTCAACAATTTCCATAGATTTTGTGGAAGTGGGGAAAACCAACCTAATTTTTCTTGAACAAATTCCCAACATTTTCTTGCAAAAGGACATAGCAAAAATAAATGATCTATCGATTCCAAACTTGTGTTAAAAAGAATATAGTTGAAAGGAACAACAATCCCAATCTTCTCCATTCTTTCACTTGTCAAGATCCTATATTTTAATCCCAACAAAGAAAACAACCCACTTTAGGCAACACCATCGGATTCCAGCAAAAAGACAAGGCTCTTTGAGATTTACCTTGTGTTTCAACATTCATCACTGATTTATACCCCATTTTAACTGTATAATTGTCTAACTTGGATGGCACCCAAATAATCTTATCTACCATTTGTTGAAAATAAATAGTTCTTTCCTTAAGGATCTTATTTAACTCCAATTATACTACTGGTATTGAGCAATGCACCAATTTTTTCCATGTTACTTTCCCTGTATGTTCATCTATCTTGTGAATATAATATTTCACTTTCGGGACCAAACTTTGAATTGATTGAACTTTAGCCATTTGAAATTCAAACATTGTACATAATGGGGGATACCCATTCCATGAGTCACGCCAAAATTGTGCCTTTTCCCTAGTATGGATCTCCCAAGTTATGTAAAAAGTAATTACTTTCCTACAGCTTATCAATAATTTCCAGATCATGGAACCCTAAGGAGGATTTGAGATGGTTAGTATGTGATTCGATGTTCCACAATCCAATATTTTTCCTGCATGATCTTGCACCACTTGGCCTAAGGCTTTTAATACATATGCCAAACTAATTTGGTGCCTAAAAAACATTCCTTGCAGATAGATTATGAACTCCTACACCACCTTTTAAATTTTCCATTCAAATGTTTTGAAGAGAAATAAATTTTATTTTTACTATCCATATTTCCCTTCCATAACATTGGTCATTAATATTAATATTATTATTTAATGTTAATATTAGGGTGTGTGCAAGAAGTTGAGTCCACTTTTTGGCCAAAAAGTGGAAGTGTTTTCCCTGATTTTCAGTATTTGACACATTTGACCTTAAAATTTGAAGCACTTAGAGATGAAATATTTAAAAAAGTCACTGATCATAAAATGTAGTGCTCGGAGTCTAGTTTCCAAATATGTAATTTATTTCAATACCCAGATTGTACAAATTGAGTTTCAATAGGCATTTCCAAAACCAATTTAAAAGTCATTTTTTTACCATACCATGCACGTACGACATCCATATTTTGACTTAAATTATCGTGATTTTTCTAAATACTTCGTAAAGTTTTATGACCCATTGAACTGCCTTTGATATTTTTTGTAATTTTTATTGATTTTTTTTTGTTAATTTTTATTAGGCAGATTTGTTGTTTGAAAATCACGTACATGCATAAGATGACCTAAACTTATCATTTTTGATTTTTTTTTTTCAAATTGAAAATAATTGTCTGAAGTTTCTCTCTCGCGGTAACTGCTTGTCAAATGTTATGTTGATCAAAAGTTATTCAAATAGTAAAAACTCGATATTTAAAGTTTATGGACCAATTTTATTAGAAATTAATTGAAAAATACAAAAAATAATTCAATTGCAAAACAAATTATATATTTAGAATCTGCATTGTTTGATCTAAAATGGGTTTTCATTTTGTCAGAAAATTTTCAAAAAAAGGTCGTCAGCCATATGTCCAAAGTCGATATTTTGCTTTGACATTGTTAGGGCTTTCAATTTGCAGGTCAAACCAGGTTGAAGGCTTAGGTTCGGACTTCCAAAGCTATTCCCGAACCTAAAACCATGGCAAAAACCCGCCCACGATGCAAAACCAAATTCAAATTTCAAAAAACGGGATCCCGATTATAACACGGGATCCCGTTTAGTAATAAACGGGATCCCGTGTTATAATCGGGATCCCGTTCTATTTTCGACCGTTGAAAAAGTAACGGGATCCCGTTTATAACACGGGATCCCGTTACCCTTACAACGGCTCGCAGAGTGAATTCTAATAAACGGGATCCCGATTATGGAGCGGGATCCCGTTTATTAGTAAACGGGATCCCGTTTAGTAATCGGGATCCCGTTTTATTATAAACGGGATCGCGTTTTATAAACGGGATCCCGTTTTATATTATTTAAAAACACTGTTGACAATTACTGTCAACTCTGCAACTTTGCAACTTGACATGTACGGCCGAGAGCACTGAAAATCAATTATTTTTCATATGTTATTGTATTTACAGGTGGTCAACTTGATTTTTTGTTAATTTTATCAAAGGGAGCATCGTCTACACCATTTTTGAAGTGAAATTTGCAATATGGATTGAATTTTTCAAAGGAAGCATAAAGAGAACAATTTTTAAAGTGGAATTGTGGTAGTTTTCTATTTGTTTTGAGGAACACAAGAAGAAGAATTTTGGCATAATAGGTACTCAACTTCCAATTTGGATTCAATATTTTGAAGTATTTCACTATTAACATTCATCTGTCCTTGAGAATTTTATAATTATGGGAGATAAATTTCGTAATAAGAGAAAAAAGACATTGACTCCTCAAGAAGTTGAAGCAAATAAAGAAAAAGAGACACAAAGACAAAGAGAAAGAAGAATGAGAATAAAATCAATGAACGATGGTGGAACAACCAATTCAACAACTATTGAAGATGAAAACATTGAAGATACCATAGTTGTACATGAAGCTAATTTGCAAGGAGTCAATTTGGAGAAGAATATGATTATACAAACAAGTCCTACTATGTCTTCAAATCCCTCTTTGAATGCTATGGAGAATGTTTCAATATACACAAATCCAGGTACTTCTTCAAATCCACATGTTAGTGACATGGTAAATTTGTTTGTAGAAGATTTACAAGAAGCTGGATATAATGATGTTGACATTGACTATATTCAAAGAAATGAAACTTTTATAGAATTTGTTGAAAACAAAACAGAAAAATCTTTTGTTGCAAATGAAAATCAAAATGATCATTTTCTTGAAAATGAAAACAAAACCTATATTTTCGATGAAAAATGAAAACAAAACCTATATTTTTGATGAAAATGAAAATGAAAATGAAAACCGTTTTGTTGATGAAAATGAAAATGAGAACCGCTTTGTTAATGAAAATGAAGATGAAAATGAAAATGAAAACCGCTTTGTTGATGAAATGAAAATGAAAATGAAAAATTGTTTTGTTAATGAAAATGAAGATGAAAATTTAGAATCGTGATGTTGAATTTAATGAGTAATACTTTTTAAATTGAAGTAGGTTTTAGATAATCTTCCCCGATCAACGATAGTAAATAAGAACGACGCGTATCAGAATATACAATCGCACTTTATCATAGAAATATTGCATCAATGTCAACTAATGATGCAATTGATGAAATGCAAAAAAATGAGGAAAGTAATGCGAAAAGGTTAGGCTTTTATGTTAAACCAAAAAGAAAAGATCAATCATTAAAACATGCTATGTCTACCGCTGTTAGCGCCATCCAATCTATTGGGAAAAATAGTCGATCTAAAGATAAAAACACAGTAAGAAGAGCTATAACTACTGCTATAGTTAATAAAACAACTTTGAATAAAAGAATGGTAAGCAATATTAGTGAAGTTTTAAAAATGCATCCTAAAACATTACTAAGAGTAGCAAAAAGAAGAGAAAGTATAGAAAATGATCCTATCAATCAATGTTGGAGTTTCAGTGGACGACTACCAAGGTCTGATATAAAATTGAGTGTTGAAATTAAATCTTTGATCTAAAATTTTTGGCATGATAATACTAGGGTTTCATCTAATGCTAGAGATGTTTTAAAATTAAGGGTGGGGTCCAAAGTCCGCGATCCTCACCCAAAACACCTATTAGATACAACACAAACTAAATTTTATAAAAAAAATTGTGGTGATTTAGTTTTACTTGTTAATATTAAAATAAGTCAAAGGTTTTTTGAAAATGTAAACCCTGGTATGTAAAAATTAATAAGCAACTAATATCTTGTTGTTGTAAAATACATGTTCAATTTTGTTATTTTTATGATGTTTTTCGATATATACGTTGTACCTTGCATTCTAACATGATTATACAAGAATGTGGTATTGATATGCCACCTGAATCAATAAGAGAGTTTATTTCAGGTTTGTTTTGTGAAAAATCTAATGATAGATTATTTTATTTAAGTTCTTGTATTTCTAGACAATGCATTAACTGTATGGGAAAATATGCTTCATTTTAAGAAATTGTTTGCATGAAAGTGTTGATCATCATTTTGGAAAACAATTAGTAGATGTCAAAAGATTTAGGAATGTTCAATATTCTTTAAAAGATGGAAAAATAGGGCATTGTGATTTAGTTATAGAAAAAGTTAGTGTGCATGCATTTATGAGTGAATTTAATAATAAAATTGTACCAAAATATGTTATGCACTCTGAACATGCTCGATGGCTTGATGGCCAATTTCGCGCATGTAGAAACACATTTCCAATTGGTGCTATACTTTCAGTGGTTGATTTTGCGGAGAATTATACTCTCGCTCCGCAAGAGGAAATTCAATCTCAATATTATAATTCTGTGCAAGTAGCTATGTTTGTCCATATTGTTTATAGACATGCAGATGATAGCACTGAGGATGATAGAAAAGTTTTGAGGGAGTATCCTTTTTATTTGAGTGATAATCGGTTACACTCATCAGAGTTTGTTCACTATTGTTTTAGTATATTTTATAGAAATTTAAAAGAAAGAGGAATCCATATGAAAGAACACTCATATGGTCGATAATTGTACCTGGGCAATTCAAAAAAGTTGAACGGGTTCATTGGTTAAGTAGGGTCTACAATGAACTTAATGTCCAACATATATGGAGTTTTTTTTTGAAGCCGGGTACGGTAAAGGGAGAACATTACTGAGCCGGTGCGTGTCAAAAAGAATTTACCAGAGAACAATTAAAATTGAGGATTCAGTAAAAAATTTAAAACGCACATGAGATTGTGATTGGTGTAATAGAATATTATCTGCACCTGGTTCGAGTGATTACTCTACAGCTCATCGATTTTTTTGGTTGGTGGAAGAAGAAAACATTGTATCTAGAGTTGATTGTGAGACAATTAGTGGATCTACTAAATGGCATTCATTTAGGAGTGCGACAACAAGCACATGGACTATTTGGACAAGGGAGCTTGCATGTTTTTGCCATTTTTGTATCTCAGAAAATTGGGAAGCTTGTGAAAATACAGAATGGGTTGAACAGTGGCAGCAAAGATCGTTGACACCTGTAGAAGCACATAATCAATATGAAATAACTATTGAAGAAAATGATCAATTGCTTGCATCTGAAGATTATGATCGTGTTTCAGACCCTTGGTACAGCCACCTTAATTTCATTTATTCACTTTTATTTTGCCTTTATTGCCATTTCTTTAATACCAAATTAGTTATATGGATATGCACGTTATTAAATCAATTTTGCTGGTAGGACAGTGTATGCGCTTATTGGTAACCCGAGGGGAAACGAAGAGCAAACAGAACATTGGTTGGCCTCGTTGTGAAACTAAACATGTTGCCAGCACTGCCGAGGTAGGGATGATGATGGCTTTTCATTATCCAACAAAGGTAATGGTGATCCCCCTTTAAGACACCTCCTTAAGCAAATTTTGATAACAAGTTTTAGATCCTTAAGCAATTTTAGAACAAGTCTTTGGATCCCCCTTGGCAAATTTTGAGAAGTTATTTGATGGTGGTTTTTGAACATGTTTTCCAAATAGATCGGGTGGTGGTTTTGCACTTCACAATTTAAAATACTTGAGAAGAAAGAATGGTCTACCCGCATTCGAAGACTATGAAACACATAAAAAGATCATGCATTATTCACATTTGGTGGTGGCAACAAATATAAAACTAGAGCGCTATCGTGGAAGACCTTCAAAAAAAATACTATGGTCAATTTCTATGGAAGAGCATGAGGCAATCATAGATGCATTGCAAAAAAGAGAGGATGCAGATGGTACAATGGACTAAGTAAATACAGGTAAATATAGTTTTGGTTTTATTTTGTCCTTTTAAATACATTAAATACATGTTTCGACATTGGTCAAGTGTGTTATTAGTTGAAATTGATTTAAATTGTTCTTTTATATATCCTTAAGGCATAATCACAAAAAGGATCTAGTCTATGCAAATTCAACGTAGACAACATGGAATACTTGGTAGAAACAGGTAATTATTAGTTAAACTATATTTAAATACATGTTTTTATTACATATTGATATTGCTTGGACATAAATAGTTAAAATTGATTTGTTGTCATTTTTTGTATCCTAAAGCCATCATTGCATTGATCTCATACTTTAAAACAAAAAGGAGACGATGCCTGCATTCAACCTCGAATACTTTTAAATGCAGGTACTTGAGTTATGTACATATAGATAGTTTTATATAAATTAAAATATGTATGTTTTGATGATTTCATTGATATTGCTTGTATCTTTTATATATCAGGTGGTGTGAAGACCTACCACATTCTAGGCACGAGTTTGAGATTTTCTTGAGATGGCATATCTAAATTTTGTAAACATTGTTCTGAGATGACATATATGTACATACTTACAGAACTAAACATACTCTGTGTACTTCTATGTATCAAATATATATTCTATATTTTTTTTTTGTTAAATGTGCATGTTTTCCTACTTTGAAACTTTATGTCTAATTCTATAATCACTAAATATCATGCATACATTATTGTTCTATTATGACCCTTTTATACATC
>VDFB02092938.1:426905-444127 GCA_007258455.2 Sequoia sempervirens
ATATCTCATATAAATGTAGGGATGTGTCGCTAATGTCATCTTCAAACATATATAACCAATAGGAGATACTATAAGGTATCCAATATAACTATACAACCTATACAGGGATGACATATGGTGACCTTTGGCTTTTTTTGATATGTCAAGGGTAGTTTTGCAAATATTAGTTTCTAGTGCTTTTGTGAGTTTTCACCACTTGTAAGTTTATTAAGCTACACTTTTGGGTTTTCAACCTAATAGGGATAAACGTAGTAGATTTTTTAGCTTTCCAGCCTAATGGAGATAAATCAAACCACATTTTTTGGTTTTTAGTTGCACCTATCAAGTTATTTGTTAGCTATTAAATTTACAAACATTCTAGGATTATAAGTCTACTATAAAATTTGATGTAAAATAGATTACACATTGAGCCCTATAATTTAATTACAACAATGAATAAATATAGCAACATTTAGTAGACATAATGAAAATCAAGCCATGATAGTAATATAGAGATAATATACAATGTTTAATATAGATAAGTTAAAGAATCATTTTACAAATATATATCTATATATTCACATCATTTTTGTTTTTTCTTTAGATTTCAAATATATCCACCAATCCTCCTTATCTTACATTAACATAAACTCAAAAAACAAAGTGGACATGTACACACATATAAAACTACATTAAAATAGTGTTAGATCTTACAATTTTTCAAGGCTTAAATTTCATCCTCTGAGACGATCACTCTTACTAAATCATTGGCATAAATTAGATGCACACAATGGCACATTAAAGGTTTATTCCTCATGTTGGATTCCCTATTTTATATAACTATAGATCTTTATTATATAATTTAAATATATCTAAGCATAAATTTCTTTTATGTAACACATTGATAATTTCAACTCATTATAAAAACCAAATACAAATTTAAAGGGGGTAAACTATATTTATAAATAAGAATTTAAGTACCATCCCTATCTCCATGGTGTGTCACTTGTTCACTAAAAAGCCCTTACATAAATCATCTACTTAGGTCAATCTTATCTAGATTTTTCTTAAATATTAATATTCATTAAATATGGCACAAAGCATATTGATGCATTTCTATCCTTCCACATAAATCTATATAGTATTAAAATATAGGTAATTTTATGGTTAAATTGAATCTCTCTTAATTGTCAAATAATCCATTATGATTGAGGATGGGTGGATTATTATCTAGGATATATATGTATCTGGAAGTGTTTCCAATTGGAATTGCTATAATTATACTTTTATGGCATTCTAGATATTCAAAATAGTTTTCATAAATCTACCAAATAGACCCACTCTTGATATTGAACCTACATAATTTTAGGTATGTCCAATGAAAGATTACGGTCTAGGGTTCATAAATTTCAAATGCTTTAGTATTATGGGTTTAAATTTTACAGTTTAGGGTCTAGGGTTTACCAAACTTAGGGTTTTAACAATTTTTTTTGTTCCAATTCAATTTAGGGTTTCAGTTTTAAACAATTAGGGTTTTTAATGATTTTTTTTCGTTTCAATTCAAACTAGGGTTTTCAAATTCAGTTTTTTTCGTTTGATTTGAATTTAGGGTTTCAAAAAGCTCGATTTGGATTTGTAAATGCGATGTTTTATTTCATTTCGATCTCTAGGGTTTTGAAATGCAAATTTTTTTGTTTTGTTTCAATTAAGGTTTTCAAAATCAATTTTTTTTGGGTTTAATTGATCAATTTAAGATTTAAAAGTTAAAATTTGTTTCTAACACACAATTCAATGTTTTTTTTCTCAATTTTATTAAAAAACATTTAAATTTCATTGAAAGTTTTCATCTAATTTGCAACTATTGAATTCTAATATAACAATTAAAAAAAGCATTAAAACGTGACATAAATTAAAAAAAAAACATGTAAATTAACGTATTTATTTTAAAATTTCAATTCAAACTAAAAAAAAGTGAAGAAGTGGCATACCTGTAGCTGATGTTGATGTCGCTGTTGCCAAGCAATTTGGGGTCCCGTTCGCAGCAGTGAAAACTGCTATTTTTAAAAAAAATAAATAACACTATAAAACGGGATCCCGATTTATATAACTCGGGATCCCGTTCTCTATAAATCAGGATCCCGTTTTTTTCAAATCGGGATCCCGTTTATTAAAAATCGGGATCCCGTTCCGTCCTCGTTGGTTAGGAGTCCGACGGGAAACGGGATCCCGATTTTTAAAAAGCGGGATCCCGTTTGGTCATAGGCTCAGGATGCCGAATCATAACGGGATCCCGTTTGGTCTCAGGCTCGGGATCCCGAACCGTAACGGGATCCCGCTTTTTAAAAATCGGGATCCCGTTTATTAAATCGGGATCCCGTTTCTTCCATGCCGATTTCAATTTTTTGGCTAAGGAAAAAAACTTCCACGTTTCGTGGACTCAACTTCTTGCACACACCGATTAGTCTTATCCTATAAACTAACATTACTTATTATTTACAATTATTAACAATAATTTTAACATCATAGTCACTCTTAATCATTTATATTATCACCATATCTATTACAAACACTATTATTACTTCTTAATATTAATATTAATATCTTTACAATTTCTAATATTAATGACCAATATTTTATATGTTGAGTTTTAATATTAATAAGGCTATGCTAATATCATTAATTTGAAGCAAGTTATATTTTTTTTCATTGAAAGAAGCAATATAAAAAGAGCAACAAGATACAAACAAAACTGTTGCAGCAAGTTAATGTTGGAGTATATAGGCAAAATTAATATCGGCATTAATATAATACAAAAATGGTGGTAATAGTAAATTTTAATAATAATGGTATTATCAATCTTAAATATTTTTACCTTGAATGTTAACCTTGCATTTATTAATTTCAACAATTGATATTTATAATTTTCTAAATGCTAATATTAATCTTCCCATTTCATTTTTTTTTTTAAAGGGGTAAACGCTTTTGACCCAAGGCTATGAATCAGTGAGGTCACAAATGGGGAACCTCATCCCCAATTTAAACATTCAACAATTACACCCCATTGGGGTTTGAACCTTGATGGCAAGAACAACACAACAAATTAACCATCATACCATGCCATTATTGACAATCCCATTTCATTCATTACTAATACTTTTAAACATTAATATTACCCCTTATTAATGCTTTAGAATTTACTTTTCCCCTTTGTACTTTTAACTAATATTAATCTTCATATATACTATTAAGGAATTAACATTATTTACTATCTCCAACCTCAATATGGTGATTAAACCAGTTATAATAATCTTTTTATCATAATGTTGCATATACATGCATATATATATTACCCAAAATAATCTCGCTTCTCTCTGAATTAACTCCAAATGAAATGAATCTAGGTATGATATTTTAAATTATTTAGCTAGGATAGAGTATTGAAATGAATATATTTAAGAAGCTTATAATTGACATTTTTGGTTGAGAGATATTGTCTTAGAATTATATTTTCATTTGAGTTAAAACTTACAAATATCCTCAAGTTGCTATTGTTCACTTTTCTATTGCTAGGATGGGAATGGACACATATCATCTATTGATTTGTGTAAAGTTGTAAACCTGAGTAGAATCTATTTTTAATCATAGAAGTATGTTAAGAAAGGGGTGGGCACTTTAAGTTTTCATTATTGTATAGATTGTTTTGAGATATTTGAGCGCTAAGAAGTAAATGAGAGAACTTATAATTTTTGAGTTTTGAGAGCGTTCTTGGAGGTTTGAGAGTGAACTTGAAGTTTCAATAGTGATTTTTATGCTTAGAGAAGATAATAGAGAGCTTGGAAGAGGGCTTGAGTATCATCCACATCTCTTTTCAAATGATTTAAGTGTTTTAGAAGTAGGTTTTCATGTTATTTTTCATTATTTTAATTTAAATCCTTCCTCTTATTGAAAAGAACAAAGAACAAAGAGCATTTTTATGACAACATAAATGGTATTTTTATGATATCATTTAAATCCTTCCTCTTATCATTTATATAAAGAACAAAGAGAATTTTTATGACAACATAAATGGTATTTTTCATTATTTTAATTTAAATCTTAACCTTCATATATTTGCATTTCTTTTTAGTATGTTAAAACACTAGTGAAAGAAGAGTCTCATTTTCTTATATGGTAATGTATGAAAAAAAATTTAGTGCCACTATGTACCATTGCAATTAGTGAGTGCAAGAGGCCAACATGCTAATGTATATCCTAGGTATGAAGAATTTAAGTAGGGTTTGGTTGTGCATGGGTCATTGCAAAACCAACTCACAAAAGATGCATGATAGTCTTTTAGAAGGGGGAACAAGGCACTAGTGAATGGGGGGTTGTAATTATCATACAAAGGATAAGAGATATATCATTAATGAAGCTTTGGTTCACTTTGAACAATATAAGATAATTGTTGAATCCGAAGGTTAATGGCCCTAAGATAAAAAAAACATTGGATCAAAATCAAGAGCTCTTGTAAGTCAAAATATTAGCATGTATGCAAGAGATACAAACCCTCTAATGTGTTATGAAGGTAAAATAAGCAACCTATGAGAAACCTAGGGTTTTCAACAAAAAGGTGAAATGAACAGTGGGTGAGAAGAAGGTGAAATGTGGTCTCATGGTGATGGAAAAAGCACAAAATTGTGGGCCTGAATCATAGGTCAACTATTTTTTTACCATTTTTGGAAAAGCCAAATTTGATGCTCGCTAAATTTGGTGAGCACCAGATTTGATGCAAAATGTGACATCAAGTTTGGCGTGTGCCAAATGTTTAGTTTCAATTCTTTGCAATTTTTGACTTCCAGTTTGGAGAGCACCAAATGTTGTGTTCCAATTCTTTGCAGTGTGGTGAGTGCCAAATGTTTTGTATAGAAAATTTGTCCTTTTGTAAGCCTTGATTGTAAATAGAGACCTACATAGGGGATAGACACTAGAGTGGTATTAAGAGGTAGAGAACACTATAAGACTATTTTAGGAGGGATGAAGACATAGAGAAGGATGAATTGGTCAAGAGAAGTATTTGTAATTAAGTTTTTCACAGACATCACCAAGAGTGACACATTCTTATCAATTTTCTCTTGATGTGTGAGCATGCTACTACTCAATCATAATCTCTTAATTGTAATACATTAAACCCTTAACCCTAATCCCTCAACCCTATACCTTAAACCCAAATACCTCAACCATCAACCCTATATCCTATCAATTAAGCCCCCAACCCTAATTGCTTAGCCTTAATCCCTCAAAGCTCAAACCTTAATCTCTCAATCAACAAATATTAACCCTCAAACCTCAAACCTCAATTCTTGAATCCTAAAACCTTAAACCCTCAACCTTGAACCCTCTACCCTCTACCCTATACATTAAACCCTAATCTCTCAAACCTTAAACTATCAACCCAAGTAAAATGTAATACCTCAACCCTCAAACCTCTACCCACTAAACTATGAATTAAACCCTCTACCCTCTATATCTTATATATTAATCCCTCATACCTCATAAATCAAACCTTAAACCATCAACCCTTCAACCCTAATCCATCAACTATCAACCCTTAAATCCTTAACCCTTAAACCCTAATACCTCATCCCTCAACCCTCTACCCCATCAATTAAATCCTAAACTCTGTTAGTGTAATTAATTAATTAATTATTACACTAGCATAAGTTAACTTAGGTCATATTTCATTTAGTCCTAGGTTGCATTTTTAAATAAATCATTTAATAAATGGGATAATATTCCATTCCTTGTGTGTAGGGATAAGATTCCTTCTAGAAGATGAGTTGTCCTTCTAGAACTTATCTCAACATTTAATAATTTCCTAGATAGGGTTCACATGTTGTCACATGTTGTTAGATCATGACACATGGCAACATCTCATGCATCTTAGGTTTTCATTCATGCCTATATATTCATTGCATCTTGTACATTTGTAATCAATCCAATATCAATCTCATCATATAATCAATATAGAATCTCCATTGTGCATGCCTAGTTACAACACTTTCTTTGTGGTTGATCATCTTTCCTGGCTCAAAGGTCCTCCATTGAAGACTACAGCTTCAGGGACTGTGCATCCATAATCTCAACATGGTATCAGAGCTTGTCCAGTGAAACATCAACCCTTGATCAAGAAAGTTGGTGTGTGAGATTCTTTGCAGGCTAAAGGTTTCCATTGAAGACTACTTGATTCCACCCAGGGATCAAGCTGATTTCTGAAGCAAATTGAGTCAAATTCGAGCTCACCATTGTCTTTAGAAGGCCTCAAAACCCTAGGATCGCTTGCCCATTCATCAAAATCAGATATATCAACCTGGGAGCCATCAAAGGTATTTTTAGGGTTTGCAAAATCAATCATACTATCCATACAATTTGTAGAAAAAAATCATCCCAGTCAATTTTCCTCTGAGGAAAAAAAAATTTAGCAGCAGGCCACTTTTCGTTTCAAAAAAATCGGGCTAATATATCTTTTGTTTGGAAAAAAATTATATTTTCTATAGTTTCAGAAAAAATATTTTGGGTGACTGCAGATACTCCATTGGTATCAATTTTATTTTCATCTGCATTTGATATATCAGATTTGTTTGATATATTTTTGGGCTATATTTGGCTACATATTTCATTCTGTATATTTTATAATACATGGTCAACATACTTTATTAAATTTGCAAATATATAAATATTATTATGTCAGCACTTCATTGGTATTCTATTTTTTTTTCTACGGATATATATTCATCGGCATTTTATTTTTTGAATTGAAAATTTGCAATATTCAAAAAAAAAAAAAAATTCAGCTTTATTTTTTTCAAAGTCTACAAAATTTTGGCTGGTTGCATTTATGTTCTGGTAGGGATCCATACCCTAATCGCCGGCCACATCAACATCGCTATTGTTGACCACTCCATCCTCTTGTCAACTAGTTCCATCACTGCCGGTTAAGTCCCTGATGGTCGTTCCAATCACCGACAACCATCACTCAGACTCCCGCTGACTGCCTGGGATATTCCACCAGCACTGGTGGTTATCCACCGTCGATAGTGCTCTACTCCACTAGCACCGCCACCATTTTCTACAACCCCGCCGCCACCACTTGGGTGGCATGTTCTTTTTTTCCATCCTTAACCCTGCAGTCACATCAAGGACCGAGGGCTAATTTTTTTAAGCTCGGGGGCTAAATTTTTGACCTTAGTTAGCTTGTGAAGTGCCTAATCTAAGCATTTTTTTCATTTTATCATAACTTTTCACCAAGGTATCAAAAATCAACAAACAAGATACCATTGAAAAGGTAATTCCAAGTTCTTTCCAATGGTGACATCCGTTCTATAAAATTTTGCTTGCAAAAATTTCTACAACCAACTGAAGGCAAAACCCTAATATGGACTCAAAGGCTCGTATCTTCACAACCGTTTATCAGATTTCAGTGATTCCAATGGCATCAAGAAGGTGATTCAAAGATTTTTTCATCCATCCAGACCCCTTGATCAGTTTTAGCTCTAGGTACTCTTGCATTGATTTTTTCAGTTTGGTGCATTTACTCAATAACCTGGACATCCTGAAGGTTGGGAAAATATTTTTTGATTTAGGTAGCATCACTTCAGTTGTACATCATATTTGGAAGCTTTTATTTGTTGTTGAAGGTCAGTGTCTTTGTATTTTTTGGAGAAAGTTCATTATGGGGCTTGCATATACTCCTTTGGTTATGTTGCACAAGGGAAACTATTCACAATGGTGAGATGGGATATGTAGCCATCTCCAATCACTTGATCTATTGCCTCATCTATTTGGTATAGTTCCTCATCCAAGTGAAGGTATTCATGAGTTTGCTTGGAGCTGCAATAGATACATAGTTTTGGAGATCATTAAGATGCAAGTTGATTGTGATGTTTTGAAAGCTATTGATCATTATGACTATCCTCATATCCTTTGAGCTAAGCTTTGGGAGATCTATGGAGATTCAAACACTCCACCATTCCCTAATGGTCATGATTCAAAATGTCATTCTTCAAATTACGTACCCCATGATGATATTGTTGTGCAGGAAGTTGATTCCCTTGATCTTTTCGAAGAGGTTGATAAGGTTGCTTTAGGTGCTTCTTCTCCTTCAGAGACCGTTGCTATCCCTTCACAATTAGTGATTCCTTGTCCATATTCATTGATTACGGCTTCCACCATAGTCATTCATCAGGACATATTTTGTTTTCCATACTTGACATCACAGGATGGATTCATTTTAGGTATCACTGACTTGGCTTCTTCTATAGGTTTGGAGGACATTCTTGAGGGGGTATCACTCCTCTATTCAAATATTTCTTATTCGAGACTTCTTCCCTATCATTCCATTCAGGACTTGAGGTTTCTTCAACATCTTCCATTGGATTTGCTTCAAACTTCATTTATTAGTTTTGAGGACACTTCATTCAAGGGGGCTATCAAGTCTCCATCATATCCATCATACCATCTTTGGATATTGTTCAACATCAGTTTTTGCATCATCCTTGTTTGTCACCCTCTTCATTGATTGTGGCATCTTCATCATTAGGTATGGACACATTTGAGCAGAGTTTAGAGACATCATCATCATCCACTTTCATCCTTCCTTCAATTCCTATCTGGAATGGGAAGCATCTCTGCACTTGCACTTGGTTTTGTTTCTTCCAAAAGGGAGACAAGTTGTTTGTCAACATTGGATCTTGTTTTGTCTTTAGAAACTTACCATCTTTGTAGGTGATCACATCTTCTGGGGGGGATATATAGTCTCTCTCTATTGTATCCATGTGATAGATGGTGTACTTGGGGGGTATTTGGTAGTGCTCCATCCTTCCCATCCTATCTCATTTTTTTTGCTTTTTCATCTCCTTTTTGGAGATGGGTTTTGTTCCCACTAGGTTTTCCCCTTTTCTCCAGTTGTGGGAGATTTTTTGCATCTTCATGTACATGGGTACCCATCATCTCATCATCTTTTCAACATGGCCTCATAGCCGGGACCCATCATCTCATCATCTTGCATAATCATTACATTTTCCTCCCTAAGTTGAACTTATGGGGGGGTGTTAGTGTCATTAATTAATTAATTATTACACTAGCATAAGTTAACTTAGGTCATATTTCATTTAGTCCTAGGTTGTATTTTTAAATAAATCATTTAATAAATGGGATAATATTCCCTTCCTTTTTTGTAGGGATAAGATTCCTTCTAGAAGATGAGTTGTCCTTCTAGAACTTATCTTAACATTTAATAATTTCCTAGATAGGGTTCACATGTTGTCACATGTTGTTAGATCATGACACATGGCAACATCTCATGCATCTTAGGTTTTCATTCATGCCTTTATATTCAAGGCATCTTGTACATTTGTAATCAATCCAATATCAATATAATCATATCATCAATATAGAATCTCCATTGTGCATGCCTAGTTGCAACACTTTCTTTGTGGTTGATCATCTTTCTTGGCTCAAAGGTCCTCCATTGAAGACTGCAACTTCAGGGACTATGCATCCATAATCTCAACAAACTCTAGTTTCTCAACCTTAATCCTTGAATCCTTAAACCTTAAACCCTCAACCCTTAACCCTCTACCTTCTACCCTATCAATTAAACCCTCTACCCTATACCTTAAACTGTCAACCCAAGTAAATTGTAATACCTCAACCATCAACCCTCAACCCTCTACCCACTATACCCTATGAATTAAACCCTCTAACCTAAATATCTTATACCATAATCCCTCATACCTCATACCTAAAACCTTAAACCCTTAATCCTTCAACCCTAATCCCTCAACTGTTGACCCTTAAACCCTCAACCCTCTACCCTATCAATTCAAACCTAAACCCTAGTTGCTCAACCTTAATCCCTAAGTCCTCAAACCTTAAACGCTCAACCCTTAAACCATAATACCTCAATACTCAACCCTCGACCCTCTACCCTATACATTAAACCCTCAATCCTATACCTTAAACCCTAATCTCTCAAACCACAATTAAACCTAATCCCTCAAACTTGAATTAAACCCTCTATCCTATACTTTATGTCATAATCCCTCATACCTGAATCCTTCAACCTTCAACCATTCAATCCTAATCCCTCAACCATTGAACCTAAACCCTCAACCCTATACCCTATCAATTAAACCCTAAACCCTAATTTCTCAGCCTTAATCCCTCAAACCTCAAACCTTAATCCCTCAATCATCAAACCTTAATCCCTCAAACTCAATCCTTAATTCATCAAACCTCAAACCTTAAACCTTGAACCCTGAACCCTGAACCCTCTACCCCATACCTTAAACCCTAATCCCTCAAACCAAAAACCTTAAAATTTCAACCCTTAAACTATAATACCTCAACCCTCTACCCTCTACCCTACATACTATATACCATAATCCCTCAATACCTCAAACATTGAACCCTCAACCCTTCAACCTTAATCCCTCAATAATTGAAACTTAAGCCCTCAATCCTTAAACCCTAATACCTCATCCCTCAACTGTCAACCCTATCAATTAAACGCTCAACCCTAATCCATCAATCCTATACCTTAAACCCTAATCCCTCAAACATCAAACTTTAAACCCTAATACATCAAACCTCAAACCTTAATCCCTCAATTCTAAAACTTTAAACCCTCAGCCCTCAACCCTCTATTGTCTACCCTATCAATTAAACTATCTAACCTAGATACCTGTAACCTCAACTTGATATAGTCTACCCGAGATAGTTGAGAGAGAGAGAGAGTGAGACTTGAGAGAGTGATATTTTTCTATGTGGGGTGGGAGGGAGTGAGACTTGAGAGGGAGAGAGAGAGTTATTTAGTTAGGGTGGGGGAGAGGCCTGAGAGAGAGGGGTTGGGAGGGAGATTTTTAGAGAGAGACCTGAGAAAGATGGAGAGGGAGAAACTTGAGAGAGATATAGTTGAGAGAGAGATGAGAGGGATAGAGAAAGATAAAGACCTGAGAGAGGGAGTTGGAGTGAGAGAGTGTGAGAGAGACTTGAGAGGGAGATAGAGAGACAAAGTGTGAGAAAGGGGGTTGGAGTGAGAGATATTTTTCTAGGTAGGGTGGGAGGGAGAAAGAAATGAGAGAGATAGAGAGAGTTATCTAGTTAGGGTGGGGGGAGAGACTTGAGAGAGGGAGAGAGAGAGTGAGGGTTATTTTGAGGGAGATACTTGAGAGAGAGGGAGTGGGAGACACCTGAGAATGAGACTTGGGAGAGAGAGAGTGGGAGAAACTTGAGAGAGACCTAAGAGAGAGATAGCTGAGAGGGAAAGAGAAAGATAAAGACCTAAGAGAGGGAGTTGAAATGACAGAGAGAGAGAGAGAGGAGGTTGGAGTGAGAGAGATTTGTCTAGGTAGGTTGAGAGAGAGAAATTTATCTTATTAGGGTGGGGGGAGAGATGTTGGGAGGGATATTTTGAGGGAGAGACCTAAGAGAGAAGGAGTGAGAGACACCTCAAAGAGAGGCTTGAGAGAGGAAGTGTGAGAGATGGGATTCAAGTGAGAGAGAGTAGTCTAGGTAGGGTGGGAGGGAGTGAGACCTGAGAGAGAGATACTTGATTTAAGGAGAGAGAGTTATCTAGTTAGGGTGGGGGAAAGACCTAAGAGAGGGAGAGGATTTGGGAGGGATATTTTAAGGGAGATACCTGAGAGAGAGAGAGAGAGAGAGAGAGAGATACTTGAGAGAGGGAGATGGAGTGAGAGATGAATAGAGAAACACCTGAGAGGGGGGAGAGAGAGGGGGGTTGGAGTGAGAGATTTATCTAGGAAGGGTGGGAGGGAGTGATACCTAAGAGAAAGAGACTACTACATCAAAGAAAGAGAGTTATCTAGGGAGATACCATAGAGAGATATGCAAGGGAGAGATAAATATAAAGACCTGAGAGAGGGAGATGGAGTGAGAGGGAGTGTGAGAGAGGGAGTTGGAGTGAGATAGATATGTCTAGGTAGGGTGGGAGGGAGTGAGACTTGAGAGAGAGAGAGACTACTATTGGAGAAAGAGATTTATCTAGTTAGGATGGGAGGGATATTTTGACTCGAGAGAGACCTAAGAGAGTTAGAGTGTGAGAGAGGGGGTTGGAGTGAGAGAGTAGTCTAGGTAGGGTGGGAGGGAGTGAGACCTGAGAGAGACATACTTGAGAGGGAGAGATAAAATTATCTAGTTAGGGCGGGGGGAGAGACTTGAGAAAGGGAGAGGGGGTGTGAGGGATATTGAGGGAGAGACCTGAGAGAGAGGGAGAGAGAGAGGGAGTAGAAGACACCTGAGAGAGAGACTTGAGAGAGAGAGGCCTAAGAGAGAGAGAGACCTAAGAGACATATAACTAAGAGAGAGACTTGATATGGATAGAGAGAGGGAGTGGGAGATACCTGAGAGATAAAATTTTGACGGAGAGAGATTTGTCTAGTTAGGGTGGGAGGGAGAGGCTTGAGAGAGGGAGAGGGGGTGCGAGAGATCCAAGAGATAGAGGGAAGGAGGGATAGATCAAGGGAGAGAGAATGTGTATGTATTGATTAAGAGGGAAGGAGGTAGAGAGGTTGTAAAAGGTGAAACTTCAACTATTCATCAATGATCATAACTTGCAAACTTGAAGCATTATGAAAGTGGTGGAAAAAACAAAAATAAAACTTAGGTTTTAGTCAAAGAAGCTCATTTGGTGAGTGGAAAATTTGAAACTCTCCAAATGAGATGTCACATTTGGTGCTCTCCAAATTCAGCAAGCACCAAATGTGATGTCTCATTTGGAGAGTGACAAATTTGGTGCTCACCAAATGAGCTTCTTATGGAGGTGAATTTCTTAGGATTTATCAAATTTTCACAAAATTTCGTTCATGCTCACCGTCACGTTTGCATGTATTTCAATGCACATTTATAAAAACACCATGATGACATTAGGATCTCTCTTAGCTATCTAGATATAGGCATATTTTTATGTTTTGAATAAGTTAAGGTTTTCATTCATAACTTCTCTTGTTATTGCCTCTACTTTTTGCCAAAAACTAGCATGTGCTAGTTTTAGGATAAAATTTTACTCGTTCATTGAATTGTGAAATAAATTACATTTTTAACCTCGACTCCATTCTACACATGATGAATTTTTTTTCAATTTTTGACTAGTTTTCAAAAAAAATTAGGGGGGAGCATGCTCAAATTTTAGCTTTTCAGGATCTTTCCACTTTGAAAATTCATAAAATATTATATATTCATTAAAAAATTTAGTTGAAAGAACAGGGATAAACTACATGGTGTTAGTTAATTTCTCACTGTTTGGATTTTTGAAATTCTAAAAAAAGTTAAATAAAAAAGGAGGGGCCCATAATAAGCTATGCTATTTTTTTGATAAAGAAAAACCTATTTTAGCCCCCCCTTTTTGAAACCCTTAATCTTCATTAATTTCAAAATATATAGTAGCTTACAAACTAGAATCGGATCACTTCAAATTTTGTTCTTTTTGTATCTTCATATTTTGAGCATAACTATCTTCATTTTCTTATGCACATCAGATTTTACTGATTTCAATAAAAAAGTGTCATTGTAAGAGCCATTTTTGTCTCACAGCTTTGTGCACACACCATGCAATAGTGAGTATATTGTGGTCCAGCAAATATCACATGGCAAGGAGAAAAGTGCATGCATTTTAATTAATTACATCAATAACATCTTTTTCACAAATCAATCATTGTAAAAGATAACACTCATTAGTAAGATGCCCAAGAGCTCTATAAAATGCATAGTAGTTAATGCTTGTACTCTTTCCCTTTTTTTTTTTTTCTTTGATAGGTGGCAAGTAAATTGATCCTAGATGGAGGATTTGTTACATTTTTTGTTCAATTTCTACTGTAGTATGTAAGAATGACAATTCCTTGATCTTATATGGTTTATATCTCTTACTTGTTTGGGAAATTTTCTAAGGTGGAGGTGGGGGAGGAGGATCTATGGTGATCCTATTATCCTTTGTGAGGTGTTAATTGGTCTCTTGAAATGATTTTGTGAAAGAGAATACCTTTTCCCTTTGGAGATGTGCAAGGGGGGATCTTGATATCCTAACCCCTTGGTATTCTCAGATGATATTTTCTCTAAAATTTGGTGAATTCCATGCTCATTTGTTATGTCACATCCTTGTTTGCTTAAGATCTTAAATCCTTGACAATAACTCTCATCTAAGTTAATGGGTGTATTAGTAACTCAATAAACATAAGATGAAAGAGTTTCATTATTTCCCTTGTGATCAAGTTCATTAATAATTGATGGTTGAGGTTGGATTTTTTCTTCCATTTTAGGATGTAAGAGGTTGAAACTATCAAGTGATGGGATTATATGTGGCGTATGCATGGATGGATAAAAGGATGAATTGTTCTCAAGGTTGTGTAAGGAGTCTTGTATGAATTGTTGCATGTTATCTTGATCTTGACCTAATATTTCCACTTCATGAATGAATTCATTATGAGGTGAAGGGTCATTAATAGTATCAATTGCATTAAGGTCATCACCAAACACACAACTTGAAACATCTACCAAAGATCTTAATATTTTCCATATATTACCCATACACATGTCCATGATTAAATTTTTATGCAAATGTTGGATCTGATGTATGAAGATTTTCTAATTTTTGAATGCAAGATACTAAAAATGATATATGTTATTAATTCCAATTTTTTTTCAAACAATGCACTCAATTTGACCAATTAAACTTAATGCAAATAATGCTAGATTTTTTTATTTCTGAAATTGAAACTGAAATTTTAACAACAAATCAAAATGAAGAAATAAAGACAAATTACTACCCAAAAATATGAAATAGCACCTATAGAGGGACATATTAATTGTAGGGTGAATTGGTCTTAGCACTGGGGCTGCAAAAAAAAAAAAATGAGTATGAAGTTTAATGCTATGGTTTACTATTTCAAACTATAAACTATAGATTCAGTGATTGATTTTTCCAAATTTTGATGTCTAAATGCAAGTGAAATGAATGAAATTTTTTGAACAATATGACACTTTTTTCAATGTATTTTGACTCAATTTGTGAATATGAATGATTGAACATACACTAATATGCAAGTACTATGCAAAATCAATGTAATATGCATGCAAATTTTTGAATTTTTCATATTTTAAAGGATGAAAAATGCAAACCTAAAATCCTAAATGAGATGTAAACTAATGAGATTTTAACAACCCCAAATGAGATGTGAAGTAATGAAATGAAATGCAAACAAATGCAAATTCTAGATTTGGGGTTTGCATGGTCTCCAATTTCAAAAAATATTGATGTACAATGTCGAGTCACCAAAATGAAACATGTAAAAATGGGTGAATTAAAAACAAAATGCGGGTATGATGTACCTACTTGACTTAGTTCATTTTGAAAAAAGAGATCCCCTAGGGAAATATTGACTTTCAACCCTTAGGTGAGTCAACCTTGGTGGAGAACTTGTTATTTTCCTTATGACTTAGGATGGGGCAAATCAACCCGAAGTGCACTTTTGGGAGATGAATGAAAATAACCAAATGGATGAAATTATACAATGTAACACATGAAAACTCTAAATTAAACCTTAATCTGACATAATCCAAAAAGTAATTACAAATCTAAGAAGGGTGTGATTTTATGCACCTATCACAAAAAGGTTGTGTTGAGTGTCCTCCTAGGACTTACTCACCCAAGGGCGAATGGTTCTTGCTATAGGGGTTGAAAAACTGCTTTCACAACCCTCTGATCCTTGGTATGCACTTTCAATTCCTCTAGGTTTCACAACCAAAATTTAAGAAATAAATTTTGAAAGTGAATTTTCATGGCTTGACAACAATGTTGACAACTTTTACATTTTTTCTCCTTTCGATAAATGTTCAATGATTCTTCAACCTAACATCTACAAAAAACACAAGAGGGAAAAATAGTTTATTTTTGGTGAATGGGGGTTTACCTTGGTCAAACCCTATTTTGGTAATTAAACCTTGAATTGAAACAATGAAACATGAAAGGAATGATGAATGAACAATTGTTATGTTGTAACTCATCAAACCCTTGATTTCAAACCCTTGAAGGACTTAAACTCAACACATATCTCCAATTTCTTGATCTTGCATGAATTGGCTTGATTGATGATGTGATCTTGATGCTTGAATCTTGATTTGAAACTTGAAATCTACATCACAATGTTAGCTCCAAAAATATGCATGATGCTTGATAACATTGATACATGATGCTTGAGATGTTGAATGTTGCAACAAATGCTTGAGAAATATGCTCTTGAACACCTTTGACAATAATTTTAGTTCTTGTAAAGTTCACCTCTTGCTTCTAGATTTCTTAGGATTTTAATTTGATAAAAAGACCTTGCTTTTATAGATAATTTTCTAATTTCCCAAAAAGTAAACATTACAATCCAAATTTTGAATTTGAATTTGGGAGCATAAAAAGGTTGCCAAGAACATATTTAAAATATGAATTAAGCAACTAAAGGGGACCCATTCACCCAATGGCGAATGGTTCCTGACCTAAATTTCTAGGACATATTCATTTCAAGGTGATAAAAATGATAAGTGCATTAATTAAATACTGATTCCCCTTTTAGAAATTGCAATTAATTAGGCTTGTAGATGCAAAATAGGGCCAATTAGAGGCATAATTAAGTCCTATTTACTAAGGGACCCAAACATAGTGTGAAATGTAAATGAGTACATTTTCTGACACTACATGGAGATTCTAAATAGAATTCTTTCACCTTTTTTGATTCAATATCAACACTATATAGAGGGGAATTAAGGTTTAAATTTCTATTTTTTTCTCTTCATTATCAAAGGAAGATATTTAGGATTTTTGATCTAAAAGACTCAACATTTTCCTATATGGCTCAAAATAATTTCAGCAAAAGCATGTTACAAGGTTAAATTTTTATGCTATAATATTTTTTTGTTCCTTCTCTACTAATCAATCAAATACTAAAGGGCCACCAACGAGAAAAATTCATAAGGCCATACCTAATAGGTTTTAAAAAATATGAGGATGACTTGTCTAAGGTTTCAAGAAATTGGGCATTGAATGAACAAGTGATTTAGATATTCTTTATCCTTTTCACATAATATGCATTTATAAGGTGAGACAAAGAGGGAGAGAGGGAGTGGGAGTGGGAGTGGGGTTGGGGTGGAGGGAGGGACGGGGGAGAGAGAGAGAGTGGGGAGAGAGGGAGTGAGAGGGAGTGAGAGGG
>VDFB02092938.1:444227-481652 GCA_007258455.2 Sequoia sempervirens
CTCTCTCCCTCTCCCTCTCCCTCTCCCTCTCCCTCTCCCCCTCTCTCTTCCTCCCTCCCCCAATAACTATACTATTTTAGGTAATTATATTATTTAAGCATACATATATTATTTAAGTGTGTATATCTTGAGCATCAAAATCAAGAATCAACCATAAAATTATGAGAACGACAAGTCAAACCAATCGTGAGATCAAATGATAAAATGGTAGATGATTTTTGTTTCACTTGTTTTGAAAGCACAAAATGGAATAACAGGATACACAACTACTATTATTTCAAATATTGTCATACTCAAGGCTCTGTGGATTTTATCTGAGGTATACATTTTCTTAGTTCGTGAAAAAGTCATCTTCCAAGATGCCTAAAATTTATAAGAGTTGTATAACAGTGATTTGTGTGTGTTGTGCAAGGAAAATTACAGAGAGAGCTAAAAAGGAAATTAGAACAACAACCATACCTGATCCCTAAGCAGATTTTGTGTGGGTTCTATTCATCAGAAACGAGTTCTTTTTCTTTGTACACACCCACAACCATGAGGATCAAATCTGTAGCATGGAGAAATAGAGTCTTCATGCACATTGCACAATGAAATCGCCTCAAAATGTGTTGGTATTGCTTCATTTTAATTGTAGGTCTTCTTTCATTTTTCTCTTTATGCTCTGTGGGTGATTCCCCTGTTTGTAGCGCTCTGTGTGCTTGTCCAATAGCCCAAGGAGGAGGGCTTTGGGGAGCTGATTTTCCATTCGCCTCATAGACTCTAGACTGCAAGGATTTCTTCCTTGGTAATTTTTGGAAGCACTCTTTAAACTTTAATTGTAGGTCTTCTTTCACTTTTCTCTGGCGCTCTATGGGTGATTCCCTTGTTTTTAGGGCTCTGGTTTCTTCTGTGTGCTTGTCCAATAGCCCAAGTAGGAGGGCTATGGGGACGCGATTTTCCATTCGCTGAGAAGCTTGAGAGACTCTAGAATGCAAGGATTTCTTCCTTGGTAATTTTTGGAAGCGAGTGATCCCTTTCATTGATCGATTTAAGGCATCTACTGTGTATAACGCTGAGACATCCTGCGATGAAAAAGGCCCAAAGAGACTACTCGAGGCACATCTCTGATTAAGCTGGACATAGAACAAATCTTATCATCTAGCTTTCTGCTACCTCTAATTCCTATTTTCTACTACTGAATCTGCTACCTCTGTTTCATCTGCACTGTAACACAAACATTTCACAAGTTTTGAATCACAGTAACTCCTATTGAACCAAGAAAGCAGCGAAACAAAGCTAAAACTAATAATAAATTGGAATATCTAATTACTCACATTAGACCATCAGCGATCACCTCAAATTTTGGCTGGTGCAGTGCATCATACAAATCACAGGGATCCATATTCTCTTATAACTTTCCAAGATCAATAAAAGAAACAAAAAAAAAACTTTCCAAGATCAAATTCAGTTGCTTTCGATGGTTAAATTAGCTGGCATCTACCTGGACACTCCTCCTACCAACTAAATTTAAAATTGTTTCGTTCAAATCTCCAACGTTCTGAATGTGGACATAGAAATATTATTTTAGAATAACTAAATTTTACAATTTTTAAGATACATAAAATAATTTGTTTTTATTAAATGGAATCAACTAACAGTTTTTTTTATTTAGTGAAAAAAATATTCTATTATTTTTATTGGAAGAGTATTTTATATTTTCAGCTTTTTTAGAAATAGACATTTGTTATGTGTTAGTTTTTATTTGAATTTAGATGATTATGGTATGAGATTTTGTGATGTCAATGCCGAATGTCTATGTCTTTCAGATCAATTAAATATTGTAAATAAATTAAATTGAATTGTGTATATTCTTTTACCTATTGAAAAAATGTAATCAACAAGCATACAATTAATCTAAATTATTTAGGTAGGATAGAGTATTGAAATGAATATGTGGAAACTAAATAAACAATTACGAGCACTTAACTTTAGAATTAATGATGGAAGATTGGTGTAGATATAATATTCTAGAATTGTATGCCTTAATTTTTTGATAGTCTTAGAATCTCTATGGTCCCAAAAAACTCTCTAGTTTAGATCTAAATGTTACAAGGTTGATCTCAAATGACATAGACTCGATCTACTACACAAAATTAAACTATGATATGTGAGGATGATCTAACAACATGTGCTTTGGTAAGCCCACATTCCTTCATCTTCATGTTAGACAAAAGCGTCACATGGTTTAGAGACACCATTGATGAGTTTGCTAACTCAATAAGTGTGTAGATATCAAAGAAAAAATTATGGTATATGTAGATGGAATATATGTAGATGTAGATGTAGATCAAAGTCTTTATTTCCTCTAAAATTTAAATTGTGCTTTGGCAATCTTTCTCCTTAAATGTGCCTTATTCTTCCTTATTTTATAAATGACCTTTAACTACACAAATTAATGTCATTAAAAACCATGACATAACACTATATTGCATGAATGTGTATTAAATAACTCATAATGGCTACTAGGAAGGGATAACAAATTTTAAATTTAAATTTCATGATTCGACTCAAAATCATTCTTGTGGGTGATGGGATTGAACCAGGTCAATCTTGAGCCACTCATAGATGAACCATTGGGTAAAGAGATAGTTTCGAGGTAGTAAGTGAATGCATGTAAGTAATTGAATATGAGAGTAAAATAATGCTATGTAAATGGAAAATGTACAAAAAGTGGTGTGAATAATGTGAAATGGATGAGATCGTGAATCAAGAAATAAGCCAAGCCTAACAAAAGAATATGCCACTTTTCAATATTTTATCATATTTAGGATAGTTAACAAAGGTGGACACACAAGTAAACTAAAAAGGTATCATATGTTTATTTCAATATTATGTTCCCCCACTTTGATATCTATGCAAATCTAAAATGAGCATGCATTTAAAAGTATATGGGAATCCTTAATCAACACGAGAAGTAAATATTTAAATAGATGTTCATGAAAAGAATAATGGACCTATATAAGTAATATACCATTTATTTTCTTAAGAGTCGGTTTGGGTTTGGATTGCATGACTTAGTTAAATAAATTAACTAGGAGCTCTTATTGCTAATGTTGGGTGGAAAATCAAACTCATAATAATTATGTGTGCTTCATAATAGAATCTAAATATTTTGAGTAATCAAAGTAGGCTATCTCTCATTGCTAAGAATAACCTATTGGCCAATTATTGGCATCTAGAATAGCATAATATAAATTATTTAGTTACTAAGAAAAGGAATCAAGTTGAAAGCAAGAAATGATAAAAACATGAGGTTTTGGGAGGACACGTGGCTATCCAACATTTCCCTTGAACTCTACCAATTGTTCGAAAAAATCAAAGAGTCTTTATGTGACCACTATGTTCAACACACTACTACATTTTAGAGCAACACAATAGAGGGAAATGTTTGGAATATATCCAAATGTATGACTAGTATAGATACTATTGTATTGGAATTGTTAGGTCTCAAAATTACTGCTCCATTTCCTACAACCATAAGCCACTCATGTAAGGCCATCATTTTCAACAAGTGAATAAAAATAGTCCATCAATAGAATAATGGAGGACTCTAAGATAACTCTACAAAAGTGAGTTATTTCTCTTGCACTTTGAGCTTAGCTTAGACTCAAGAGAGTGTTCCTCTAGGTGTATACCTCAATAGGTATTAAACTCATACCACACTAAGAAGAGAAAAAAAAGGAATAAAAGGACATGTAGCTATGCATTTGCATACAACAATGATCATAAAATATTGCAACATATCATAATCAATAATCTTAGAGAACACAACTATACATATATGCACATAAAGTGAGAAAGATCATTACAAGCCTTGCAATGTTTTCAAAATATTGTTACATTCATCTAACTTGATATTCAATTCATGCTAGAAAGTATGGCAGAGGAAAACCCCTAATTGTGACTAATAAATCTTCTTGAATATATAATGTCATAGAAATATTCTACAACAAAATCCCTTTAGAATGCTAGTTTTCTTCTATTCCATTGTTTTGTAATCCTTTAGCAAACTGGACTTAACATTGATGGATACCTTGCAGCTTAGCTTTTGGATACCACACAACAATCAACCTTCTTGAAAATTTATTTAAAATTTCCTTTATCAATAGTAGGGTGTTAACCCTAATCTACACTATTCACAGTTCAAATTAGACGGCCCAAGTTGAATCACACCCAAAAGAACACTTTAGATCAATGGACAATATCTACAATCAATTATGGTACCTAGGTGATTATGCAATTAGTATTGGTAGGTGGAGTTAGTGGAAAAGATACATGCAAAATTTTCCTCCATATGATCTTACCTTTTGCAAAAATTTGGGCCCCATTTGAATGTGAAAATCATATTTTCTTTAAAATTGACACCCATTTTGATGTAGTATTTGACCTCTAATAGGATGCATGAAATTTTATTTATTAATTTTGAAGAATGACAAGAATATTTTTGGGATGTGGATATAGTCTGACATCTTTACAACTTCAACAATAACCTCTCAATTGTTAGATCTCCATACAACCTCTTATTGTAGTACAATGACCAACTTCAAGATATGGTAGGAAAGTGGCCTACATTGGGCCATGTGAAACATCAACTTACATCGAGATTATATCTTGATACTTCAAAAACCTTTTCAAAACTTCATCTTGTAAGACTTTTCCCCCATAAGGACATATCCTATCACCTTCAAAATTCTCAAAAATAATTAATTTTTTATCGCCATGCATCATGGATCCCTTTTTTCTTGCAATTAGGGCTTGAAAGGGACTTAGGAACTCTTTTTTGAGGGTTCCATGTGAACTAGGAACTAATGGTTATTGGTTCCTATGGAACTTATGACCACCTTATACTATACAAATTTTATAATTTTGATTTCAAAGAAAGGGCTATAGGCACGAGAGGGGAACACAACCAAGAGAATAATTATAACATGATCTGATCGTTGTGGGATTTCTTAGGTCGATTATTGATGAGGGACCACACTTCATATGCACACAAGGAAAAGGGACTCAAACAAAAAGTATAACAGGAAATTGAGTCCGAACATAAATACTTGATTAGTAAATTTATTTTTTCCTCTTCAATTTGTTTCTTAGAAAAAATGAAATATTATGGTTAAGAAACCCTACAATAATTTATTTAGAAAAATATATTTTTAGTTTAACCATAGAGCTACCATGCCCTAAGCTTATCTAGTATTCTTTCTAGAACCACAACCCTATACCTATTATCAACTTCTTATGGCGATTTTCTTTCCAAAGTAAAATCCTTATAGTTGACAATCTTAAATTGAGATAATTTTCTCTAGCTAATAAATGCATATTATGTGAAAAGGATAAAGAATATCTAAATCACTTGTTCATTCAATGCCCAATTTCTTAAAACCTTAGACAAGTTATCCTCATATTTTTTAAAACCTATTAGGTACGGCCTTAGGAATTTTTCTCGTTGGTGGCCCTTTAGTATTTGATTGATTAGTAGAGAAGGAACAAAAAAAATATTATAGCATAAAAAATTAACCTTGTAACATGCTTTTGCTGAAATTATTTTGAGCCATATAGGAAAATGTTGAGTCTTTTAGATCAAAAATCCTAAATATCTTCCTTTCATAATGAGGAGAAAAAAATACAAATTTAAACCTTAATTCCCCTCTGTATAATGTTGATATTGATAATCAAAAAAGGTGAAAGACTACTATTTAGAATCTCCATGTAGTGTCAGAAAATGTACTCCTTTACATTTCACACTATGTTTGGGTCCCTTAGTAAGTAGGACTTAATTATGCCTCTAATTGGCCCTATTTTTCATCTACAAGCCTAATTAATTGCAATTTCTAAGAGGGGAATCGGTATTTAATTAATGCACTTATCATTTTTATCACCCTGAAATGAATAGGTCCTAGCAATTTAGGTCAAGAACCATTCGCCATTGGGCGAATGGGTCCCCTTTAGTTGCTTAATTCAAATTTTAAATATGTTCTTGGCAACCTTTTTATGCTCCCAAATTCAAATTCAAATTTTGGCTTGTAATGTTTACTTTTTGGGAAATTAGAAAATTACCTATAAAAGCAAGGTCTTTCTATCAAATTCAAATCCTACAAAATCTAGAAGCAAGAGGTGAACTTTACAAGAACTAAAATTATTGTCAAAGGTGTTCAAGAGCATATTTCTCAAGCATTTGTTGCAACATTCAAGATCTCAAGCATCATGTCAATGTTATCAAGCATCATGCATGCTTTTGGAGCTAACATTGTGATGTAGATTTCAAGTTTCAAATCAAGATTCAAGCATCAAGATCACATCATCAATCAAGCCATTTCATGCAAGATCAAGAGCTTGGAGAGATGTGTTGAGTTTAAGTCCTTCAAGGGTTTGAAATCAAGGGTTTGGTGAGTTACAACATAGCAATTGTTCATTCATCATTCCTTTCATGTTTCATTGTTTCAATTCAAGGTTTAATTACCAAAACGGGGTTTGACCAGGGTAAACCCCCATTCACCAAAAATAAACTATTTTTCCCTCTTGTGTGTTTTGTAGATGATAGGTTGAAGAAGCATTGAACATCTATCGAAAGGAGAAAAAATGTAAAAGTTGTCAAAATTGCAAAAGTTGTCAACATTGTCATCAAGCCACAAAAATTCACTTTCAAAATTTATTTCTGAAATTTTGGTTGTGAAACCTAGAGGAATTGAGAGTGCAACCAAGGATCAGAGGGTTGTGAAATCAATTTTTCAACCCCTATAGCAAGACCCATTTGCCCTTGGGCGAGTAAGTCCTAGGAGGACACTCAACACAACCTTTTTGTGATAGGTGCATAAAATCACACCCTTCTCAGATTTGCAATTTCTTTTTAGATTATGTCATATTAAGGTTTAATTTAGATTTTTCATTTGTTACATTGTATAATTGCATCCATTTCGTATTTTTCATTCATCTCCCAAAAGTTCACTTCAGGTTGATTTACCCCATCCTAAGTTATAAGGAAAACAACAAGATCTCCACCAAGGTTGACTCACCTAAGGGTTGAAAGTCAATCTTTCCCTAGGGGATCTCTTTTTTTGAAATGAACTAAGGAAAATAGGTACATCATACCCACATTTTGTTTTTAATTCACCCATTTTTATATGTTTCATTTTGGTGAACTCGACATTGTATATCAATATTTTTTGAAATTGGAGACCATGCAAACCCCAGATCTAGGATTTGTATTTGTTTTCATTTCATTGCATTACTTCGCATCTCATTTGGGGTTGTTAAAATCTTATTAGTTTACATCTCATTTAGGCTTTTAGGTTTGCATTTTTCATCCTTTAAAATATGAAAAATTCAAAAATTTGCATGCATATTACATTGATTTTGCATAGTACTTGCATATTAGTGTATGTTCAATCATTCATATTCACAAATTGAGTCAAAATTACATTGAAAAAAGTGTCATATTGTTCAAAAAATTTCATTCATTTCACTTGCATTAGACATCAAATTTTGGAAAAATCAATCATTGAATCTACAGTTTATAGTTTGAAATAGGAAACCATAGCATTAAACTTCATACTCAAATTTATTTTTTTGCATCCCCAGTGCTAAGACCAATTCACCCTACAATTAATATGTCCCTGTATAGGTGCTATTTCAAATTTTTGGGTAGTAATTTGTCTCTATTTCTTCATTTTGAATTGTTGTTAAAATTTCGGTTTCAATTTTAGAAATAAAAAAAATCTATCATTATTTGCACTAAGTTTAATTGGTCAAATTGAGTGCATTGTTTGAAAAAAAAATTGGCATTAATAACATATCATTTTTAGTATCTTGCATTCAAAAATTAGAAAATATTCATACATCAGATCCAACATTTGCATAAAAAGTTAATCATGGACATGTGTATGGGTAATATATGGAAAATATTAAGATCTTTGGTAGATGTTTCAAGTTGTGTGTTTGGTGATGACCTCAATGCATTTGATACAATTAATGAACCTTCACCTCCTAATGAATGTCTTCGTGAAGTGGAAATATTAGGTCAAGATCAAGATAACATGCAACAATTCATACAAGACTCCTTACACAACCTTGAGAACAATGCATCCTTTTATCCATCCATGCATACACCACATATAATCCCATCACTTGATAGGTTCAACCTCTTACATCTTGAAATGGAAGCAAAAATCCAACCTCAACCATCAATCATTAATGAACTTGATCACAAGGGCAATAATGAAACTCTTTCATCTTATGTTTATTGAGTTACTAATAAACCCATTAACTTAGATGAGAGTTATTGTCAAGGCTTTAAGATCTTAAGCAAACAAGGATGTGACATAACAAATGAGCATGGAATTCACAAAATTTTAGAGAAAATACCATCTGAGAATACCAAGGGATTAGGATATCAAGATCCCCCCTTGCACATCTCCAAAGGGAAAAGGTATTCTCTTTCACAAAATCATTGCAAAAGACCAATTAACACCTCACAAGGATAATAGGATCACCATAGATCCTTCTCCCCCACCTCCACCCTAGAAAATTTCCCAAACAAGTAAGAGATATAAACCATATAAGATCAAGGAATTGTCATTCTTACACACTACAATAGAAATTGAAAAAAAAATGTAACAAATCCTCCATATAGGATCAATTTACTTGCCACCTATCAAAGAAAACAAAAAAGGAAAGCGTACAAACATTAACTACTATGCATTTCATAGAGCTCTTGGGCATCTTACTAATGAGTGTTATCTTTTACAATGATTGATCCATGAAAAAGATGTTATTGATGTAATTAATTAAAATGTATGCACTTTGCTCCTTGCCATGTGATATTTGTTGGACCACAATATACTCACTATTGCATGTTTTATATGTATTGCATGGGTGTGTGCACAAAGCTGTGAGACAAAAAAGGCTCTTAAGATGACATTTTTTGTATTGAAATAAAAAAAAATCTGATGTGCATAAGAAAATGAAGATAGTTATGCTCAAAATATGAAGATACAGAAAGAACAAAAGTTGAAGTGATTCAAGTCTAGTTTGTAAGCTACTATATATTTTGAAATTAATGAAGATTAAGGGTTTCAAAAAGGGGGGGGCCAAAAATAGGTTTTTTTTGTCAAAAAAATAGCATAGCGTGTTATGGGCCCCCCCTTTTTGATTTAATTTTTTTTAGAATTTTAAAATTCAAATAGTGAGAAATTAACTAACACCATGTAGTTTATCCCTGTTCTTTCAACTAAATTTTTTAACGAATATATAATATTTCATGAATTTTGAAAGTGGAAACATCCTGAAAAGCTAAAATTTGAGCATGCTCCCCCCTAATTTTTTTTGAAAACTAATAAAAAATTGAAAAAAAAATCATCATGTGTAGAATGGAGTCTAGTTTAAAAATGTAATTTATTTCACAATTCGATGAAAAAGTAAAATTTTATCCTAAAACTAGCACATGCTAGTTTTTGGCAAAAAATAAAGGCAATAACAAGAGAAGTTATGAGTGAAAACCTTAACTTATTCAAAACATAACAAAATTCCTATATCTAGATAGCTAAGAGAGAGCCTAATGTCATCATGGTGTTTTTATAAATGTGCATTGAAATATGTGCAAACGTGACAGTGAGCATGAACAAAACTATGTGAAAATTTGATAAATCCTAAGAAATTCACCTCCATAAGAAGCTCATTTGGTGAGCACCAAATTTGTCACTCTCCAAATGAGACATCACATTTGGTGCTCACCAAATTTGGAGAGCGCCAAATGTGACGTCTCATTTGGAGAGTTTCAAATTTTCCACTTGCCAAATGAGCTTCTTTGACTAAAACCTAAGTTTTCTTTTTGTTTTCTCCACCACTTTCATAATGCTTCGAGTTCGCAAGTTATGATCATTGATGAATGGTTGAAGTTTCACCTTTCAAAACCTCTCTACCTCCTTCCGTCTTAATCAATACATACACATTCTCTCTCCTGTTGATGGTGTTTTTTGCACAGCAACAACTCAGAGAGAACGTAATATCCTATCTCTCTTGAAAGGTAAATCTCTATCAACAAGCCTCAAGAGATAACCCAAAGGTCTCTAATTTCAAGTCTTGACAATGCATAAACAACTCAGTGATAAAATGTGAAAATGCTGGTAATCACAAGGGGACCTTACTACAAGCAAAATACTGAATCAATTTTATCAGATCTAACAATCTGATGATATTTTAATCCAAGATCTAACCCAATAATCAAAGAAATAAAAAAAAGATAAGGGTTTCAAGGAGATTTCTAAATCTAATACTACTTCTAAGATTAACAATGAAAGTAACCAACACTCGAATGGACCAATCCCTCAAAACTGATCTCTACTTGACCCAGATAAATCTGCAATCTTACAAAAAATAGTGCAATCTTCTGAGGTGTTAATATTTTCAAATCATGAACATTCATTCAACAACCCTACTACACTTGAAATGAACAAATCCTCACAATCGAACTAAGCACACTGAATATGAAGTCCAGGATAACTTTGCAAAGCAACTCACAATTAGTTGGTTGCAAAAAGTATGGACTAAAGGATTGCTGCAACATTCAAGTATCAAATCACAAACATTATTGAATTAAATCTAATATAAATGTTAACCTCCTCAAAGCAATTTTAAAGATGGAATAACAAGAACCATGCAAGACAAAAGAACACAAGTATGGCACCAAATCACAATGTCATTACTTGCATTTGAATTATCCACTGTAGCAACAATTCTGGTTTTCTGTTACAATATTTGCTTCAGAACAACTACTTGCTAACTTTCTCTACTCGTGTCTAACTATTCTGCTCTATTCTATCTTCTATCTTCTATATCTTTTCTCTATTTCTAACTATTTAACCCCCTTACAAATGAGGCAAAATGCCAAATATATAGAATCCCCCTAGAAAACCCATTGGATAAGTAAGAGCTTGCAACATTAACTGGGCACCACCAACCAACCAAGAGAAAGTCAAAATGGAACGAAGGAATGCATTAAATGTGCGAACAACACCCAGGTCAGCCCGGGATTCTTGATGCAGCTCGGACCAATGCAGGGTGTGATAATGGGGAAGCACAAATCCTAAAGTAGTTGGGCATTAACTGCCCTACCCTTTGTCTTGATTCAGATCTGACCCTTCATGAACTCTCAAGAACATCCCATCCAAGTCAGCTACTGGTGGCAAAGGAAAAACCCTAAGTCGATTCTCAATAGACACAATCTCTTCTCTTGACCATTTGACTGACCTATCCCAATCCGCCTTATATGTTAGGTATTTGTCAATAACTGCAAGGTAGGTGGCCGCGTCATCCAATTGGTGCTCAGAGACAGAACCATCATCAAGTGGCGCGTAAACATCCTACCACCAATTTCTCAACTGTTCCAGATTCAAATACTTGGGCACAATCTTCCTTCTTCCCGTCATAATTTTAAAGAAGGCAATGGAGCCATTATATACACCACTTAGGGTATCATCAATCTGCCTTCTTTGTTTATAAATCTTCTTCAACACCTTCTACCTGATCTACAACGCCTCATACCACTCCCATGGTTCAGCAGCCCTAGAGGAAGGAAGAATTCCATTACTAACCAACCTATCCTGGGTGTACTCCATGATAATTCTGGTTTTCTGCAGAAGGAGATCTGTGTCCTCCTTATCTTGTGCCAACACCACCTTCAACCAATCAGTTTCCATGATAACATCTTTCCCAGTTGACAGAATCTCTTTAATAGCTTCATCACCCTTTATTTGCACCCCTTTCAGCCAATTCGTAGTGGCAACGACATAAGCTTTCATCTTTTCTAGCTCAGTGATGGTCTCTTGAGGTGGAGGATTCGCAGTAGAGATCGAAGGGTTAATGGTCTGCAGGGGCTTCATTAATTCCTCCAAGCATTTCCTGAGATTTTTATTTTCTCTCTTTAACTCATACTTGGTCTTCATTTCCTTCCTCAATCTACCCACAATAACTGCACTAGAACCCTCATAATCTTCAATGTCCTGCTCGACTAATGTAGGTCCTAGATTGAAAGTCTAAATATTGTAATCTTTTCCAACCACATCATCTCTATTTTTATCTGGAGCAGGGGTGACAATGTGAACAACTCTGTCATGAGCTTCATCTCTTTCAATCCTCGAGATCACCCTAGCCTTCTTCTTACCTTTATCTTTTCCAATTTTGGCTAGTAGTGCATCCCATTTTGGTGGACTATCTTCCACAATAATTTGTTTTCTCTTTATCTCCTTGTCTAGCCAACTAGAGACAGTGGATTCCAATTGCACCTCACTTTGTTTCTCCTCCTCCTAATCTTTAGGTGCTTCCTCACTCAAATTCTGTTTATCAGGAGTCTCATTTGTCTTGCTTTCTTTCTCCTCAACATGCTCTTCCTCTTGTTCAGGTGAGGGAATCTTCACTGTTTCCTCCTCTCATGAAGGGACTTCTTCAGTTCTAACAGGGGAATCTGTATATGCAACCGTAGGGGATTACATTATCTTTTCAATTCCTACCTCTGCACTATGGAGATCACCTTCATGAAACTCCTCCTGCTCAATATCCGAATGATCCTCAACATCCTCTGACCCACTAGGCTTTCCTTGAGCTCCATGAGCGGAAGGCATATCATCATGTTGTTCCTCATGAGAAACCACCAGAGGGAGATCTGTCTAAGGCACACTGTCCCTAGGAGGAGTCCTAGACCTCCTTGCATATACCTTGGCCTTCTCCTCTGAACTTTCAACATTTATCATAGGTGGGGAAACTTCCCAACCTTGGAGCTTTCCTTCTTTGAAAATTTTATGATTCTTCTCCTCTTGGGCACCAACACATCAACCTCAGGACCCTGATGTTCAGTCTCTTTCTGCCCAAATTTCCTAGTCCTTGTCCTCTATTTAGCCTTTGGCTCTCTCTATTTTTCTGCTTCTTGGGCCTCTGTTCCTTGAACACCTTTAATTTCGATTTTGAATGGGGAATCCAACTTACCCTCTCCCTTAGGATCCTTCTCGGTAGATTCCTCAGAGGTGGAGTGGGGATCCAGGTCTCCCATTACCACATAGGTGCACTGCACACCATTATTGTCCAGCTCCCATAGCTTATACCTTAGCCACATCCTAGTAAATTTGATAACTGGATCCACTAGTTGCTTCAATTCTGTCTTTTCCTCCTCTAACCAATCCACATCACCAATTGGTCTATATTTTATGGCCTCATAGGCATGATCTTGGATTAAGTTTCTATCATCTTCCAATTGATTGGGAACTACCTTTACATTGTACAACTGAACTGACTCCACTGGAAGCCGGGAGAATTTCTTCTTTTTGACCTCAAATTCATCACTGCAGTTGGCCCAATACTCCTCCAAATTCACCTTATGGTAGTACTCTTTACTAGCTTTCTTTTGAGCTTCTCCTGTAATATCAAATCTGGACCTCTTGGAGTGGAAGGATAGACCAAGGGCACTCAATTCTTCCTCTGAAGCCTGGGTAGAAATAATGGAAGGACAAACCTCTCTAGTGCCAAACCTTAGGGGAAAATCTCCACCAAATCCAGTCTTATGCTTATCCTTCTTGACAATAGCATCAAAGTCACAAATCTGCCTGGTTACTTCCAACAAGATAATGTGATCAGTGGGATACCTTGGAAGTTTGTATGGGGCCCTTTGGCAACCATCAATTCGAATATAGGAGAAAGTTGGGAACTAGATAAACCATGCCCCATATTTCTTGATGAGTTCCTTATCCTGGTCTGAAATCCTGACATGCTTTGTATCCTGAAGCATTCTGGTGATATACATGGTAAATGCATCATTTCCCTCCTATAGTTCAAACCTCCCAAGTGCAACTGAGGGAAAATTTCATAAATAATATCCTGTCTAAAAATTCCCTTTGTATCCAATCCTTTGTAGGGATGGAATCTTGCAAGTGCATAGACCAGATATGAAGTCATTGTGAAAGTCTTGGTCTGCAACACATTGAATAACTATTCATGGAGTACTCCACTAATGACCCCTGCCCAATGGTAATTAATCTTTTCTTGTTCCATTCTCACAATCACGTGGCACATCCAATTTTCAAACGTACCCGCATTCTTCAATCCAACCACCCTGCTGAGCAAAGTGATGGCATCACAGTACTCCTTCTTGAACTTTATCCTGAATAGCTGCTTGGGTAATTTGGAATAATGTGACTTAGGCTTCTCTAGCCAAGAATTGATAAGTTGTTGTGACTTCATAGTCTGCTCATCGTAGAACTCTTGAGCTGCCATCATACTGAATGCCAGCATATGAGACCTGTCTGGCATATCAAATGTTTGGGCAATGGAGACAGGGTTGAGATTTGCCACAACCCTCCCTTGAGGAATGATTATTCTCTGTGTATCTTGATCATAGTGCTTGGCGCACTCAAGGAACATCTCATAACACTACACTACAGAAGGGAAACCAGCCACATGGGACAAGCCTGATTCCATCATCCTTCTAACCACCATAGGAGAATCCTTAGCTGCCATTCTTTCTTTGAATTCTTCATAATCCCATGATCTGACATTTGTATCAATCACCTTTGACCAAAATGAAATGATTTTTCTCTCATGGATCTTGCTCTTAATGTCCATTTTGATCCTCTCTGCATTAGACATTGAGGACCCAGCTGCTACCTTGCTGGATTCAGCCTGCACTCAACATGAAAATCATAATAAGAACCACAGGAAAGAGGATGCTAATCCGTAAGAACACCATAAGAATGAATCTCATATAGCCAGAGTTTTATTAAATTTCATATAAAATGACCACAACAAATTTTGGGTTTCAAGACCATCTACGGAATCTAAGCCAGAGAGGAATTTTGGGAAATTCCAGACTGATTGGATTCGAACGGAATAACCAGGAAACACCTACTTAACCATTAAATTTGATCATTTTTCATCAAAAAATTACACGGGAAATCCAAATGTGACATGAAATAATCATTAAATGCATCATAAATCACAAACAAATCCAATTATCTCACGTTCCTTCATATTTCATCAGATTTTGGGAAAATCCGTGAGGGACGGATTTTCGCGAAGAACGAACCAAAGAGGAATTTTAGGAAATTAGAGAGACACCGGATTTCAGAGAAATCCGGACCCAACGGAAATCCATGAATAAGTCAACACTACGAACCAATGCATATTTTGGGAACGAAGGTCTCAGCAAGAGTCAGCCATTTCGCTGAGAAGTCTTGGTGACTTCCGGGAGGTCACACCGAAGGATGTCATTGGAAGAGGTTTTGCTAAGACTGAGTAGTTTCGGTGCAAAATCTTGCCAACTAGGGGAAGTCTCAGCGAAGAAAATGAATGAACTTTGGCCAAACAAATTTTATTCGGAACGAGGTCACACCAAGTGGGGCATGTCCTGCTAACCGGTGATATAACAAACACATCAATATGACCAAGGGGTAGTTGAGGTAAGGTCCTGGCGAATCTTTTGTGTCTCACCGACTTTTGGGGTCCAAGCGAACACTTCAGCTAGACTAAAGTTTTTTGATATGAGGTCTCAACAAAGTTGTGATGTCTTGGCAATAGGGTTTTTTGAATTTGGCTAGAGGTCTTGCCGACCGCGTGATGTCTCACCGATAGAAGATCCGAGCCTGCAAGAAAGGAAGGCTTTGCCAGGAAGTCCTGGCGACTACTTGTAGTCTTGCCGAAAGCGAAGGTGTCGGCAAGAGTTGTGAGCTCACCAAAAGGTCTCAGCGAAGGATGGATGTCTCGCCAAAAGAAATGAATACCGGTATAACTAATGGAGCCCGCTATGACCTCTTGCCAACTAGGGCTCGCCCTACCGACATTGTATAAAGAAATGTATGTCAATGAGAGACTTTCTTTCAAGGTGAGGTCTCGGTGAACAAATATGAACTTAGGAAGGCTTCTTGGAAAAAAATAGGGTGATTGATATGACATCTCCCCAACTTTGAAGGGTCACAGCGAAGAAAATTCGGAAGGGGCAGATAGTCACAATTTTACCCGAACACCAAATCAATCATGAATTTCAAAAATTTTAACTCAGGGCAAGTCAGGGATGGACCTTTCATAGATTTTCTTTACATTCTAGGTCAATTTTAAGACGAAATAACCTGAAATGGCACTGCCCTAGGTTTGAAACCCTGTTAATCCACCATTAGCGCACATGCAAGCTCAGAATTCAATTGTTTCAACTGCTAAGTCATCACTAAGGGTTTACTAATTACTCTCAGGCAAGATTCATCAAAATGCAGATAGGCATATGAGCTCAAGACTCACCTAGGAGATGAAAAATGACGCAATACTAAACAACCCTAGCATGAAATGATCAAATACATAGGAATTTGAATCCCGCAAGCTTTCATAACGTCAACATGCCATTCATAATTCTCAATTCAAAGGAAGGGTAGTAAAAACATACCATTATAATGCAAAAATCGATCTCAAAAGCAGCAAATGCAGAGCCGAAAGGCGTCCACAAAGAATAGATGCATGAATGCATAAGAAATCACCACCAAATTGATCAATTCAAACCCAAACGCCCCAAAGCAAAGTCAATCAAACGCAGGAAAGCACTCCTTAGCTCAAACGATGGAAAATAGTAAGCACGATGGCACAAAAGATCCCAAAAACCAAGTTAAATACATCCTTCAAGGCACGCACAAAGCCATTAATGCAATCGATAGGACAGTCAGAAAACCCAAAAAACTGACGATAGGGTGGAATCTAGGAAAATCTAGACCATGCGGAAATCCGTGAAGACCAAGAATTCCTGAACCATGATGCACAGCCAGAATCCAAACAGGATCCGGGAAAATCTGACCAGGGTGGAGAATCCCGAATCCGAGTCAAAACCTGAACTTCATCTAGAACTTAGGATTTTCAATGAATAACCTGGGGAAACACTTAGGCAACCAAAAATAAACATTTAAGCACATGCCTAAATAAGAAAAAGCCTCAAAAAGAAAGGGCCAAAAACCAAAAATTGAAGCAAAAGAGGGTCCCTACCTTTAGCGGGGCATGTGTGTGAAAAATTCACATCTCCCTTGATCTATCCCTCCTTCCCTCTATCTCTTAGATCTCTCACACCCCCTCTCCCTCTCTCAAGCCTCTCCCTCCCACCCTAACTAGAAAAATCTATCCCTCAAAATTTTCTCTCTCAAGTATCTCCCACTCCCTCTCTCTATCCATATCAAGTCTCTCTCTTAGGTCTATATCTATTAGGTCTCTCTCTCTTAGGCCTCTCTCTCTCAAGTCTCTCTCTCAGGTCTCTCTCTATTAGGTCTCTCTTAGGTGTCTTCTACTCCCTCTCTCTCTCTCCCTCTCTCTCAGGTCTCTCCCTCAAAATATCCCTCACACCCCCTCTCCCTCTCTCAAGTCTCTCCCCCCACCCTAACTAGATAATTTTCTCTCTCCCTCTCAAGTCTCTCTTTCTCAGGTCTCACTCCCTCCCACCCTACCTAGACTACTCTCTCACTCCAACCCCCTCTCTCACACTCTGACTCTCTCAGGTCTCTCTCAAGTCAAAATATCCCTCCTGCCCCCTCTCCCTCTCTTAGGTATCTCCCTCCCATCCTAACTAGATAAATCTCTTTCTCCAATAGTAGTGTCTCTCTCTCTCTCAAGTCTCACTCCCTCCCACCCTACCTAGAAAAATATCTCTCACTCCAACTCCCTCTCTCACACTACCTCTCACTCCATCTCCCTCTCGTGGGTCTTTATATTTATCTCTCCCTCTCATATCTCTCTCTGGTCTCTCCCTAGATAACTCTCTTTCTTTGATGTAGTAGTCTCTTTCTCTTAGGTATCACTCCCTCCCACCCTACCTAGATAAATATCTCACTCCAACCCCCCCTCTCTCTCTCCCCCTCTCAGGTGTTTCTCTATTCATCTCTCACTCCATCTCCCTCTCTTAGGTATTTCTCTCTCTCTCTCTCTATATATATATCTCTCTCTCTCTCTCTCTCTCTCCCTTAAAATATCCCTCCCAACTCCTCCCCCTCTCTTAGGTCTTTCCCCCACCCTAACTAGATAAATCTCTCTCTCCCTAAATCAAGTATCTCTCTCTCAGGTCTCACTCCCTCCCACCCTACCTAGACTACTCTCTCTCACTTGAATCCCCTCTCTCACACTCCCTCTCTCTTAGGTCTCTCCCTCAAAATTTTCCTCCCACACCATGTCCCTCACTCATCTCTCTCCCTCCCATCCTAACTATATGACCATATTTCTTCAATGTAGTAGTCTCTCTCTTTAGGTCTCACTCCCCCCACCCTACCTAGACAATTCTTTCTCACTCCAATAGCCTCTCTCACACTCCATCTATCTCTCCATCTCATGTATTTCTCTCTCTCTCTCACTCCAACTCCCTCTCTCAAGTATTTAACTTTTTCTCCCCCTCTCATCTCTCTCTCATTTCTCTCTCTCAAGTCTCTCTCTCAAGTCTCTCTCTGAGGTGTCTCTCTCCTCTCCTCTCTCTCGGGTCTCTCTTTCTCCAACCCCCTCTCTCACACCCCCTCTCTCTCTCTCTCACTTCAACTCCCTCTCTTAGGTATTTATCTTTATCTCTCCCTCTCATCTCTCTCCCTCTTAGCTATCTCTCTCTCAGGTCTCTCTCAAGTTTCTCCCACTCTCTCAAGTATATTCCTTAAAATATCCCTCTCTCCCTCTCCCTCTCTTAGGTCTCTCCCCCCACCCTAACTAGATAACTCTCTCCCTCACAAGTATCTCTCTCTCATTTCTTTCTCCCTCACACCCTACCTAGACAAATCTCTCTCACTCCAACCCCCTCTCTCACAATCTATCTCTCTCTCTCCCTCTCAGGTCTCACACTCCATGTCTCTCTCCCTCTCAAGTCTCTCTCACACTCTCTCACTTCAACTCCCTCTCTCAGGTCTTTATCTTTCTCTATCCCTTTCATATCTCTCTCTCAACTATATCTCTCTCAAGTTTCTCCCTCTCCATCTTTCTCAGGTCTCTCTCTCAGGCCTCTCCCCCACCCTAACTAGATAACTCTCTCTCTCCCTCTCAAGTCTCTCTCTCTCAAGTCTCACTCCCTCCCACCCCACATAGACAAATATCACTCTCTCAAGTCTCACTCTCTCTCTCTCAACTATCTCGGGTAGACTATATCAAGTTGAGGTTAAAGGTATCTAGGCTAGAAGGTTTAATTGATAGGGTAGACAGTAGAGGGTTGAGGGTTGAGGGTTTAAGGTTTAAGAATTGAGGGATTAAGGTTTGAGGTTTGATGGATTAGGGTTTAAAGTTTCAAGTTTGAGGGATTAGGGTTTAAGGTATAGGATTGATGGATTAGGGTTGATGGTTTAATTGATAGGGTTGAGAGTTGAGGGATGAGGTATTAGGGTTTAAGGATTGAGGGCTTAAGGTTAAATTATTGAGGGATTAGGCTTGAAGGGTTGAGGGTTCAATGTTTGAGGTATTGAGGGATTATGGTATATGGTATGTAGGGTTGAGGTATGACAGTTTAAGGGTTGAAATTTTAAGGTTTTTGGTTTGACGGATTAGGGTTTAAGGTATAGGGTAGAGGGTTCAGGTTTCAGGGTTCAAGGTTTAAGGTTTGAGGATTGATGAATTAAGGATTGAGGTTTGAGGGATTAAGGCTAAGAAATTAGGGTTTAGGGTTTAATTGATAGGGTATAGGGTTGAGGGTTTAGGTTCAATGGTTGAGGGATTAGGATTGAATGGTTGAGGGTTGAAGGATTGAGGTATGAGGTATTATGACATAAAGTATAGGATAGAGGGTTTAATTCAAGTTTGAGGGATTAGGTTTTATTGTGGTTTGAGAGATTAGGGTTTAAGGTATAGGATTGAGGGTTTAATGTATAGGGTAGAGGGTAGAGGGTTGAGTATTGAGGTATTATGGTTTAAGGGTTGAGGGTTTAAGGTTTGAGGATTCAGGGATTAAGGTTGAGCAACTAGGGTTTAGGTTTTAATTGATAGGGTAGAGGGTTGAGGGATGAGTATTAGGGTTTAAGGGTCGACAGTTGAGGGATTAGGGTTGAAGGATTAAGGGTTTAAGGTTTGAGGTACGAGGTATGAGGGATTATGGTATAAGGTATTTAGGGTAGAGGGTTTAATTCATAGGTTATAGTGAGTTGAGGGTTGAGGGTTGAAGGTTGAGGTATTACAATTTACTTGGGTTGATGGTTTAAGGTATAGGGTAGAGGGTTTAATTGATAGGGTAGAAGGTAGAGGGTTAAGGGTTGAGGGTTCAAGGTTTTAGGATTTAGGGATTAAGGTTGAGAAAATAGAGTTTGTCGAGATTATGGATGCACAATCCCTGAAGCTGCAGTCTTCAATGGAGGACCTTTGAGCCAGGAAAGATGATCAACCACAAAGAAAGTGTTGCAACTAGGCATGCACAATGGAGATTCTATATTGATTATATGATTAGATTGATATTGGATTGATTACAAATGTACAAGATGCCTTGAATATATAGGCATGAATGAAAACCTAAGATGCATGAGATGTTGCCATGTGTCATGATCTAACAACATGTGACAACATGTGAACCCTATCTAGGAAATTATTAAATGTTGAGATAAGTTCTAAAAGGACAACTCATCTTCTAGAAGGAATTTTATCCCTACAAAAAAGGAAGGGAATACTATCCCATTTATTAAATAATTTATTTAAAAATGCAACCTAGGACTAAATGAAATACGACCTAAGTTAACTTATGCTAGTGTAATAATTAATTAATTAATTACACTAACACCCCCCCATAAGTTCAACTTAGGGAGGAAAATGCAATGATTATGCAAGATGATGAGATGATGGGTCCTGGCTATGAGGCCATGTTAGGTACCCATGTACATGAAGATTCAAAAAATCTCCCACAATCGTAGAAAAGGGGAAAACCTAGTGCAAACAAAACCCCTCTCCAAAAAGGAGATGAAAAAGCAAAAAAAATGAGATAGGATGGGAAGGATGGAGCACTCCCAAATACCCCCCAAGTACACCATCTATCACATGGATACAATAGAGAGAGACTATATAGCCCCCCCAAAAGATGTGATCACTTGTAAAGATGGTAAGTGTCTGAAGACAAAATAAGATCCAATGTCGACAAACAACTTGTCTCCCTTTTGGAAGAATTAGAACCAAGTGCAAGTGCAGAGATGCTTCCCATTCTGGATAGGAATTGAAGGAAGGAAGGATGAAAGTGGATGATGATGACGTCTTTGAACTCTACTCAAATGTCTCCATGCCTGATGATGAAGATGCCACAATCAATGAAGAGGGTTACAAACCAGGATGATGCGGAAATTGATGCTGAACAATATCCAAAGACGGTGTGATGGATATGATGGAGACTTGATAGCCCCCCTGAATGAAGTGTCCTCAAAACCATTGAAAGAAGTCTGAAGAAAATCCAATGGAAGATGCTGAAGAAACCTCAAGTCCTGAATGGAATGACAGGGAAGAAGTCTCAGATAAGAAATATCTGAATAGAGGAGTGATACCCCCTCAAGAATGTCCTCCAAACCTGTAGAAGTAACCAAGTCAGTGATACCTGAAACGAAGCCATCCTGTGATGTCAAGTCTGGAAAAAAAGGTGTCTTGATGAATGATGATGGTGGAAGCCTCAATCAATGAATCTTGACAAGGAATCATTGATTGTGAAGGGATACCAACTTTCTCTGAAGGAGAAGAAGCACCTGAAGAAACCTTGTCAACCTTTTCAAAATTATCAAGGCAATCAACTTCTTGCACAACAATATCATCATGGGGTACCTGATCTGAAGAATGATATTATGAATCACGACCATCAGGGAATGGTGGAGTGTTTGAATCTCCATAGATCTCCCAAAGCTTAGCCTAAAGGATATGAGGATAGTCACAATGATCAATAGCTTTCAAAACATCACAATCAACTTGCATCTCAATGATCTCCAAAACTATGTATCTATTGCAACTCCAAGAAAACTCATGAATACCTTCACTTGGATGAGGAACTATACCAAACACATGAGGAAATAGATAAAGTGATTGGAGATGGTGGCAGATCCCATCTCACCATTGTGAATAGTTTCCTTTGTGCAACATAACCAAAGGAGTATATGCAAGCCCCATAATGAAATTTCTCCAAAAAATACAAAGAAACTGACCTTCAACAACAAATAAAAGCTTCCAAATATGATGTACAACTGAAGTGATGCTACCCAGATCAAAAAATATTTTTCCCAAGCTTCAGGATGTCTAGGTTATTGAACAAATGCACCAAATTGAAAAAATCAATACAAGAGTACCTAGAGCTAAAACTGATCAAGGGGTCTAGATGGATAAAAACATCTCTAAATCACTTTCCTGATGCCATTGGAATCACTGAAATCTGATAAATGGTTGCGAAGATACGAGCCTCTGAGTCTAGATTAGGGTTTTGTCTTTAGTTGTTTGTAGAATTTTTTTCAAGAAAAATTTCATAGAACAGATGTCACCATTGGAAAGTACTCAGAATTACCTTTTCGATGGTATCTTGTTTTCTGATTTTTGATACCCTGGTGAAAAGTTATGATAAAATGAAAAAAATTCCTAGATTAGGCACTTCGCAGGCTAACTAAGGTCAAAAATCTGGCCCTCGGGCTTAAAAAAATTAGCCCCGAGTCCTTGATGTGACCACGGGGTTAAGACTGGAAAAAAAGAACATGCCACCCAAGTGGTGGCAGCGGGGATGCAGAAAACGGCGGCGTCACTGGTGGAGTAGAGCACTGCCGGTGGAATATCCCGCGCAGTTGGTGGGAGTTTGAGCAATGGTCATCAGCAATTGGAATGGCCGGTGGGGACTTAACCGGTGATGATGGAATCGGCTGGTGAGAGGATGGAGTGGTTGACAGTGGCGGTGTTGATGTGACCAGTGATTAGGGTATGGATCCCTGCCAAAACATAAATGCAGCCGACCGAAATTCTACAGACTTTGAAAAAAATAAAGCTGAAAAAACTAAATATTTTTTGAATATTGCAAATTTGCAATTCAAAAAATAAAATGCTGATGAATATATATCTGCAGAAAAAAAATAGAATACTGATGAAATGCCAACATAATAATACTTATATATTTGCAGATTTAATAAAGTATGTCGACCATGTATTATAAAATATGCAGAATGAAATATTTAGCTGAATATAGCCCAAAAATATATCAAAAAAATCTGATATATCAAATACTGATGAAAATAAAATTGATGCCGACAGAGTATATGCAGTCACCCAAAATATTTTTTTCTGAAACTATAGAAAATATATATTTTTGCCAAACAAAAGATATATCAGCTCGATTTTTCTAAAACGAAAAGTGGCTTGCTGCTAAAAAAATTTTGCCTCAGAGGAAAACTGACCGGGATGATTTTTTGCTGCAAATTGTACGAATAGTACAATTGATTTTGCAAACCCTAAAAATACCTCTAATGGCTCTCAAGTTGATATATCCGATTTTGATGAATGGGCAGGCGATCCTAGGGTTTCGAGGCCTTCTAAAGACAATGGTGAGCTCGGATCTGACTCAATCTGCTTCAGAAATCAACTTGATCCCCGGGTGGAATCAAGTAGCCTTTAATGGAAACCTTCAGCCTGCAAAGAATCTCGCACACCAACTTTCTTGATCAAGGGTTGATGTTTCACTGGACAAGCTTTGATACCATGCTGAGATTATGGATGCATAGTCCTTGAAGCTACAGTATTCAATGGAGGACCTTTGAGCCAAGAAAGATAATCAACCACAAAGAAAGTGTTGCAACTAGGCATGCACAATGGAGATTCTATATTGATTATATGATTAGATTGATATTGGATTGATTACAAATGTACAAGATGCCTTGGATATATAGGCATGAATGAAAACCTAAGATGCATGAGATGTTGCCATGTGTCATAATATAACAACATGTGACAACATGTGAACCCTATCTAGGAAATTATTAAATGTTGAGATAAGTTCTAGAAGGACAACTCATCTTCTAGAAGGAATCGTATCCCTACAAACAAGGAATGGAATATTATCCCATTTATTAAATGATCTATTTAAAAATGCAACCTAGGACTAAATCAAATATGACCTAAGTTAACTTATGCTAGTTTAATAATTAATTAATTAATTACACTCACAGAGTTTAGGATTTAATTGATAGGGTAGAGGGTTGAGGGATGAGGTATTAGGGTTTAAGGGTTAAGGATTTAAGGATTGACATTTGATGGATTAGGGTTGAAGGGTTGATGGTTTAAGGTTTGAGGTATGAGGTATGAGGGATTAAGATATAAGATATTGAGGGTAGAGGGTTGAGGGTTGAGGTATTACATTTTACTTGGGTTGATAGTTTAAGGTTTGAGAGATTAGGGTTTAAGGTATAGGGTAGAGAGTAGAGGGTTCAAGGTTGAGGGTTTAAGGTTTTAGGATTTATGAATTAAGGTTTGAGCTTTGAGGGTTAATATTTGTTGATTGAGGGATTAAGGTTTGAGCTTTGAGGGATTAAGGCTAAGAAATTAGGGCTAGGGGCTTAATTGATAGGATGTAGGGTTGACGGTTGAGGTATTAGGGTTTAAGGTATAGGGTTGAGGGATTAGGGTTAAGGGTTTAATGTATTATGATTAAGATATTATGATTGAGTAGTAGCATGCTCACACATATCAAGAGAAAATTGATAAGAATGTGCCACTCTTGGTGATGTCTGTGAAAAACTTAATTACAAATACTCCTTTCAGCCTCTTCATCCTTCTCTATGTCTTCATCCCTCCTAAAATAGTCTTATAGTGTTCTCTTCCTCTTAATCCCACTCTTGTATATCCCCTATGTAGGTCTCTATTTATGATCAAGGCTTACAAAAGGACAAATTTTCTATACAAAACATTTGGCACTTGACACACTGCAAAGAATTGGAACACAACATTTGGTGCTCTCCAAACTGGAAGTCAAAAATTGCAAAGAATTGAAACTAAACATTTAGCGCACGCCAAACTTGATGTCACATTTTGCATCAAATTTGGTGCTCACCAAATTTAGTGAGCACCAAATTTGGATTTTCCAAAAATGGTAAAAAAATAGTTGACCCATGATTCAGGCCCACAATTTTGTGCTTTTTCCATCACCATGAGACCACATTTCACCTTCTTCTCACCCACTATCCATTTCACCTTCGTGTTGAAAACCCTAGGTTTCTCATAGGTTGCTTATTTTACCTTCATAACACATTAGAGGGTTTGTATCTCTTGCATCCATGCTAATAATTTGACCTACAAGAGCTCTTGATTTTGATCCAAAAAAGAATTGAGTATCTTAGGGCCATTAACCTTTAGATTCAACAATTATTTGATATTGTTCAAAGTGAACCAAAGCTTCATTAATGATATATCTCTTATCCTTTGTATGATAATTACAACCCCCCATTCACTAGTGCCTTGTGCCCCCTTCTAAAGGACTATCATACATCTTTTGTGAGTTGGGTTTGCAATGAACCACGCACAACCAAACCCTACTTAAATTCTTCATAGGATATCCATTAGCATGTTGGCCTCTTGCACTCACTAAATGCAATGGTACATATTGACACTAAAAAACTTGTCATACATTACCATATAAGAAAATGAGACTCTTCTTTCACTGGGGTTTTAACATACTAAAAAGAAATGTAAATATATGAAGGTTAAGATTTAAATTAAAATAATGAAAAATACCATTTATGTTGTCATAAAAATTCTCTTTGTTCTTTATATAAATGATAAGAGGAAGGATTTAAATGGTATCATAAAAATACCATTTATGTTGTCATAAAAATGCTCTTTGTTCTTTGTTCTTCTCAATAAGAGGAAGGATTTAAATTAAAAGAATGAAAAATAACATGAAAACCTACTTCTAAAACACTTAAATCATTTGAAAAGAGATGTGGATGATACTCAAGCCCTCTTCCAAGCTTTCTACTATCTTCTTTAAGCATAAAAATTACTATTGAAACTTCAAGTTCACTCTCAAACCTCCAAGAACGCTCTCAAAACTCAAAACCTATAAGTTCTCTCATTTAATTCTTAGCACTCAAATCTCTCAAAACAATCTATACGATAATGAAAACTTAAAGTGCCCACCCCTTTCTTAACATACTTCTATGATTAAAAATAGATTCTACTCAGGTTTACAACTTTACACAAATCAATAGATGATATGTGTCCATTCCCATCCTAGCAAGGGAAAAGTGAACAATAGCAACTTGAGGATATTTGTAAGTTTTAACTCAAATGAAAATATAATTCTAAGACAATATCTCTCAACCAAAAATATCAATTATAAGCCTCTTAAATGTATTCATTTCAATACTCTATCCTAGCTAAATAATTTAAAATATCATACCTAGATTCATTTCATTTGGAGTTAATTCAGAGAGAAGTGAGATTATTTTGGGTAATATATATATATATATATATATGCATGTATATGCAGCATTATGATAAAAAGATTATTATAACCGGTTAAATCACCATATTGAGGTTGCAAATAGTAAATAATGTTAATTCCTTAACAGTATATTTGAAGATTAATATTAGTTAAAAGTACAAAGGGGAAAAGTAAATTCTAAAGCATTAATAGTGGGTAATATTAATGTTTAAAAATATTACTAATGAATGAAATGGGATTGTCAATAGTGGCATGGTATGATGATTAATTTGTTGTGTTTTTCTTGCCATCAAGGTTTAAACCCCACTGGGGTGTAATTGTTGAACGTTTAAATTGGGGATGAGGTTCCCCATTTGTGACCTTGAACTGATTCATAGCCCTGGGTCAAAAGCGCTTACCCCTTTAAAAAAAAATGAAATGGGAAGATTAATATTAGCATTTAGAAAATTATAAATGTCAATTGTTGAAATTAATAAATGCAAAGTTAACATTCAAGGTGAAAATATATAAGATTGATAATACCATTATTATTAAAAGTTACTATTACCACCATTTGTGTATTATATTAATGCCGATATTAATTTTTCCTATATACTCCAACATTAACTTGCTGCAACAATTTTGTTTGTATCTTGTTGCTCTTTTTATATTGCTTCTTTCAATTAAAAAAAAATATAACTTGCTTGAAATTAATGATATTAGCATAGCCTTATTAATATTAAAACTCAACATATAAAATATTGGTCATTAATATTATAAATTGTAAAGATATTAATATTATTATTAAGAAGTAATAATAGTGTTTGTAATAGATATGGTGATAATATAAATGATTAAGAGTGATTGTGATGTTAAAATTATTGTTAATAATTGTAAATAATAAGTAATGTTAGTTTATAGGATAAGACTAATATTAACATTAAATAATAATATTAATATTAATGACCAATGTTATGGAAGGGAAATATGGATAGTAAAAATAAAATTCCATTTATTTCTCTTCAAAACATTTGCATGAAAAAGTTAAAAGGTGGTGTAGGAGTTCATAATCTTTCTGCAAGGAATGTTTTTTAGGCACCAAATTAGTCTGGCATATGTATTAAAATCCTTAGGCCAAGTGGCGCAAGATAATGCAGGAAAAATATTTGGATTGTGGAACATCGGATCACATACTAACCATCTCAAATCCTCCTCAAGGTTCCATGATGTGGAAATTCTTGATAAGTTGTAGGAAAGTAATTACTTCTTACATAACTTGGGAGATCTATATTGAGGAAAAGGCACAATTTTGGCACAACTCATGGAATGGGTATCCCCCATTATGTACAATGTTTGAATTTCAGGTGGCTAAAGTTCAATCAATTCAAAGTTTGGGCCCGAAAGTGAAAGATTATATTCACAAGATAGATGAACATACATGTAAAGTAACATGGAAAAAATTGGTACATTACTCAATACCAATAGTATAATTGGAGTTAAATAAGATCCTTAAGGAAAGAACTGTTTATTTTCAACAAATGGTAGATAAGATTATTTAGGTGCCATCCAAGTCAAACAATTATACAATTAAAATGGGGTATAAATCAGTGATGAATGCTGAAACACAAGGTAAATCTCAAAGAGCCTTGTCTTTTTGCTAGAATCGGATGGTGTTGCCTAAAGTGGGTTTTTTTCTTGGTTGGCATTAAAATATAGGATCTTGACAAGTGAAAGAATGGAGAAGATTGGGATTGTTGTTCCTTTCAACTGTGTTCTTTTTGACACAAGTTTGGAATTGATAGATCATTTATTCTTGCTATGTCCTTTTGCAAGCAAATGTTGGGAATTTGTTCAAGCAAAATTAGGTTGGTTTTCCCCGCTTCCACAAAATCTATGGAAATTGTTGACAAGGTGGCCAATATTGTACAAAACATCACTTTTTGCAAGCATATGGAAAATCATTCCTTCCACTGTATTGTGGTGCATTTGGTAGGAAAGGAATAAGTGGATTTTTGGTAAGGAAAAAATAAGTATTGAACAAGTGTTTTTGAAATTGGAAAATTTGATTTGTGAAATAACTAATGCATATGTACAGAATTCTATACATGTTGGGTCCATTTTCTCAAATTGGGATGCTAAGCAGTTAAAGATATGGGGGTGATCCCACAATACTGGTTTATAATTTTTGGCCAAACTAGACATTGAACTGATTTTTTTGAACTAAATCTTCACTTTCAGGCACCTATAGCAGCTAAACCGTGAGGAACTTGAAGATGATGCAAACTAGTGATTTGTTACATTTTTTCTATAGATTCTAAATATATTTTTTTCAAAATTTTTGGAATCAGATTGCATTTCTTTTTCCATCTCCTTCAAAAACTATTTTTTAATAGTAAACACCATTTTTAAAGAGTGACATTACTAACTAACACATAACTTTTTTTCTATAAAGGATAAAATTCTATTTTTTTTCAAATTTAGACTTGTAACTACAATATCTAGTGTATGGAATTGGTTTCATAAATTTTCATTGAATATTTTTTTCTTAATTGAGCTTCAAAGTCAAATAAGTTACAATTGAGACATGATTTAAATGCTAAAACACAACTTTTTTTGTATGTATCAAAATTCTTTTTTTTTTTGGATCAAGGACATCAATATCTAGTGCACTGATTTTTTCAATTTTTTTTGATAATCTGCTATTTTTCCACATGTGCAGAACAAAGAGTTTGATTTTTGGTGAAAAATCTACATTCACAAGAAATAAAAAATAAATATAATAATAAAATTAAATTTATTTAAAATTATACTTTTTGGGAAGCTTATAATAAAGACTACATACAAAAAATAAAATTTAGATGAATTCATTTGATCCCCCAAAAGGTAAATCAAAAGTGGTTTTTTATCAGCATTTTGATAGGTGTAAAGGAGACTCTGTTATTGGTATGGTTTAAAACTAGTGGGGTTCTATCCAAGGGGGTTTGATCTAAGGTGGTTTGATCAAACCCTCTTAAATTGGAATCCTTTAAATGTAACTTTTCAAGGCTTTTTTCATTATATTCTCTAAAAATATGTGATTTTAGTAAAAATCAGGATCTCCTAGAAATTGTAAACCAGTATTGTGGGATCACCCATGGCCCAAACTAGTCATTCCTTTTAAAGGTAATCATCGTATAAATGTAAAACTCAAAATTGACAAGAAAAAGGTGATTTGGTCTCCTCCTCCTATTGGTTTTGGGAAATTAAATTTTGATGGTGCATCTAGAGGCAATCTAGGGATTTCAAGAGTTGGAGTTGTATTAAGAAATCATGATGGTTCACTCATTGGTGAAAAATCATGTCATTTACCCATTGGAACAAATAACTAGGCAGAGGTTCAGGCTCTCTTGCTGGACTTACAACTGACCATCCAATTGAAAATCTCAAAATTATAAATAGAAGGTGATTCATTTATCATTATCAATGTGTGTAGAGATAGATGGGTTTGTAGCTAGCACATTAAATGTGTTTTGGAGAAAATTTGGGTCCTTCTTGATAGGCTGGAAGATATTTAATTAAATCATATTTATAGGGAGGGTAACCAGTTAGCGAACACTTTAGAAAATTTGGGGTGTGAACAAGTTCAGTCAAAGATAGTGTATGGGTTAGAAACAAACAATGTCACATTTGTTGTGCAAAATATCATGAATTAGGAAAAGAATATGGAAAGCAAGTATAAAGGGTTTGTTGGGTGGATAGTATGGTCTCAACTTTCTACCAACAGTTTTATGCCTATATAATCTTTTGTATTGAGTGAATTTCTACATTCATATAACATAAGGAAGGTCAATCTACAGTGTTGCAATTATCTTATCACCAGGGTGTAGCAAAATAGTTGGCGAGAAACAATGTGGTCTAAATCTCACAATGTTGGTGTTGTGAGAAAAGGAATATTTTTAAGGACTAATGCTTTTTGTTTTACACGTTTGGTTATTAATTTCTATAACCACATTGCTTAATAATTAAAGGTTATTGTAGGCATCACCACATTGATGATGAAATCAATATATTCTATGAAGTCTAACAAGAATCAAAAGAGTACTTGTGCGCACATGAATATAGGAATGACATATGAAATTGTGTAATATGGCTTTCAATTGGTGATAGTTTGCAACATCATCAAAAGTCATTCAAAAACCATTTGATACAAACAAATGGCACTTGGTTGGGTAATATGTGTGTGATAAGAAAACATGTGGTGTGGCTAATAAGTTATTTTTCACATGGTTCAAATTTGTAAATTCATCAGCTCAATGTATTAATTTCATGCATCTCTAGTTCTTTTAAAAGATTTCATCTGTGTGTGAAGATAATAGATGACATTTGGTATGTTAATAGTTGTGTGACTCTATTACACGTGGTGCCTCCACTCAATTGAAGTGTTTCCATAGGACTCTTAAACTTGATAATATCCAATTATGTGAAATAATTACATGTATCTCCAGATTTAATGAAAATATTTCATATGTGTGAAATATTTTAGAAGTTGTGTTGAAAGGATTGTTTTTAGTGTAAATTTTAATCAAATGGTGTTCTTGCAATACCAAAGTATAGGTTATCTTCTTTGTAATGTGTGGTATTCTGGGCGTCGAGCATCATGGGATATTGAGGAATGGTTTTTACAGGTTCTTTTGTTCCTTTGGTCTCTAGCGTCTAAAGTTATTGGTGTCTATTGGTGCTTCAATTTCTGGTAATTATGTATTAGTCTGCATTTTTGGGGAATTTGGAAAAATTTTAGTGTTCTCATATTTAGTGTCTCCAATGCTAATTGTTGGTGTCAAAGTGTTTCTCCTGGTGGGTATGCTTGGTAGCTTCAACATGGGTATAATTTGTACATAGTGTTTTGTCGACATTGTTGGGTGTCCTTTGTATATAGCCCTTGGTTGGAATTCTTAACATTCTCCAAAGTCCTTATGTTTTTGGTACAGGGTGTGTTTTTAACAAATGGATTATTTTCCTAAAAAATCCAAGGTTACAATGTAGGTGCGAGAAGGGGAGCTCCCTTTCTCCAAAGAGGTCACAGAGCTTTAGTTATCTCAAGTATTTGAAATGCCATGTCTAATTCTACTTGATAGTATAAATATTGTCATCGACCAAGAAATATTGTGTCCAAATGCTCCTAGATTGCTCTTCCCATCTCAGTTACTTTCAATCTTTTTGTCTAATGCAATGGACCTCCTGCAGTCTTTTGAATTTTTGAAAATTGTGGTTAAGGAGCTGGTTCAACCCAACTATTTTAAAGAAGATGAGCCATTTAAGTATGTTCAGGGGTATAATTTGGTAAAGGGGAAAGCTTATGTGGGAGGTATTTTCCCAAAACATTATCTTAAGAGTAAAAGATAATACAAGGAGGTGTATGAGTTTGTAAAGAAAGGTTTGAGGGATGATGATCCATGGTTGTTATACAGGGCATTGAATTTGCATTCTCAAGAGCTTGGTATTTAAATGGTAGAAAAATTCAAAGATATTTTTTTTGTTGTTTCCTTTATTTTGTCACATCATATACGACAAGGTCAAAGACCAATAGCATTGGCGAGGGACATACCAGGTATACAAAATGGGGCAAACATTAATGAAGTTCAAAGTGAGAATGGTATCAACCTCAATGCAAGTTGGGAGGACACATCGACAAATGATGGGATTATGGAGGAATGAAGATAAAATTTTCCTCATTAAACTATAATCTATCCTTGTCCATGTTATAGCCTGAAATTATGTTTTTTGACTGTGTTTTGAAAAATAGTGTAACACCTCTTTAAGGGACTTGGTGGATTAACACAAAAGACCTTCAACATCATGCCAATAATTTTTGTTAAAAGAAACTAAAGTGACACTAATTAATGCAACTCAACAAATTAACATGGATAACATCATATCATAATCACATTATGACCTAAAAGTAACATTAATCATAGCCCACTTACACACCTATCCACCATGTTCCCCTAACATCGCTACTATGACACATCTACACTAACTAAAGCTATAAAAGGACATATAATACACTAAAAACACATCAAATCAATTCTTTGAATGTAAATTAAATCTCATACATCAAATTACATATGATAACATAACTTAATTATAATTAAACATCATCTAACACTATGCTAATATGAACCTAATCCTTGTAAATTCCATGAAATAGGTACATAAAAATATATCACATCTACTACTAAGTTAAGTTCATATGCATCATAAATACATCATTCATGCATTAACCTTTCCATTACATAATAAACAACAATAAATATATCTTCAAAATTACATCAATTCATTTACATTTACTTTGCAAGAATGCTACAATGTACAAGAATCATTCATTTGAGAGTTACATATATATATAATACATATTGGACACAATTTTCTTAAAAATATCATTTGCACATAAATCCAACTCTGGAATGAAGTGGAAGGAAAGACTCTCCATGTTGCACACAAACTGCACCACCTAAACCCCAATGGATGGTTGGAAAATACCACCCTACCATGTGGAACCCTGAGGCCCACTCCCTCCATGCTAGGAGACAACACTAGGCCCCACACACAAGCAAGCAATATAAACAACAAGTGGCTGACACTAAACATCTAAAGCAAACTACCTAAAACAAGAATCAACCAAAAATCACAAGGAATTTCACAAAGACTTTCAGATACTTCCAGATGTCCAACACATAACACAAACAGATAGGAAACCCAAAAGCTAATCATTAGACAACAACACATATAATGAAGCACATTACATCATTTACACAATCATATAACATGATAGCAAACTTTAATTTCTCTTTCTCAGTAGTTCATAATCAAGACCAACAACACATAACCTTGGTACAATTGATCATTACATAGTACAAAAGCCTCAACACAAGATGTCACAAATAGGAAGGGATTATCAACATACAAAAAATAATACATTCAAGCAAAAATGGTACAACATAAATAGGAGGACAGAGCTATATCCTTTTATACAACCTTAGGAACTGAATTAATTCCCTCTTGACAATAGTCAAGTCTTCCAGCCATAAAATAGTCAAATCAACTCAAAATCCAAATCCGTAAAAAACCCATTTTAGATTTGACCCTCAACTACTTAGCAATGTGGGTGGAATTGACCAAAAATCACTCAAAATTCAAAACAATAAATGGATCCCTTAAAAACCCTCTTGACAACAATCAAGTTTGTCATCCATAAAACAATCAAATCAACTCGAAATCCAAATCCGTAAAAAACCCATTTCAGATTTGACCCTCAAATAGTTATCAACATGAGAATAATTGACCAAAAATGAATCAAAAATTCACATAACACAAAACAATCAAATGGATCCCTTAAAACCCTCTTTTCGACATACCCGATTACAATCAAATGACAAAATGAAAGACCCAACAACTAGATATTTTCTAGATTATTAAAAATATTAAAACCTCAATTAATTTAACCCTTTTCAAATTCTGATAAATCTGAAATTCATAAATTAATAAAATCAAGAAAATCTTTACCTCAAATTCGAAGAACAATGATGAAAAAGAAGTTGAAAACCTGAAAAATCCTTCAAGCTTAAATAAACAATCAAGAACCATGATCATAAGCCAAAATATCCATTCAAACTAGCAGCAATAAATTCTCATGAATTCACAACCAAAAATCCAAACCTTCCTTTTCAAATCATGTCTCAAATCGTTCGAAATCTCACCAAAAACATAAAAAATCATCACTATTCTTTCAAATTTCAAAACCCCCAAATTGCAACAACTCTCACACCCAAAGAAATTCCTCTTTCATAATCTCCCAACTATTTCATCCCCCTTCCCATTTCCACACACAAATCCCAACTAAAAAGGAAACCCCGAAATGAGACTTCACTCCCACCAGGGTTTCAAAAATAATTAATTATTTAATAAATAAGTTCCAATTTCAAATTCTTTTTCAATCAAATAAGCACTAATTAATTTTTAATTTCATTTTTCAATAAAATAACTATTATTCAATAAACCACAATTAAATAATCAAATGGTTTTTTTCCAAAATCAATAAACAATAACATAATGATAATAAACATAACAAGCAACACTGAATGAACATAATGATATGCACATAATAACATTACAACTAATTAATATTAAAAATTATCAATAGCAAGTAATACCCTTACATAAATAATAATAATACTAGGGTATGTGTAGGATCATGGGGGTCCAAACTAGGCCTCTAAGTGGCGATGAAAATTCAGAAAATCAGAGTTAGGCAACTTGACATAAAAATTTGAATAGGTTATTAACATAATTTGAAAAACATGTGAGAACAAAAGTGATAGAAAATTGAATGTAGTTTCTAGGATACTAGTCCTTTTTAGAAAAAAATAATTTTTTTTTTAGAATATTTGAAATTTCAATGCAGTGGTACTAAATTTTTAGGAAAAAGATAAGAAGCAAGTGTGTGTATGACCACCCTAAGTACAAGAAAAACATAATATTTTTTTCTAAATTTTTAAATATAAGTAGAGGACACATGTCTGGATGTGCCAAAAAAAATTTGTAATTTTTTTCCACATAAATAATTAGTTATGATTTTTTTACTAGAACTTTTCAATTATTAAAACGTTTGTGTCTGACCACCATAACTTGGTCAAAAAATTATGAAATTCAATTTTTTTTTTATCCTATAGTATGTGAAGCATAGAATGTGGTTCATCTTGTAGATTCAAAAAATTTTAAGTAGTTTGACAGTTATAGAAGTTTTTCAATTAGCCTATCAATCAGGATTTTAGATGTAATGTAGGTAGAAAATCAATAATAATTATTTATTTAATTGAAAATAAGGAAAAAGTTATATTGGCGGAAAGTTGACAATTTTTTCTATAAACCCTTTTGTTTGATGAAATTCGGGTAAAAAAAAGTAATCAGCCACAAGGGCGAACTTCGGAAAACTAAACAAAATTTTCAAAAACACATTTTTTGGGTTGACTTTCCAGGTTAGGAAATCCCAAACCAAATCCCAAATGGATATCTATTTTGAGACAGATATCCATTTCAAAATGGATATCCATTTTTTTTTCAAAATGGATATCCATTTTGGAAAGCGAGAACCCATTTTTTTGAAAAACAAAACGGATATCTGTTTGAAACAAATATCCATTTTGAAAATCAAAATGGATTTTCAAAATGGATATCCATTTTGAAGACCTAAAAACCCTCTTTAGTAAAATGGGCATAACTTTGTGTTTCTTATCAAAATTTTGACTTTTTACAGATGTTGGAAAGGTAATTGAGAGCTCTACGTAATGGACAAGGTGGCATTTCTATATTGTACACAATAAAATAATTATAATCATTTGAACTTCATATTTTATTTTTGAGACATCAAATGCTCACTACTTTCACATGCAAAGTCTTTTTTTCATGATTTTTTTGTAACACTCGTCTCAAAATACTTGAAACATTAGAAATAGTAATGAATAATGAAATATTTATATTTTTTTTAGCAAGGCTATGAAAAAATCTTCATAAATCATTATATCTCTCTATCCCTTTCTCTACCTCTCTAAAAATCATTGTCTCCCCTTAAGCTCTAGACATATCCCTCCCTACTTTCTTCTCTCTTTGTCCCTCTTTATACCTATCTTTCTCAATCTCTCTCTCCTTGAGCTCTAGACCTATCTTTCTACCTCTATCTCCATCCTTTCTCTCTCTCTCTACCTATCTCTCTCTTAGGTCCCTCTCACTCCCTCTCCATCTCCCTCTCACTCTCCATCTCCCCTCTCTATCTCTCTCTATCTCTCCCTCCCTTTGAAGCCTCTCTTCCTTTTTAAGTCTCTATCCCTCTTAGGTATCTAACTCCCTCTCTCCCTCCTAGGTCTCTCCCACTCCCTCTCTCTCTTTTTTCTCTCACTCTCACTCACACTCTCCATCTCTCTCTCTTTGTTCTCTCACTCACACTCACACTCTCCATCTCTCTCTCTCTCAAGTCTCTCTCCCTCCTATCTCTCTCCCTGTCTCCCTCTCAAGTCTTTGTCTCTCTATCTCTCTCTATGTCTATCTCTCTCTCTCTCAGGTCCCTACCACTCCCTCTCCATCTCCCTCTCACTCTCCATCCCCCTCTCCCCCTCCATCTCCCTCTCCCCCTCTCTCTCCATCTCTCTAAAGTCTCTCCCCCTCTTAGTTATCTCTCTCTCTCTCACACACACACTCCATCTCCATCTCAGGTCTCTCTCTACCACTCTCTCTCTCCTCTCTCCCTCCCTCTCCATCTCAAGTTCCTCTCCCTTCCTCTATTTCTTTCTCTCCCTCTCAAGTCTCCCTCCCTCCCTCTCTCTCAAGTCTCTCCCACTCCCTCCTCTCTCTCCCTCTCTATCTCTCTTTCACTATGTCTCTCAAGTCTCTCCCACTTCCTCTCTCTCTTCTATCATATCTCTCTCTCTCTTACTCACACCCTCCATCTCCCTCTCAGGTCTCTCTTTCTCTCTCAGGTCTCTCTCTCTCCCAATCACTCTCTCCCTCTCTCCTTCCCTCCCTCCATCTCAAGTATCTCTCTCTCTTCATTTCCCTCTTAGGTCTCTCCCTCTCTCCATCTCAACTCTCTCTCTCTCTCTCTCTCTCTCTTTATCTCCCTCTTAGGTATCTCTCTCTCTCTCTCTCTCAGGTCCCTCCCACTCCCTCTCTCTCCCTCTCCATACCCCTCCCTCTCTCTCCTTCTCTTTGAGGTCTCTATATCTCCCTTAGGTCTCTCCCACTCTCTTTTAAGTCTCTCTATCTCCTAGGTCTCTCTCTCTCTCTCTCTCCCTCATCTTTTTAGGCCTCCCACTACCCCTCTCTCACTCTCACTCACTCACTCACTTTCAACCTCCCTCTCAGGTCTCTCTCTCTCCCACTCCCTATTTCTTAGGTATCTCCTTCCCACCCTAACTAGATAAATATCTCTCTCCAGTGTCTCCTTCCCACCCTAACTAGATAAATCTCTCTCCCCCCTCTCTCCCTCT